>CAKLNU010000075.1:0-494107 GCA_922788865.1 Poeciliopsis turneri
AGTCAGTCAAGCAGATGGTGAATGTAACGCAGAATTAACGTTGCCACATGCATGTTTTCACACAGGATGACCGGATGCCTAATTTCAAATGGCATAGCAGCTCTTAAGACGTCCGCCCACTCTGAGGACTCCATCATCGATCACTGGATCGAGTCGATACAGCTGGCTGTCTTTAGAGACGGTCTTGTTGGCTCTGAGTGCGCTGATCTCTGGCTCAAACCTGTGACGTTGTTCAAAGAGAATAATGAAATGCTCTGCTGCAGTCAAATCTTCAGATGTTAAACACTGGATTTTTAGCATAGTTTTAAACTGCTGCATCTTTTGCAACACCTTTTGCTCTAATGTTTGCATCTTCTGCAGACTCATACATCATGTCAGAAAACTCTTTTCTTTTCTGTGACAGTTGAAGAAGGAGTTCTTTAAGCTTTAAAACCCAGGCTACAGACATTTTTAGCTTCATCCAGGATGAGAAGTAGGAGATGAAAAAACTGGTAGGGTTTTTAGCCTCCTCAGCAACAGCATTAACAGTCACATCCTTTTTCATTTCAGAATCAGCAACAGGAAGTGAGTCATACTTTACGCCCAGCTTAGGCCGTTTGTTTTCAGACTCATACAGAAACTCAGGACCATCAATCCATTTGCTGTGCTCCAAGAAGTCCTCTGCTCTCGTTCCTCTTGATGCTTCATCTGCTGGATTGTCTTTGGAACTCGCATATCTCCACTGGCTAAACCGTACATATAAAATTCAAAGGAAATGCTTTTATTTGACTGAATTGAACGCAGCTCAGACAAACACCAACAGAGCTTTGTCCTGTAGTGAGCAAGGAATATTCAAGTCATGACTGCTACTGTAGCTTATTATTATTAATATTACTACTTTTTGTACATTTGACTTGTAGCTCTAGAGAACTGAAGTTGTGCTCATAGGTTTACATACACTGACAAAATACGGATGATAATACAAAATCCTTTTCCAACACTAGTGGTTTCCCCCAATAATAGATTTTTCTAGATTCATTACCAGAGAAAAAGTTTCATTAAAGGATCTGTGCTACAAGGTGACTGAACTGTATAAAACAGAAAAGGGACATGAAAAGTGAAAAAAAAAATTAGGCATTCAGTTGAAAGTAATCCGACCAACAAGTTATTTGACATGCAAAAAAAAACAAAAAAAAAACAAAAAAACAAACACACACACACGAAACTTCGCCTGATGTAAAACAGGCTGCAGGATTGAGTCACCAGAAGAAAAGGTACTGGACCACTGCAACCAACCAGCCTGAGGGCAGAACCCGGAGCAAACGCCAGAACTGGTGCTGGTCCCATCAGGGTGCAACACATGACATGAAATATGATCTGTAAACTTTTCATCAGGGTCACATAGTTAGTTTCTGTTGTCCTAATGATCTAAAAAAGAGCAAACACAATTGCCAGATACCAAATGACTTCGTCAACCGCTAAGCAACACATGCTTAGCGGTTTTGTATTTTTTTTTTTCTCATATTCAGAATGGAAACTTATGAGCACAAGTTTACATGCTAGAAAAATGCAAAATGAAAGTTTGAGAAATGTGCAAAAACAAGTCCAGCAAACTGGGTGCAATTTATCACAGAGACTAAATTGTACAATATACACTCAAGTTAGGGCTGGACAATCAATCAGTAACAATATAGATATTTATAGATACATGATCAGTATCTATAGATATAATGTCTGATAGAATGTTCAGTAATTCCACTGAATCCAGAACCGCACAGCATTCTGGGGGATGTAGGCAGAGGAAAGGCTTTAGTTGCCCAACCTCTCACGGCCGGCTAAGAAAGGTCAGTGTTTAGGTTTACTCACTCATTCGTTACAAAGAAACTCACTCACTGTTTGGTCGCCTAGCAACAACCTGTTGAGTAACCTGCGCAGCAGCAGTTTCAGGTTTCGCCACCGTGCCTCATAGCTGCTTAAAAAAATTTTAAAAAATGGTGTAGAATGAAAACTGTTTGGGAGCACTTCAGATATTTAAAACAAAAACAAAAAACTAATCAGTAATTATTGATATTGACTGATATGAGCACTAACATCATCCAGCCCTAACTCAAGTTTTTATGTGCTATGAATAAATACAGTGATCACAAAAAGAATAAGTGAGGTTATTCACTTCTTTATCGAGCGCTGGAGTGTGACTGCAACTTCGAGCTGACAAAGTTTAACATCAGGATGAACTGGTGGACGGTCTGTCCCACTCCACCAGGTTCCTCACTGGAACTGATGCTCCCTTACTTGGAGCCTCCATCGTCTGTCTCTCGCCCCGAGGCGAGGCGCGCCCTGAAAAAGGCGAGTCACTCTCTGAACCATTTACAGCGGCACAAGAAGGGGCGACTCCCGCTCCGTTTAACAGAATACCCTCACAGTGCGTCTCGCTCTCGGCGATTCCCTTTGACCCCGTCCTGTCGTCAATCTCAAAGACAAAGTGGGCGTTTTCCTCCCCGATCCCAAGTCCAAAGTTCTCCAGGATGTCCATTACGGACGGCGTGGATGGAGCACAGGGGTTCTCTTCCTCAATAAGACTCAGCGCCGGCAAGATGTCCACCAGCTCCGCCATCTCCATCGGCCGGATGACGTCCGTGATGCTGGGGCTGAAATCTGTGGTGTCCAACACCGTGGCCTCTAGCTGTGCCACAGCAGCAGAGTTAAGTCCGCTGTCCGCTAAAGCGCTGGTGTATCCGTCCTCCGGCAGGCCGACGCCGGACAGGTCCGCTGTCGACTGAGCGCTGATGTCAACAGGGTACCCTCCCTTCACAACGCCTTCCATCAACCTGAGCGCAGCGTTCTCCCGGACAACCGGGATTCTTTCTGGAGCGCAGACCTCGGCGGTGACCGGTATGGGGACAGCGGAAGAACTTCCTGAAAAGTGAGGAGAGAATCAGAAAGGAGGTAGGAGTGAGGACGACTTTCTCGACATTCGCCCAGGTTTCAATTGTTTGCCTTTAAAAACAGGGGGCGGGGGAGATACTTCCTACAATGAAGACTTTTGAAGATGTAAAATATGCAAAGGTTTCCATCTTACACCACTTTCTCACATTCTGTCCTTTTTGCAACCTGAAGCTTGAATGTGTTTTGTTGGATTTTTCCGGACTATAACTATCAACATCTCAACCTCAAGCTACATTGCAAAGAAAAACGGGTTAAAAATGCCACCTTTATATATATAAAGCTGGTGGAAACTTTGTGTTGCTCTCTTTTGCAATGCACTTTCGAAAATGTCTTATAAAAAGGTCTGATTATAGTGGGAAGGTGTGTGGAAACATTTTAGATGTTCGATGATCTCAGGTGGAACCCAGTTCATATGCTAGTCATGCTAACATTTTATTTTAGAACCAAGGGACAAAGATGTTTGAATACGACCTTTAGTACAGAATATTTCACTGTGATCAAACTCTTGTGCAACTTTTTCAATCTTTAATCCTAAAAACTGCTCTAAAAAGATTAAATGATGCGCGCTAACCACCCATGGTGCCGCCATTACCTGCTACAGATCGTAGTGTTTGGACCCGGCTGGGCCACTTCAACCTTGCAGTCAAGCTGTCTTCCTCTTCTTCACCATCAGGACGAGGCGGTGGGTCCCCCCCCATCACCAGGCCCAAAGGCACCGCCCCCACCCACTGCTTGGAGCGGACGCACTGCAGACAGTCCATTATCCAACGGGCGTCCCTCCACACCATCTCCAAATGCTGCAGGAAAAATATTTCAATCAATTTTACCGTTGGCCGACGTCCAGGGAGTCAGTTTCCTTCGGTAAATGCTCATCAGTCACACAACAACGATATTTAAGACAATAATCAATTTCAGCTTTTATCCAAGCGAGTTCACATGAAAAGGTTGTTTTTATGCTCTTACACGAGAAAGGTCAGTGAGGTTATTGAGGCGCTCCCGGGCTTCCTGCACCTCACTGGTGTCCAGCGCTTCACGCAGAGCCTGCTGGGCCAGGTGAGTGTCCAGCTCCAGCCTCACCCAGGCCTGGCAGTACTGACTCAGGAAGTCCCGTTCGTAGGTCCAGAAGTGAACTGGATGATGAGTCACAGAGCAAACAGAAGATTTTAAGTTAAATTTGCCTGAAAGCTTGAATAGTCAGATTCTTTCCCACAGTAATTTGACTTTTTTGTTTGTTTGTTTGTTTGTTTACGTACTGCAAATGGTTTTCATTTCTGTTCTTTAGTTTGTTTGGATGTGACACAAACTGATCTTAAAAGTGGCATTTTCATGAAACGAATGACTGCCTTATGTTTTATCAAACGCAACAACACACGTCTCTTATGCAGAAGACGCGATGCTTTTCTAGCAAGACTTCCTTTGTAGGTCCATAGAAGCCCCACTTTAAAGTGAGGATATTTTTTTCCACGCTGTTTCACATGAGACATCTATTTTGCAAAAAAAAAAAATAAAAAATCAAGCTCCTCTGTATTCTCCCTGTAGTTTTACAGCCATCTGCAGAAATATACAACTCAGTCAAAAAACAACCAATCAGAGCCAGGAGGAGGGTCTTAGCGCTGTCAATCATGTTATGAATGCTAAGGCTAGTTAGCATGGCCACAAATGATGGCTGACAAATAGTTTCCTGGAACATTAAGATGTTTCTCCACCTTTAGCACATTGAGCAGCAAGTACACTGGGGTTGATTGACAGCACTAAACCCAACTCCCAGCTCCGATTGGTTGTTTTTCACTGGAAGTGATGCATTTCTGCATATGCGAATAGTGGCACCGAGGGAAAGCCGATGAGCTTCATTTGTTGTCAGCTTGTTCCTGTCCCATACTGTACTGCCACAAAGCAGTGACATTGTTAACAAATATGTACAAAACATATATTTAAAAAAAAAAAAAAAAAGTTACACACCGCAGCTTTAATCAGGAAGCGACTCACTAAAACATCTCCAAGCCAAATGTGTTTTCCGTCTTACCCAGTTCAAAGATCTGCAGCGGCAGTGTGAGGCCAAGCTCTTTGGTTCCCACCAGAGGCCAGTAACTGGAGCTGAAGTCCTCACTGGGAGGCAGGAGCAGAAGCATGGAGACCTTCCCACCTAACTGTAGCAGCTCCCGCGTGTACACGCCGTACTGGTAGGCCTGTGAGGACCAGGGTTGCATAAGGAAAGATGAGGAATGTGCCTTATTTGTCCAATTAGAAAGGAAACGTATTGAATCCTGGATTAAAAGTATATATTACTACAATGGGACAGACAAGAACCCTAATATATGTGCGTAACTATGAAGCGACAGGACAATCTAACTTTCACAAATAAAGATCTAAAATGTTCTTTACAGCCCCCCCTTTTTCTGTTACCCCTAAATAAATATAATGCAACTGTCTCTCCTCAAAGATGACATAAGTTGCAGAAGCATGCAACTTATGTTGCATGCTTCTGAACAAGAGTTCAGTGGTTGTTGATACAAACACAGATTTTCTGTGAAGGCCTACAAGGTTTGAGAGAAAACTAACGCTGTTAGCACACGGTGGCGGCAGTATCATGCTATGGTGATGCATTTTCCAAAAACGGACGGGGACTTTGATCAGAGTTGGACGAGGCTGAGCAATGCAGAACAAACGTTCAGAGCTACAGCTGTAATGTAATGCTTAATAATGGCCTAGTGAAAGTTCAGATTTAAATCCAACTGATAATCTGTGGCAAGATTTAACATTTCATGTTTTTAGATGCGCTCCGTCCAATCCCACCGAGTTTGATCCGTTTTGTAACGAGAAATTAAAAATAATGAATAAAGTAAATTTCTCAGTGTGTGAAGCATCAACACGCATTCCTACATCCGCCTGGCTAATCGTAGCATGTTCACTAGATATGAATGCGGTTGCAAGGCAGTATCAGGCTTTAAGAAAGTCATTTTTAGATGGACGTTTTGGTCCGGCTGGCGTTACCCTGTAGAGGGGGATGTTGAGCTTCGTCAGGAGATGTGTGACTGCGGCTCTCAGAGACCTGACAAACTCCTCCACTCCGCTGCTCTCGTCCGCGCCGCTCGGCGGGCTCTGAGCGCCGCCGCTGTGTGCGGTGTAAACATGACTCTGGAGCCAGGCCCACTCCTCTCTGTGGCCCGGCGACAGAAGAAGAAGAAAACAGTGATTAAGTAACTTCTGAGTATTGTTTGTCGGTGAACTTCGACGGCGTTAACGGCGTTACCTGGTCACGTGGGGATTGTGTCGGACCCGCGTGTGGCAGAGGAGGTTCGGCAGCCGCTGCGGCACCAGGACCCTGATCTGGTCCACCGAGCTGCACAGTTTTAGGATGCCCACATACAGGCCGGGCTGGGCCCACTGGATGCTGTGCCTGTGGAAGGACAGCTTGTCCTGGAGAGCAGGACATGTTCGATTTCCAGTAATTTAACACCGTTCATCTCCGTTTCAGCCAGACACAAACTCACCTTCAGTTGCTCAAAGAGCGTATCCATGGCAGTGGGCTCGGGCAGCAGAGGGGTTCTGCTGCGGTTCCGCTCCAGCCGGTCCAGAGCAATCCAGTGGAATGGAGGGTCAGGAGGGCTAACGCAGAGAAAATGGAGCAAAACTTTGATGTTTCAGCGAAACTCGGTCATTTTCTTCCAGGAACAACAACAGTACGGCAAGCGGTGTGAGAATAAAATCAGACATTGTTGCAGAGTCAAATATCTTGCAATCAGCAAATGTCCTACACTGCAGTGTCAAATACTTTTTCATTTTGGGCCATATATAGATCACCAATGTCTTCAAAGTTCTGGTTGTGGAAGAATGTAGCGATAAAACTACCCAATAACAAACTGCTACAAAAAACAATAAAAACTCATCACTTTATTCAAAGAGTACTTCTTCAAACTTTATAATATTTAACATCTTTTCACATCAACATAATGTGGCAGTATACAGATAACAAAAATGGTTTGATTTGCACTCAGTTATAATCTTGTGTCCTTCAAGAGTCTAGAGGACCAAGTGAAAACGTGTAGCGGTCTGGATTTGGCCCGCGTGCCTCCAGTTTGGCACACATATCCTACAGGCTGGATGAAAAGACTCCATCTCACCTTGAAGGAGGATTTGGGAACTCCCTCAGCGTCACTATTAGCACATTGCCCTGCCTGTCTTTCAGCGGTTCGTAGTACACCTGACCCAAATCCATCGTTCCTAGAGAAGACTGACAGCAGAAACAAGAGCAAAAGGTGAAACTGAGGATTTGAAGGATTAGTGCGCGATAAAACACAGCCTCGGTGCTCGTGCAGATTGGATGAGCTCGGCAAAAAGGCGACAAGGAGAAAAAAGGGGGAAGGAGGAGATGTAAAGGAGGTAATTAAAATTGCAATTAAGCCAACATGACGGCGTTTATCTGGAGAATAAGAGGCCTAACTTCCTACCTGCAGCTGACAAACAGCTTTTAAGATGTTGTGCCGGTTCTGAAGGAGGGAGGAGGGAGAGGAGTGAGCAGACGACAGGCCCTGCTGAAGCCAGGGCACCTGCTGCCACGCGCAGGACAGCTACAATAGAAAATGGAGGGATAAGCAGGATTTTTAGGCATTCAAGTTGCAAAAAATGGCATGTGCAGATTCCTACGGTCATCATATGTCACGAGCCTGTTATGAATTCAGTTTTTGCACGCTTGTGTTTGCGATCCGCTCACCTTGGCAAACCACAGGAAGTCCTGGGTGATGGAGGTGGAGCAGCACTGGATCTCCACCAGTGGGATCTGATCCTCAGCGGCCACCAGGATGTTGTCCTTGTGGTAGAAAACAGTTGCCAAGTACACACCCCTGCTAACGTAGAGGACCATTGTTAAGACTTTCACGTATCACTCACATGAAAATGGAAATAAATGAAAGTAATTTCACATAAAAAGTGAGTGTTGATTTGGATGGTCTTCTGGTTTTTTTAGGGGTAAAAATAAGATCATTTGTGAGCTGCAGAAGTCTTAATGCGACAGGGTTTCCCACAGTGTAATATAAGCCTGGCAGGCCACCAGGCTTTACTTGTGTCCCCAGCAGGCTTAGCATTGTTTATTTATTTTATTTTCAAATTTTTTTAAGTCTCTATAGTTGGTGTTTAGTGATAATTTCAAATTTCTTGTCAACGTTTTTTATCTCAAAAAACTCGGTGGCCGACTGGATGAAGCTTAGAACGTGTGACAATTGCTCTTCTCAAGCGTTTGATGGCTGCATGGCTCTAATTACATCCCCTTTAACTGCTGCGTCTCGTTACTCTCCAGGTGAGCAGGGACAGGCCAGACGGACGGGGCCCACCTTTGCAGGAGGCGAACAAACTTGGTGGCAGAGTGGAAAAGCTGCTTGATGCCCCGAGACATCAACAGGCGCTTGCTGGGACTCGCCGACTTCGAGCTGTCTGTCGAAAATAACAAGAGGAGAGAGAGAGGGGGATGTTTAGTTATTTCTGAGACGCTAAATACAACGGTGTTTATAAAAACGACGAGTGACGACTGCGCCTTGGAAAGTCGGCTGCCGACTAAACGCAGCCGGTGTTGGTTGTCAAATAGAAAATAACCAGGTTATACGGATCGGAGCCAATGTCGTTGACCCTTAGCTGGAGGATGGGCAGCAACAGTTCATTACTAATGTCTTTATGTGTGTGTGCTCCATGGCAACAAGCCGGTGTCATTGCCTACAACAAAGAGCTGAAGCCCTTATAATCCAAACAGACATTATTGCCCTCGGTCCGGCTAAATAGAAATTGTTTAGAGCCGCAAACGTCCTCATTTTTGATGAAAGTCTATTAAAGAAAAAGTGTTCTCACATTTAAATAACCCTAGTTTCATTGCTATTTTTAGATTTTAAAATAAAGAACGACAACTGTTTTGCAAGAAAGTGGGTGGATACATTTCCTGGAGTGGGATGTTGACATTTGTGTAAAACGCTAAATATATATATATTTTTTAAATGACTAAATTTATTCAAAGATATTGCTTGAAATCAAAGTAAAATTTTCGGTTTTTCCTCTTTAAAGTCGAGGAAGTCCTTCCCAACCTAAAAACACAAAGAAATATCTAAAATATTTTCTTAGAGTCATTTCATTGTGAAAATTTACTGCAAATACTCTGTCAAAAAACTGAAAAATCCCTCAAACCTGAGGAAGCTCTATTTTCAAAAACATTACTTGGCTCTTTATTACTTTTTGCCAAAGTTATTCTCCATATCCACTCTGACCTGCTTCTCCTCCCTCCTACTGAAGACAAATCAGCCCACAGGATGATGCTGCCGCCAACGTATGTTCCTGTGAGAATGGTGTGTTTAGGCCAACACGTAGTGATAGTTTGTGGTCCTGACATGGAAAAAAATGTGAAAACTAAAGGGATCTGAAAACTTTTGAAAAGCCTGGCCGTCTACTGGTTACATGTTTCTGCCAGCTTTAACAATCTGCATGACTGAGTGCTCATTGTTACCTATATAATATCCTCTGTACTGGGATTCTTTGGCATCTTCCAGCAGTTTCGTCACAAAGCCCTCGTGGTTCCTGAGCGGCGTCTTCACACCAACACACTCTCTCCAGCCTGCATGGGAAAAAAAACAAAAACAAATCATCTCTTTCATGTAGCTGGGGGCGAAAAGAAAAAAATCATTCAAAAGGCAAGAATTAATTTGCTGCCAAGTCCTGAGTGCCGCTTTTCTCCCAAAGATAAGGAAGCGTTAGCGCTTGCATGACAAAACACCTGCATGCTCTGAAAGTTTCTTCGCTTTTTCTTTTTTTTTTTTAATTCTCAACTTCTCTGCAAGTTGGATGCGAATGAAACTTATCTAATGAAAAGCTTGGCGCTGTTAAACACTTTAACTTTTCAACTCAATTTGAGGAAAAAAAAAAAAACAAGACTGTGCAGCGTTACTGGAGGCGTAAATTGGAAAGAAAAAGCGAGTAAAGAGAGCAGGAAGGTTAGAGAGAAAGGAGGAAAAGATTAACTCGAACTCAAGGGAGCGCGGCTGCAGGCCCCTTTGATTCACAGTGACATCCCTGATTCTCCGTGTTTTAATAATTCACGCCATCTGCCAAACTTCACTCGCTTCACACGGAGCTCGAAGTCAGCTAAATTTAGCCCACGGTCCTTCGGTCTCGTCCTGCAGTGCGGCGTACTCACTGGAGGGGGCGGCGCTGACCGGAGCCGAGCTCTGAGGTGGGCCCCATCCCTTCACGTTGTAGGCGCTCGCTCTCACGTAGTAGTGCGTTCCCTGCGTTGGGAGAAGCAGCAGAGTGCCAAATTATCACTGTGCATTAACCTCGCGAATCAGGACAAAGGAGTGGGAAAGCTCGTTGTTATTAATTCATCTCATCTATCAAATGTGAGGCTATGGGGAAAACGTTCTCCATGTGAAACCGGATTCAATGAGCAGAAATATAACCAATAAACTCTCGAGTCGCTGCACATTTTTATCAGTGTGATTTGTGTGTGTGTGTGCGTGTGTGTGTGTGTGTGTGCTGTTTAACTCACTGCTGTCAGTCCGTTGATGATATAGGAGGGGTTCCTCGTTTCTGTGACCTGGGCCGTTCCGAGGACGCGTTTGAAGCTGACCGAGGTGCTCCACTCCACTGTGGAGGGAGAAAAAAAAAAAAAAAAAGAAATAAAGAAACAGTCTCACTAACAAAATTCTCCCTGGCTTTGCTCAGAGCTCCAATAAGCGAGAACAAAGGATTAGAGTATTTACAGTTCAAAGAACATGAGCTTAATCTACTCTTGGCAGGAGGATATAAAGCAGCTGCAAAAGTAACGCCTACTCCAGTAGAACGGGTAAAAAGGTTTTTATTCTTCTTTTTTTTTTTTTTCCCTCCACACCAGCTTGGCAGTGTGTGGGATTCTGGTTTTGTAGAACTGATATAAGACTCCATGAAACGCCTTTTTGTTTCTTTTCTGTCCCGTTCCAGATAATTTACTATCCCTCTCGCAATCATCCGTCTGTATCCAATAGTGGTGGAAAGACGGGACATCCGCTCTGGTCCAAAATGATTGAAAACAAACCTGGCTTATAAACAGATTTCACAATATTATTATTTATGTTAAGAAAAAGAATCCCACCCTTGTTGTAAACAAGAATTTAGAAGGAAAGGTAGCAGTGTTTTTCTAAATCAATGCCAAGGCAGAAAGACATCAGGAATTATTTAACTGCTGTTATCCGTCAATCTGGGAGGATTGACGGATAACAAGCAGAAAACATTCAAAAATGTTGCCAATCTTCCCAGGAGTTGAAAAATCTAAGCAAATTCACCCCAAAGTAGCACTGTTCAATGATTAGCAAAAGAAAAAAAAAGACCAACTAACTCCACGAACTTCAGTCAATATTTTAGATCTTAAAGTATATTATAAAATACTAAATGCTTGTGTTTCAAAATTTCAGCCAAATGTAGGTGGCAAAGTTTAATCTGCGTATTTTGACCAGCAACATGCAGGAAACGGATGAGAAGGTACGACTTTGCCGCAACAGCTACATGCAGTAGTAGCATTAGCAACACTGAAGGGTCCAAAAAGACGCACACTTCCTGTAGTCGGTATTCACACCAGAAGTGAACCACAATTACAGCCTCAGAAACACAAATCGTGCTCTTGAAAACCTTTCCCATGATTTAATTTGTACCATCAAACTGCTGGACACGGCATCTGTACTTTTGCACTTATTGATGCTTTCAGTGAATGAATGGTGGGGAAAACAAAGCTATCAATATTGACAATAAGGACAAGTTTGAGGGGTTTTAAACATCATTAATTGGAATTTATTGTGACAACAATACATCTAAATTCTTATCATGACAAGAAACTCATCACAATAATTGATCAAAGATATAATAAATGCCCGCAACTGACCCTGACCAAGCATTGCAGCATAATTATGAAAGCCATGTACAACGTATCTGTTCACGCATGTCCTGCCAGTTGTCAAGCACGGCGGTGGCAGAGTGAGGATGTGGGCTTGTGTTCTGGGTACCTCGAGGTCACAGAGTCTACCGCAGCGTAGAAAAATACTGTTACCAGCAGATTTAAAACGGATGAACTGCCTGTTGCCACGGTGACCGCCTCTGTCAGTTTGCTGTTATGGAGCAATGTGTTAGCACAAGAAGACGTCAAGAAGTTTAAGAAAAGCTACTCCCGAAAGAAAGTTGTGAGGCTGTTCCAGGACAATTTGAAGTCCATCTTTCTCCAGTGAAAAACGTTTATTCAAGAGAGGAAAAACATTTAAGACCGTTGGCAAGTTTCCCAGGACTTCACATCACCAGCAAATTCACCTCAAGGTCGGACACAGCGAGCTTAGAGAAGCTGCGAAACGCCCAGGGGAAATACGAGAGCCTCCGTTAGCATCTTAAATGTTGAAAGTTCAAGGCATCACAGCTCTAAAAATAACTTCTTTTTTTTTTTTTGGAACGACTGAAGGAGAACGCCTCTGCTCTCTAAAGGATATGGCAGCACAACCTAGATTTGCCATTCTGCATTGGAACGAACAAGAAGTGAAGATGTAGGTGTTGTGAATCAGAATTTCAGCTCAGAGCACGGTGGTAGCGTGATGATGATGGGGGCCTGTTTTGGAGGCTCATCAGGAGAAATCGGCTGGCCCATAAATTGGTGCACCGCTAGTGTTTATGAACATTTTGAGTTAAAACAACTTAATTTGCTTCGATAAACTCCAGCAGGTATCACCGCCTACCTTTGTAGCGGGTGATGAGCCCCATGCTGTTACCGTCCGGCTCCTTGATCACCACGCACAGAGAGGAATTGCTGGTTACCAGTAAGGACACATGACTGGGCGGGCCTGGGAGCTCTGGGTGGGACAAGATTACACAAGGTCAAACAACATGCATGGAAAACATAAAACATATATGACAACTGAGTGTCCTTTCCTTGCTCCGGCTTCACGGTCCAAAGCCGGAGCAAGGACCGTGATGGGAACCGGCACGCCCCATTGTGTGTTCACATTAAAGTCAAGCTCATTTCGCATGTGGAGTTTTATTAACTGAATCTACAGTGAAGTTTGGGAGCAACATGGAGACACCTACCATATGTTTGCCATCAATTTCTCTGCAGATGTAGGTGAATTACACACCTAATGTACCTTATATAAATGTTCTGCAATTTTCAAGAGTGAAAGATTTTTCTTTTCAGGGGCGCAGAAGGGCACCAAATTCTCCAGCCCAGGGGCCATTATGTGTCTAAAGCCGTGCTAAATTCAGTAAAAACAATAAAGTAATAAAATTAATATAATAAAGTTGAAATAATATGAGAATAAAGTCAGAATTATTTAATTTCGACTTTATTCTTTGGATTTGAAGAATTTATTCTACGTTTTTTTTCTCTCAGTACGGCCAAACGCTCTGCCGCATAAATCCGTCTCAAATTTAAATGAATAATTTTACACTATTACTGCCAACGAAAGCAAAAACAAATCTTCCTCCGAGGCTCCCTGCGGTTCTGAAACGCAGCGGGAGCCGTATGTTATCGTCTCACCTGTAGCAGTGGCTCAGACTTTCTGCTTTGTGATCAAACGTAGCCGCGCTCTCCCTGCCGAGTCTAGACAAAGAGATTTATATTTCGCTCTCACTCGGCGGAGACCTGGAATTGAATGGATTCCCACTATGTCAAACACCTTGGGCCACATTTCATGTATATTTTAGATTTTAAACATTCAGCCAACGTTCTCTTCCCCCGGAGATTTGCAACGAGAGCTCGCTTGGCTTCACCGCGCACAGAAATAAGACCCGAGGCCCTGTTCTCCACACAAGTGCTGTAATAAAGAGATCTGAAGATCCTTAAAAGAGAAACGAATCGAGTTCTAACTAAAAGCATTAGAGTCGGTAATAAACAGACATAATAACATAACAACCCCCGCAACCATTCGCGCCGCTGAAGGGGAAACAGAATTAAGACATAAATGGGTTTTTGTGAGAAGCAAAAAGCGCAGCAGCCTTGAGAAACTTCTCTTTGCAGAATCCTCGCTCATAAATCCGCCATCATCAAGGTTTCATTTGATCCAGGGAGCCGGTGGAGGGAGAGCAGGCGCTTGGCAATGAGAATCTGGACAGACTGATGACCAGGGACTCGCTTGGAAGTTCAGATGAGATTAAGAAGGGAGACTTTTAGAAAAAACTTAGCAAAAGAGCTGAGGGAAAGGAAAAATATATATATATATATATGTATATATATATATATTTATAAAACTTTAGCAAGATAGTGTGGGCTGACTAATTGATCTCAGCGGCAAAGTCAGCAGTCGTGGAGGGTTTTGTAGATTAGAACTGGAGTGAAAAGACAATTCAATATAAAGATTTCAAGCCTCGTCAAAATATCTTATACGATGCATATTTAAAACTTCGCATCCATCCCCTTTAAAGGCGAGCCATGCAGAACTAATGCAGCGCTGCACAATTTATATCCCCGCTTCTCCACCGTTCAGTGGGAGGGCATTTATGGCTGCTTTGGAGCTTCTTCCTTCCTTCGCACTTCTGTCTCAGTGCCTCGGCGGAAAGACTGACGGAAATGGAGGCGCATTAGCGTCGCCTTAAATGAAAGGCAGGCGAGTTAAAGGTTGTCCGCTTTAGCGAAGGCGGTCCCATCACCTTGCTTAATAATTACAGCAAGATATCGAGACGCTCCGACTGTTTCACGTTTCGTTGCGCGGCAACAACAAACCGGAGTCTAATTCGTTGGGTTTTTATTTTATATGATCGATCATCACAAAGTAGAGAGCAGCTGTAAAGTGGACTGGAGAAATAGCTCTTTTTGCTAATCAAAATTTTAAAATTGCAGAGCGCCTCCACCAGCTCCATTTATAGATGGGTTTAGGTTTTTTTTTAAGTTTACAATTCCCATATCGTGATGCTGCCACCTCTGTGTTTTACTAAGATGTTGGTATGCACTGAGAGGGATTTTTGTTTGTTTGTTTGTTTTTTGACCACAATAAACATTTGTCATGTCGTTCAAGTTTGGGTTATCTGACCAAAGCATCTTCTTTCATATGTTTGCTACAAACAGCAGAAAAAAATAATAAATAAAACTTCTAAAAATGTATTTTTCAGGAGCTTCACTCTTTGTCACTCTCTAATAAAATAAAAGTCAGATTTATGGCAGATTATTTTAACTATAAGTGAAACAATGTTCCAGTGGAGCCACTTCTTTATCGATATTAAGGAACTATTTACTTTAAATGACCTCCTATATGCTGCTGAAAAGTTAATAGTTTTCTTTCATTTCAAATGCAACATAAACTACAACAAACAGACAAAAAATACTCAATAAAATGTGTTTTTGCAGCGCAGTAGTTCCATACTCTATTATTAGAACAAGATGAGATGTTCAAAGCTTAGGATGTTGTTTTATAGCCCAACCCTGTTTCAATCTTCACCACAGTTGTTATTCTGACAGATAAAACACTGAGTTTGTGTTTGGAGAGAGTTTGTTCACTGCTGTTCTCCAACAAACCTCTGAGGCCTTAACAAGAGAAAAGCTGCGTCTAAACTGAGTTTAAGCTGCACAGATCTGGGATGTGCTGTGGTGGCGCAACCCACAAATGGAGGTCTTGGCCCTCGACTCGGCTGTCGCAGGTTCGATTCCCTGCCTGGCGACCTTTGCTGCATGGAGTGTTTGAAATCAACTAATTACGGAAAAAACACGGCAACGTTTTTTTTTTTGCAGATCCTAAAAGTGAGGCGGCGTAAAGCAAAAACGTCAAACTCATTTGACTCATTTTCACTTTGGGCCGTGTCAAAATTATGGATGCTCTCAAAGGGCCAGTAGTGACAGAATATATGAATAATATCAATTATCAAACTGTTAAAATATTAATAAACAGCTGTCTCGGCGTTCCATAAGCACTTCCTAAAATAAATATTGAACATGTTTTCACACTGATGTCTTTTGGCAGCATTCAGAAGAAAACCGATTAAATTGATAAAATACTATTTAAACATTGTTTTCTTGAATATAACTTGAAGAATTTTTGCAATCGCAAAGAAAGAAGTAAGAAACGCAAATAAAATCACACGTTTAAGCTTGTGGACACGATAAGTTTTTAAAAAACAAGCCACCCCTTCATCCACTCCCTGTCCTCTTCTTCTTTGTGGTTTGCGCCATCGGCAACCTCCTCCCAGTGCCACAACGTTTTATTGAAAAACAAGACATTTCTTCAGTTCTATTGAGCAAATTTATTTTCGAAATGTCAAATTGCACCATTATATAGTGAATGTAAACTAGTGTTTGTCCATTCCATAAAAGGAATCCTATAAAAACACAAAAATGTCAAAAAGTTCAAGGGGTTGGGAGAACTTCACAGCACTGACCCGTGTTCTGGAAGTTCTCTCTCATCCGGCAGTACAGCTGCAGCCGCAGTCTCCAGAGGCGGCTCTGTCTCTGGACCTCCGCCTGCGCCTGGGGGCCTGCTCCTGTTTTCCTGGCCAACTCCGACTTCCTCTCCTCCGCCCGTCTGCTCGCCATGTCCACCAGGGCGTCCAGCTTGAGCCCCCAGTCTGCTGGCCGGCACACTGAGAAGCAACGCGGCCGTTAATCCAGACGACGCGCGTCATTCGTTAGGGTGAAAAATCAGCAGAGGTTTTTTTGTGCATGTTCTGTTCAGTCAAAGAGTAAAACTCACAAATAGGGTTATGCCTGGCGCCTGCCTTCGTCAGCACGTGAAGAAGAGGGGAGTTGTGGGTAAGCGCGGCCACATCCAGAGGAACCAACCCCTGCTCGCTCACTCGGTTCACCCCTTTTTCTTTATCTCTCTCCCAGTCCTTCTCTTTCTTCTCTCCTCGCTCCCACAAGCTCGATCCTCCTCCTCCACAGCTGGCATGATCTTTGGACAAGAGGCTCTGCACAGCCAGAGTGTCCTCATTTTCCACTGCCTCCCACAGGGTCTTGTACTAATGGGCAGAGGGAAGAAGGGTGCACCACGGAAGAAGGCGCGAGAAAGAGAAAGAAAGAGGGTTCATATGTCAAAGGAGGTTTATTTGGCGAGGTAGAGGGAGGCGAGTTGCAAAGAAAGAGGAAAAAGAACAAGATCCATAAATCAAAGCGGCCAAGGACGACAAACTCATACAACAGCCTCATGAGATAAAGAAAGCCAGGGAATTTGAGTTATTACCGAATAAAAGCTTGAGCTGTGGATGAAAGAAAAAGTGGTGGTGATTTGTTTGGGAATATTTCTCTCTTTCTCTGTTTAGAGAGAGAACAGCTCTGCAAAAACGCAAAATCTTACAAAGGATTTCTTTGGTCAGGTTTCAACCTTAAACATCTTCAAGGTTGAAAAGATGTTGCTGAAAAGTTACTTTTCAGCACAATATAGAAGCTTATTTCTTATACACAATCTAAAACAAGTACTTTTTCATAAATATTAAGGATTTATTTACTCAAATAAAATCTCCTATATCTTGCTGTTACTTGTTAGCAGTATATTCGCACTAGAAACTTAGACCAAAAACGCTTGGTAAGACTTTGCGTTCATGCAGGGAATACACCGACTGCACGTTCCTAAGCAACGGTTTACCAAAAACAAACTGAAACGCAATCCACAACGCAGCCGAAAGACACAAATGCAGCAGACGCAGTCATAGCTCTTCACCATATAACTGGTGGAAACCACAACGCCTCCTGCGAACTCCTCTGCACAGTCAGCTTAGTCAAAGTGCAGCCGCTATTTGTCTCATGTGAGCGACAGGAGGATTAGCTTTGTGCTTCAAAACAAACCTCCAATCAGCTATTCCACCTGAAAGCACCTTGATTATAGTGTTGCAGTGAGAGGTTCACTGTGTCATTTTAATGTGAGGTGTAGGGGTGGAAAGACTCATTAACACGGTTCTAGCATAATCCTGACTCAGTAACACTGCTCCTGGCAAAAACACAGTCTAGTGAGGAGTTCATTTATTAAAGGGGCAATGTTGTGTGTTTTCCAGGCAAGCAGTACCATTCTATAGCACAATAAGGTTGGAATGTTGCCCTAATTTGTTATAAAAATGCTATACCAGATATGACTTGCAATAACATCGACTTTGTAATTCAATACTCTGAAATTGGGTCTCTGTCTCTTTTAAAACTCCGGCCTTGTGTGAAACTCCGCCTTCAGGAAGTCACCACAACATGGTTACTTTATTAACCCTTTAGCAATGTTTTTAGCAGCGTTGTACTGAGAAGTAGCTCCCGTAATGAGCTGAGCTGATGAGCAGTTCCCTTAGGTGTTTGCTAATTGCTGCTGGCTAGTCTGAAGGAACTGAGTGGGGCGGGGCAGAACTGCTCTGTGAGGAAGAAGCTTGGAAGCTGCAGCTTCAAGGAGGAGCTTTATCCTTGAAGGTAGATCCACCTGAGCTTTTGGCATGGCTGAATGGTTGCCACGGGAGATTGAAGGAGGTAAACATTTGTGTCGCCAAATGCAGGTTGAATTGCTTATATGCTCTCCATGTAGGAAAATATGGTACCTTTTATAGCATATTTTCCTACAAAAGGTAAAAAACAGTTTCAGCTCTTTGCCAAAGCTAAATATGGTGTGGTGGGGTAGAAGAGAGTGCTAGCATCTTACAGCTTCTGCAGGCTTGCTGGTGTGTTTGGGTGCATCCACCTCAGCGGCGACGGACGACTCTCCTCCCCTCAGTCTGACAGAGAGGTTCCTGTAGATTCGCTTGGGTGAGACGGGACCCAGGGAGCGCCGGCGTTGAGGTGGGTTCCTCATGGATACGGACATGACAGAGGAGACCGAGAGATAAGAGGAGCCGTGGGGAGGGGGAGAGATTGCAGGAAAAGATACAAGCGGAAGAAAAGTGGCTTAGTTGTCGAGAATGTAGGAAAATAAAGACGGGAATTGTTGGGAAATTGCCAGGAGGATTAGAAACTCTGAGAGGAAAATGGTGAAACGCAGGAGTGGAAAAGATGGGAAACACACAGAGAAGGAAATAAAACAAAACACTCAGTGAGGCCAACTGATTCTCTTCTCAATAAAGACAATTTTCTGCTAACTTGAGTGCCGAGTATCGGCTGAGAGCTGTTATCCGAGCGGGATAAATGGGCGCGAGTAATGCCTGTTCAAAGCAGACGAAAATAGCTTGAAGGATTCAGCCTCTCTGCCTGTTCAGTCGTTTGTTCTCCTCTTACCCGCTGTTATGTGACAGGGCTTTTCTTGTTTTGTTTCTCCGGAGGAAATCTTCCCCTCAAAACAAAGCAACAGGCTCATCGTTTTAATTAGCAAAGATTTGCAAACTCCCATAAACACATAATTCCCTCGTTACTACGACTTTAAATCTCTCTCATCTCCTAGGCGTCTCAGCAAATCGTGCGGTGCAAAAACTTTCTCAAACTTGTCCATGTTTTGTCACAGTACAGTCGCAAACCTTAAGGAATTGATGAGACGAATCAAATCGGAGTGGAAGGAACATTGTGCACGGTTTCAAAAAAGGTTTTGGTATTCACTCCCCTTTATTCTGATCTCCTGATATAACTAAATGCCTTCAGAGTCTAATTAATAGTCAACTTCTGTGTGTTTTAATCTCAGTTTGAAGCTCTCTGAAGGCTTCGGAAGCAGTTTTCTTTTACACTCTATTTCACCAGAAAAGACTCAGTTAAATTCAAAGTCTCTTTTGCAGGCGGTGTCCTTGCAATTCTTATTAAAGAACACAAGTTTTCTTTTTGATCTATTCGCAGAAAGAGGAAGAAAAAAAATCTCTGCAGTGAAACAAAGTGGTGGCAGGATCATCCTGAGTGAAGGAATCTGGTTAAAATGGAGGCAAAGACGGATGAGGCTAAATAAAGGCTTGAGACAGTTAAAACAACAATGAAATGGTTTAGAGTCAAAGTCCAGAGCAAAGTTCTTGAAATTTACTATTCTTTTCTTAGATGCTTTTCTTTAAATCCAGTTCAATTCAATAATACTTCATTACTCCCAAAGGGAAATGAAATGTTGCTGAAACTCATGTTAAATCGAGATTTAATTTTTAAGATTTAAGACGCCACAATTTGATGTTTCGTAAATCCGACTGAATTTCAGCTTTTATTAAATTTTCACCTTTAAATTAAATTTCGTTTGCAAAACTTCCTCAAAGCAGCATGTTAACTATCACATGCCGTCTTCTGTTTTGATCTGCGGCTTTGAATCCTTATGAAACACGCTGAAGTTTTACGTGACAAAATGTGACACGTTAATGACGGTGCGAGTCTGCAAACCATGTTATTATCATCGCGTTCTGGTGCCGTTTTCCCCTCCACCTCCCTGACTCCTCTCTTTTTCAGTCTGTCTTTTTCAGTCTCCTTTTGTGACGCCGTTCCTCCCTTCATCCTCTCTCCAGTTTGGAATCATTTTCGTGTTTCAAAAGCATGCTGACTGGAAGAGCGTCTCTCTGACGGCGAGACATTCACGGGACGTCAGACATGAATACGTGGATCCAGTCACCGTCGCCATCTCTCATCTCCCTCATGAACCAAGTCTTTATGCACCAAGTGGGGAACCGTCCTTGGGAGGAATCAAATACTCCCGTGGTGCGCTCTAATTACACCACGTCATCGTCAGGCCCGTTAACCCGCTACGTGATTCCTGAACGGCGCACGGACTGTCAGCATGTCTGCGCACAGGAGTGTGAGGCCGTTATCGGGTGTTACTGGAAGACTCTTCCTCTCTTTGTTTATTGTGTCCTGCAGAACTCACCAAAAGTGCTGATGAGGTGTTTGTGAGAGGAGATAAGCTCGTGTTTCGTGTTTGTCTCCTACATAAAACAAGACAAAGTAGGGCTCTTAGAAACTGGAAGCTTCACTTTTACAGAATACAAGAGCACCGATTCACTGTGTTTTTTTGTTTTTTTTTCTTGTCAACTTCTCAACTTGAGGGGATGTTGGGGTTTTTTTTTTTGGGTTTTTTTTGCTTTGCTTTTCTCTTTAATCTCTCACGGCTCTCTGACACAGACCTGAGAGAGCGACGTGTTCGTAAGCGGCCTTTCCGGTTTGTCAGACTGCAAGATGCAGTGGTACTCGAGTTCAGCGATGGGTGGAAACGTGACGAATAACGTTCCTCATCCAGCAGGACGTGATGCTGCGCAGTCGACCGTCTGAATAAACCACAGGCTAGCCTTGAACAAAGTCAAAGCGTCAGGATGTAATTGACTTATCGAGGCTTGAAAGTGAGCTTTCAGAATCAGTGGCATGTCTGTCTCAGATGTCAAAAAAGGGCACGAAACGGTAGAAAATAAAACAACACCAATCTACAGAGTGGTAAACCCAGGGCTGCAGGGTGTTAAGGCTGGTTTGGGTGCTAGAAAAAAATATCTATAAATAAATATACTGCGACATCTAATCAAGTTTGCAGTTGGTTATTGTGATTTCCAGTTAGTAGGGTGTGAGCATCAACTGTGTTGTGCATAGACTAGGAAATATGGCCAACATGCAAGTGATACGGACTGTTTGATTTCACACAAATTGGCATTTTCAAAGACTGCATTAGACTGATGCAGTACTGAAAAATACATGTAGCAGTCCAACATTAAGTTATTTACTCTAAAGTGATTCTTGAGCAGTTTGAGTTTGTGAAATCTACGTGCGAAAACAAAAGAATTCTTAACTTTGCCTAAAATATTGTTTAAATTTCATCTTGTCTGACTCTTGTGAACCAAATATGATGTATTTTTCATTGAACACAAAAGGAGAAGGTGGCATATGGGAGGCAGTCATTCAAGAAAGAACAGCCAAAACATTAAATCTGGACATTTAAAGTAAGTTCCTGTTAAAATGTCAGCTTAAGACAAAATACTCTGCAGGTTATTAAATTAAAGGTTTTTACAGACAAGTCGCATCTCATCAGGTCTTAATTTCCATTATCAATTCTGTTGATAATGACTTCATTCACTGGAAGATTATTTCACTAATAACAAGATATTTCTCCCATAACTGAAATAATCCGTCAACGAAACAGAATTATCTTTTCGTCAATACTAGAAAGTTACTGACTTAATGAAGTACAGCTAAAAACTCCGAAAGAAATGGTTTGTTTACAGGTACGAAATAGATTTAGAAGGGGATAAAAAGGGTACCAAAGGCTCAGAGGTCAGTCAAGCTGAATGTTAGTCCACTACTCTGCATGCAACAGCATTCAAAACATCATATTATGAATTTAAGGACGGCATTGACTCAATGTAACGTTTTGATTGTTGATTCTATGTTGCATGACTTTGTGTTTGTTATGATGTAAAGCACTTTGAAATGTGCTCTACAAATAAAATTGGAATATTTTGCATGAACTGGTCATTTCAGGCTGCTTTTATATTTATATATATAAAAGAAAATCCAACACAGTCATGGACCTCTATTGACTTTTTCAACTATTCCTGCTTAGAATCCGTTGTGACTACTGAGAAAACCAAGCTGGAAGATATTTGTCAAACAAACACTGGTGAATCGTGACAATAAGTTTCATCTCACAGGCAAACACCATGCTATATTTTTTTACTTTAGGACACGATAAAGTCCTTAATTCATTGTTCTATGAACGAGAGCGAGGTGCTCTAAACCACACACATCAAAACATTTTTTTTTTTTTAGATCAGCCCTCTGGTTTGTAGGTCATCTTCAGCAGGCCACATCTCTACAGTCACAGTTTTCTCAGAAAGGAATTGAGTTCTTTGCGTCGCGGCCGCTTCCTCGTGAACACTGTGCTTCATTGTTCCAGCACCTTGTCCATGATGAGGATTTAAATGCCTAGAGGTTGCCATGGATACCACCTTAAAACCTGACAAAATGTCTTGGAAGTGTAATTTAACCCACTTGTTCACGACTGGGTAATAATGAGCCACTTAAAAACAAATAAAGTTTTGGATTACTTTGTCAAATTCTTTTTTTTTTTCCTTTTTTTTTTTAAAATCATACACATTTACAAGAGCTCTTAACTTTCTTTCAGGACAAAGCAAATGAATATCTCGTTGATTAAGTATTAGCCTACTTTTAATCAATGTTTACTTTAATAAATCACTTTTCGAACAGGCAAATGATATATTGTGGTGCAAGGCCCAACACTGGGTTCTCCTATCGCTGTTTCAGAAACTTTCATGAAACTCTCAAACCAACAAGGTCGTTAGAGTCTGCCTGCCTGTGACGGAGCCTCAGCCCCCGCATAATCTCCTGTTCGACTCTCCAAACGCGTCTCTTACCCTAAGCGAGTATCTCCTCGTCGCTCCGTCTTCCGTCCGACGCCGCAGCGACGCTACGACATAGTTTTCGCCGTTTGTTCAGAAAGGTCCGACGAAATCCATCGTTTCTCTTGAGTTTTTCGCCGCGCGGACTGAGAGGCGCACCTGACTCGATACCCGCGCGCGCGCGCGACACTGAACATGACGCGACGCTCACGCGCGCACTTCTTTCCTCGTCCCCGCCCACTTCCTCGAGACAAACCCTAGGAGGGTTTTTTTTTTGTTTGTTTGTTTTTGCCCAAAACAAATACTTTGAGGTCTTCTCAGTATCTTGTTACCTGATTTTGCGACCCGTGAGCTTTGCTTTGTGATACCTGGTGAGTTGGTGCGGCTTCTGTTGATGATCACGCAGCGCTCCCCTTGTGCGTGGCGGTGGGCGGCATGTCTGAATCCCCTTTATTTATAGACCAAAATCTGCAACGACACAAGAAGGCAGCCTACGTCTTCTCACGGTACGTGTGAAGTCCCAGAGGGGAAACCGTGAAAAGGCCAAATGAAGTAGTGTCATTATGCCTTTAATCTGTAAAGTTAGTCGGAAGGATGACATCTGTGAGCAATGTTTTAATTTCATTTATCTTGGCGGAGATTCTCAATTCTAGTTATGAACTTTGACTGGACCATTGTGAGACATGACTTTATTTTGGTGAAGACCAAATGGTTTATCAAAAAAATAATAATAATAATAATAATTATAATAATTGTAAAAATGCAAACAAGTTGGGCCGTGTTTTAAAAATGCATATGTCTCTTTAAAAATCCCAGTTTTTACAAGGCATTTTCATTAAAATGTATGCCAAAAATTATATAAAGACTGACACTTATAGTGTCATTCTTTTTGTTGTTGTTGTTGTTTGTGTGAGTTGGTTGCGAACTATGATGTCATTTTCTATTAAAAAAATAATTAATTAAAGTCCCACTGAAGAGACTGTATTAATCATAGAAACAAAAGTAAAGCAGTTCTTTCATTTAAACCAATTTCTTCTAGAAGGTTTGAACAAATTAAAGTTGCTTGTGTGGAAATAAGCAGATTGTGTCCAGCCAGTCCAAAGGCAAAATGGCTCTTATGGTTGTAGAGATTACTGACCCCAGTTTCTGAATCATCCTTGACCAGCTTCTCTGCTCCAGATGAAGAAATGGAAACCCACAGCAGGATGCCGACACCACCACTAAGTGTTACCATTGGATACTCATTTCAGCAAAATATAGGATGTCAGTTTCCCACCAAACACATAAAGTCGTGATGCTCCTTGTTTACTAATGTTCAGCACCAAACACCTGAGGCAGAACAGCTGCATTTTCAGTGAAGCCAACTTACACACAGGTGTACTACATGTACCAGTTATGTGATTTCTGAAGGCAAGATGTTTAATTTTATTTGGCTGCATTTGAATTTGGGTGAACAAAGTGGGCTGAATAAAAAAAAAACAAAAAACAACCATGTCACTCTTTAAGATTTTTATGTGTCAAAAGTTTCGAGAACCCTGCTCCATTGTTTCTTCAATGACTCTTATAGCGACTGTCAGGAAACTGGATGTTACTTCATGAGTTTTATAAATGTGTGACATGACCGTATTTACTGGGAAACGGTAAAGGAGCTATTTTAGGATTTCTCACAGAGCCCCTACATCTGTCTTCTGCATAGGTGGTGGAATAACATCAGTAACAACAACAACAACAAAAAAGAGCATCGCTACTTTCTGACTGTTTCACACTGCAGACTGAGACACGTGTGGGCGTCTGGGGGCTCAAAGGAAGCGCTTGAAAACAAGTGACACTGGAGACAAAGGTTAATGAGTGACGTGGAAACTGTTTCCATTTTAAGTGAGATTTTTTTTTCTTTTGTTTTTCCCCCCCACCCCCCCGAATGCTGACGAATGAAGTCGACGGACGTAACTCACGCTGCCTCATTCTCGGGGGCTGATTGTCTCCTTCCAGAGTCGATAGCTGGCCCGACTCGTCGCTCTGGTCCTTGCTAAAAATGGAGGCTTTAAAACCAATTACCTTCCAACTTCTTGTCAGGAGTTTAATACTCCTCTCAGTCATGGACTTCTTTGACCTCCTAATTTAATTTGAGGCCCAACACAGCCCTTTTTTTTTTTTTGCCTCCAATATGTTTACTGGAGCACATCACATTTGCTGAATTTAACAGACTGAAAAACAATTAGGAAGACCATTTGTGTGTGCGCTCATTTGCTACACACACACACGCACTGGGCTACGTGTCTCCCCACACCGACGTGCCGGGCAGTCTGCTCACAGAGGGGGGGGATGGACAGATGGACAGAACTGGTCCTAGCTCATTCTCGCCCCCTCACACCCATCAGCCGTTTGCCGCTTTGCTGCTGAGAGGATTCTGTTGTCATGGCGATGACCAAACGGTGGCCTTCATGGGTAATGCAACAAAAAAAAAAAAAAAAAAACCCTCACAACTCACTACCTGAAACTCACAGGCTGGTATTTTAGCAACAGATGACCAGAAAGACTAAAATAAATAAATAAATCAGTGATGATGTAGGAAGTTGAAGGTACTGCGATTTGTTTTGTTCCTATCCTCATTTACCTTAAAAGTTAGAGCAAAAATATGCAAAAGGCGCTGTTTGTGCTTTTTGTAACACACATATTAAGCCAAATGGCAAATATGCGCGCCAATATGTACAAAGTAATTGAAAATCAGTCGTGAGTTTGTTCTCTTCCCAGAGGAAAATTAATATAACACGTTTAAAAAGATCTGCCGGCCCAGTTAATGCCTCAGTGGAAGGTTTTCTGTTTTTAATAAGCGGATGTCATCCAAAAACACAGAAAATCACTTTGAGCTTCAGATGAAATCAAAGCGTAGATACCATTTTTTTATATGTTAAGAATATATTTCTGATATGTTTTACATTTTAAATGCATTCCAGGCCATATAAGGCTTTTATGAAATCCTGGAAGCAAAGACATTCACTTCCTTTGACCCTCTTACCTCATTTGAAAAATAAAAGGGATAAAAAGATTTAAAAAGTTCCCCTTTTCACATGTGTTGTGTCCCGTTCCATAACAGGATGGCAACACAGAATTTCCCCCACTTTTCTCTCTGTTGGAATGAAAACATTACTTGCCTCCTGCATCCCTGGTTCTTGGGTAGCTGAAAAGATACAAATCTAGTTTCCATCTCTCTCTCTTTTTTTCTCTCTGTCTGAAGGAGTCTCAGCCTGTCGTTACTCTGAGGACGGAGAGGAGATAGCAGGGCTCTGTCAAACAAACTTGGATATTTGGGCTCTGGAGTCGTCTGGATCCAGGCCCAGGCTACATCTCAGTGTAACAGCAGATAAAAGGAAGATGTTGCTTGCCAGGTTCAATCGGGCTCTCCAGGGGAGGATAATAGAACCGTTTCTTTAGGCTTTCTCTCAGCAATGTTCGCAAAGGGGGGGAAAGAAAAAAAAGGGGGATTGAGAAATTTGCAGGCGGACAAAACAGGTGACGCTGATGAAAACTAAACTGGCTTTTCCAGGTCTTACTTGCAGTGCTGATCGGAGTGTTGGATGGAGGAGACTTGAAATGAACTTCACATTCCTGGGATGCTGTAGAGATAACCAGATTTTTGACCTTCTCAAACCTCTGAGTTGTCCAGCTGACATCCAATATGTATGCTGCCTCTTTAAGGAAAAGGTGAAGATGTGAAAATTAAGAGAAAACCACTGACAGAACTATAAAAAGGAGTCTGTTTTCAAATGAAACATCGGAAAATCTTCTAAAGTCCAGAATCCTCAAACTATATAATGTAAGTAGAATTTAATTTAATACACTTTAAGCACGAAAATGAGCAAAATTAGCATGAAATTAACAACTATTTGCTTTTCTCCTCTGGTCAAGCATTGTTGAGGAGAAAACGACAAGCTATGGCACGTGTTTACGTTTGCCTCCTTTGACGATCCCATGAGAGGAATGAGATGTGTCGCATTAGGTTACAAAAACTGTTAGCTGACAGTCATCTTCCCTCATAATTCATTCTCTCTAGTAACAGGGTCTCCCATGTGGTGAGAGAAGATACTTTTGGCAAACAACTTTTGCAATATTTTTGCAACCTTTGTGCTGCCTGCTCAGCACCCCTCTCTCATGGTTTTGGCTGTGGATCAGCAGCAAGCACAGCTCCTGTTGCTTCCTATGTGAAAGCAGCCAAATAGGACCAGCAGGCCTCATAAGCGTTGTCAGGTTGTCTAATTATGATATCAAACCACTGCTTGTATTTTACCTCCTTGGTTCTCTAGTCAATTTATTCCTTTGATGGAATAATGACAACTTGAATGCTAGTACGCTGTGGGGGCAAGAGAGGGAGCTGCTGAAATAAACTTACCTGACAAGTTCTGCCTATAAATTGTTTTTACAACCACCATCTTTAAGCCAAACAATATATCATAGCATGGCTCACTAGCAACTAATAAACCTTCTCTTTCTCTCTTTTGTCGAAATTCATTCAACCACTCTAACTTTATCTCATGTTCCTTACTTGTCCAAAGGCAATTGTTTTGGATATCTGACTGCTGGTACATGAACTCATCCATGTACCAGCAGTACATGGATGAGCTATAAACTTGTCTTCCTCTCATTCAAACCAAATTAATCTGTCTTGCTTTCATTCTCCAATCCAGGCTTTCCTGCACACGCCCCTTACTCTCAATGTAGGTCACAATATCATCTGCAAACAACATAATCCAAGGTTTCTTCCGGCTGATGTCATCTGTTACCCTGTGGACAACTGTTGCTAACAAGACGGGGCACACAGTTTGTTTCCATTGTATTTGGGTAATCTATGTTCTCTACTGTGTTTTTCAGCATTATGTTGGATTACTTAACGATTCATGACACTACGTTGTCATATAGTTAAAGTTTATACGTTTAAATAGGGTTTAAGATATCACAAGAGATTGTCAAAACTAAATGCATCAGCTACAAGAAAAGGAATGGAAACTATTTATGCAAGAGTTTCTTGAACTTTATTGAATAAGACCCACTTTACTGCTTGTTTTTTCGTTGCTACCATTGTGGTAGGCATTTTAAAGCAGTAGTACCACAGGGCCTGGGCATTTCTTGTCATGCAATGTCATGAAAAATGATTAGCCTTCATTGGAAAAATTTTCGATTAAAAAAAGTTTGTAGAAGTTGGAATTCAAAGTGGAAATTTCTGAGGTTTACCATTAGTCCAATATGGCTACCTCGTAAATTGCGACAGGTGCTGTAAAAAGTATTATGTTTGCAAGTCAAATTATTTCAATCTTTCACAGACACATTATTTTACGATCTCATTTAGCAAACATTTTGCTAGAGCACTTGAATGTGCAAGATGAAGAAACATGCCATGCTAACAACTTGTATTGCTAACAGTTAATCCTTAACAAATCTCATAGAGTTTGGAAAGTTGAACTGGAAGATGATCAAGTTGGGTTTGACATCATCCTGAATATTTAAGTTCCAACTTCGCACAACATCATGTTTAGTCACAAGCATTTGTCTGTGGTTTCAGTTCATACAAACTCTTTTTAGGTTTTGATGAAAATATCTCAACTATGGGCTAACTATGTTATTTGCAAACACAAAATGTCTTTTTGGCTCCACCAGTGGAAGTTGTATGACAGAACGGTGGCCTTAAACATTTCTTCTTTCAGCAATTGCCTTATGCTTTGAAACACCAGTTCATTTCCTGCGAACAATAAAAAGTGCAGTAGATAAAAACAGAGTGAAAAGGAAACTCAAACAAAATAGACTGCCTTTTTTTTCTCCAGCTTACAGTCTTTTACTTTGGTGTTTCCAACTTGTTATTTTTACTCGAAATAATAATTCTTCCACCACATAATGTGAAACGAGAAGATAAAAATAAATGAGCAAATCGGTAAAACAAATCCTTGTACTCAGTGAATATAACCTATATTTTCTCGCTATATGACACTGAATCAGAATAAACATTTCCTGTTTTAGGTCATATTGGTTCACCTAAACCCATTTGCTAAATGCCATGTTAACAAGTGAGATGATTTTTTTCTCTCATTTGTTTTATATATATATATTTAAACACTTCCTTCATGTTCAGAACAGTATATTTTCCCAGAACCTTATAGAAATGCCTTTTACACCGTTCATGACTTAGAACCAAAAAATGTAACGTCCATTTACAAACTCCCAGTAATAGTTAGTGGAATTTTGGCCTATTTCTCCTGACAGAAAAAGAGTGAATGAATCAGGTGCGTAGGCTGCCTTGCTCAGAAACATTTTTCAAATGACGTCACAGTTGTCTTCCGGACATGCTGGCCAATATAAGCCATGTGTTTGTGTGCATTAAAATGGATGAAATGGAGGTTATCAGGTCCTTTTCTACATGTCTTATGACTTTATATGTGACTGCTGTAATTAAAGGTCCATTGTGTCATAAAAGCCTTAAAAGATATATATGGTGTTCCTAGTTCATCAACTCAAATTAATTACAATCATGTGGGCATCCAATGCAGTAATCTTCCCCTATGCACTTCTGAGTTTAGAGATAAAAAGAGATACCTCACTTGTTATGCTGGCATTTAAAGGATGAAAATAAAGTTTATGATCCTAACTGACCTAAAACAGAAAATGTTTAGTCTGAGTTACTGTCAGGTAAAGAAAATAAACAAATGGTCCTCTGTCTTTTGGCAGCGTCTGTGTCATTGTCTCCTGCTGTCAATAAAGTTTGGATTTTCCCGCCATTGTGATGACAGCTGAAGCTTAGTTTCAGCTAGTTCATCAATTGCTGCGTCATCCATTAGTTTGACAGGTCGTTTGTAGCGACTCGTTAATGAAACCGAGTGCAAAGAAAAGTGAGCGGGAGTCATTTTGTGTTCGAGAGGCTTAATTAACACGAATGTTACTTGGTGTTAGCATTATAGTCTGCGGAGGAGACAACAAAGTTTTGTTCAGTCGACCTGTCCGAGTCATGTAAGTTGGGAGGTGAAACAACAACAACAACAATGGCGAGCACGGATATTGTTTATGAGCAGGTTCACTTCAGACATGACCCAAAGTGGAGCGTCCGCCTGCGGGCTGCGGAGGGCGGCGGGCTGCTGCTCTGTGTGGCCTGTGCTATTGAAATGATGGAGACGGAAGAAATGGCCGTAAGTATCGCGCTGTTTATGTCAATGGTGACCCCTCTCCAACTGACAGTAGCGATATTATGACTTTGTATTCATCTCTGAGCATTTCCACCTCCGTAGCTGTCAGATTCTTCAAGTCTGACAAAATTGGTGTCAAACGTTTGCGCTACGTTTGTGCACCAACACTTCTGTTTGTGCTGCTATCATTTTAAAGATATAAAGAAATGTTTCTGGAGGTCATTAAAGGTCAACCAGCCCCCCCCCCCACCTTCTTCAAATCAAACGAAATGGGTGTCAATTAACTCGACTATGTTTGTGCAGCAAACATTTTCTTTTGTGCTGCTTTGGATTTGAAGATGTTAATGAAAGGTTAAAGGTCATCCAGCCCCCACCACTTTTATGAAATCAGACAAAATTGGTATCGAACGTTTGCACAAACAGTAACATTTCTTTTATATCTTTAAAATGATAGCGGCACAAACAAGAATTTTTGCTGCACAAACGTTTGACACCAATTTTGTCTGATCTGAAGAAGGTGGAGGGGCCAACTTCGCTCAGGCCATTTAATGCACTCTACTTGTTTGTTGCAGTCGGTGAGGAAATGTTTTGCCTTGTCGAGTATAAGTGGCATCCTGAAGAGCTCTGCAGGAGCCTTGAGAGAGCTGTTTCGACAGGACCACAGAGTCACTCTGCATTTTATTACCACGTTATTAGGTGAGGAAAATATGCACCAGCGCATAAGAGGGCAAAAGAAGGTATTGGAAGATTGTTGAAGAAACTTAGAATTTATGTTTTAAAAGGAGATGCGATGATATAACCCAGCTTATTTGTCTCACAAGTGGGAAATTTAAGCACTCTACATAACAAGAATAGCAGAAATGAAACAGCAGAATAAAAAAAAAAAAACAGCATCAGATGAAAAAATATATTTGTCATCTCTCTGAAGGACAAGTTGTTTATCCACCTTTGGTGCTTTTTATTTTGAGTAATTTTAAGCTACAGAACAATACAGCGCCTCGCAAAAGTGTTTATGCCTCTTGAACATTTTCATCACACTACAGCCAACACATCTCAATTGGTTTTTATGTTTTATTGTGACAGAGAAGTACATAACTGTGAAAGTGATGGAAATGTATCGTTAAAGTTTTCAGCACATATTTTTTGAAAGGTTGATGTTCGACTTCTTAAATATAATCTCATTTGTCCCTTTCTTGGGAAAAAATTTGTGAACATGTCAGACATAAAGTTGTGGAGAAATGTAAAGCAAGATATGATTATAAAATAATATTACAGTTTTATTCATTATCAAACTCTCTTTCAATTATTGGAAATCTCTTTAAATTCTCGGGAGTCCATCTGTGAAAAAAATATAAAGAAGAAGTTGCTCTGATAAGATGACAGGAAACATTTTGGCCTACATGGAAAATACTAAAGGTGATAGAAAATGACATGGTTCATCCCCCTCCTTGAACACATCTTGTCCATGGTGAAACACAGTGGTGGTAGAATCATGTCGTGGGCGCAGTTTTTTTTTTTTTTTCTCCCTAGTATGGACATGGAAACCTGCTAACGGTGGCAACTCACTTTAAACTAGAGCAGAGATTTGCTGCAGAGCTTGACACCAATCCTAAAGAAAATAATGCTTTCATCACAGTTTATTAAGGTGTTTTAGAATAGCCTTAAATTCTTCCAGAATCTGCATCAAGACTTGAAAGTAGCTGACAGTTATTGAACTCTACTAGGTGGATGTGGAAAGTCTGGAAAGACTCAACAGAGTTAAACTGTAATGCATGTCACCCTGCATCTTTTCTCTTGTGGGAAATTTGAAAAAAACAAACAAAAACCCAAAAACAAAACAAAGAATATTAATAGTTTTGCACAGCTCTGTTAGCATAAACACTGACTGTTGTGAGCTTTGTACAGAACCTCCAATTGCCCCTCACCATCAGTAAGCAGAGCTGCTTGTTTTGGACATCCTAAAGGCTTGTGTGTCACTGGGTCTCTAGAAATGTCGCCATCATTTCCTGTTAGGTCTTATAACATGGATCTGTTTTGCTTTTTTTGGGGGTCTTTTTTGTTTCATATTTACTATGCAGACGTCCCCCATTCCTCACATTCACAGCCAGCCGTTTAGTAACTCAATGTGTGTGGAGGAGCAACGGCACACAACTTTCATGTGTGTACGTAATGTAGTCAAATAAGTGATACAAATTTAGCCCTTTTAGCGAGCTTCAAAAACAGTTCAAAGAGAAAATTAAAAACAAAGATAATTTATTTTCAATATTTTGGTTTTTCGAATGTGAAAAAAAAGTAACTCTGAGCTTTACAGTGATACTAGAAAAGAAAAATAGTGGCTTTGTTGTGCATATTTGTAGTGTAGTTGTCTTGTTTTTGTTTCTTTTGCATATAAATTCAAGGTGTGAGTTTTTTACTGAACTTATAACAGTAATAATGTAAAAATCACACACTAATACAAGAAGTTCTACTCTAAAAAGTAACCCGCTCACTGGTTTAAGTTTTAGAGTTGTTTTTGTGGAGTTTTTCTCATGCATGCATGATCTCTTGCCACACGCAATCCAAAGATGCTACATAATTTATTAGATTTGAACTGACTGTAAGAGCATTGCTACACTACACCCACACCCACTTAGGCTACAGTAAAGTATGGCAAAACTAAAATCACTGAGACATATTAAGTTGAAAATAAAAAAAATTATGAATCATAATTGAACGGCTAAAATGTGCTACATTTTGTTAAAATAAGATTCAGAAATATGTTGACAGCCACCCAATCCATGTGCAGTTTAAATTATTATCTCCAAATAGTACTCTAAAAATAATTTTAAATTGCTAGCCAACGTTAAAAGCAAGCCTGCTTCATTGTGCACAAAATTGCAATGATGGCAAATTATTCTTTTTAATACTTGTGGAGTTTATGCCCTTCTTTATGTCCTTCCTGTTTCTCAGGTATGCTTCAAACTGAGGAAGACCCAGTCACGGTGGAAAAGGTTGACCAAGGTGAAGGGTTTCCTGTTTATGCTTTGGTTATGTTTGTGTGTTTCTCCATATGTACTCGCATACAAACGCATCAATATTGCTTGTGGACATACACATTGTACCTGAACTCCTGTAAACATAAGGACAGACTTTATGTTCAACCATGCAGGGTCACCGCCAGTAAATAAGGTGACTTGTCTCTATTTACATTTGTTAGCACAATCTGCAGGTAGATATTTGTACATTTTAGCTTACTGGAGAGTTGAAGTACTTTTTTTTTTTTTCTTTTCTAATTTTGTGATTTATGTTGACATCAGTGTTCACACTTCTCCATACCCATAAAGCCTTTTGTCTTTTAATGAACATATAGTATTAAACCGACAGATTTTTGCAGTATGAAAATGTTTTTGTAAGAACTAATGCATGAATAATTTCATGGCTGCTGTCCCAGAATGCCTCAGGGACCTCTTTATTATAAAGGCTGGTAAAACCGTAATGACTGGATGTTCATTCCCTCTGTCCTCTGACATTTTAAAATTCATTTAACTGAAGACATAGCCATGAATGTAACATTGGATGTATTGTTAATGAAATGCTTCAAGAGGATCAAACATCTTGCTGACAGCTGGAAATGTGTTAAATTGTATAACAGTCTCTTCACTACTGTTTATTGAATGAATTTCTCTCTGATTCATATCCGTGTGTGTGCGTGTGCGTGTGTGTGTGTGTGTGTGCCAATCAGTGCTGGTTCAGCTGCTCCTCGAGTTTCAGAACGAGCTGCCATTTCACTTTGTTCTGGATGAGGTCCACAAACAGGTAAGCCAAACCCATTTATATTCTTCCAATACTTGCACAGTGAGTGTAAAATTGCCAGGACAGGAACACACATCCTAAAGTTTTACACAACACTTCTGGAACCGATGCCACATCCACACCGGACTGCTTCGGAAGCAGAGTTCTTGTCTTCGTCTCGCTGCTGTTGTGTCACCTCTGGTTTGAGGAGATAGTTGAGCAGCATCATTGTGCAATCAGTTGATGGAGTTAAGTTGACTGTGCTGCTGAGGACAGGAAGGTTTAACACCTGGCAGCCTTGACAGGCCTCATAAATCTTGGATCTTAACTCGGAAAAATTGAAAAATGTTTCACGCAAAGAACTCCCTGCTTGGACTAGGAATTAGACAATTGTCTCCTTTTTATCTTATCTGCACTTCATATAATGTCCTGCCTCTATTGTTTGAAGATTAGAGGCAACTTAGTAGCACTTTCAGTAAAACAAATGTTTAAAAATAATATATTTTTCTACTCTAGTGTTGAGGAAAATGTTGAGGGAATAGAAAAAAATGCTAATTTCCTTGAGGAGATATAGAGATTTAATTAAAATGTAATATGAGAAATAATAATAATTATTTTTTTGTTTAAGGAAAAAATCTATGCAAGCCAACGTGACCGTATGTGAAACAGTTAATTGTCCCCCAAACTGCATGTGTCACTTTCTGGATGAATGTTCCTCCCCTTGTTCTATCCAGCCACATTAATGTTTTTAGCAGGACGAGATTCTTTAAGGCCAGCTTAAAATCCCTATACATTTAATTCAAGTTTTTTCTCTTTATTATATTACGTAGCTGAACGGCCAGCTCAGTGCGAAGCGTCTCCTGCCGACGTTCAACTTCCTGGGGAACCTTGTGAAGACGGTGCCCAACGTGGCTCACAGCTTTATGACTCAGTACGGTGAGACCCTGCAGCTCAATTAGATTGTTCATTTAAAAAAAAGGCAGAGGGTTGCAGATGAGAAATTAGTTTTAATAAGATTTTTTTGTTAATACTCAAGACTCCAAAATCAATATAGTGAATGACAGAAGTGTAATTACTATTATTAAAAAAACAATTTGCTGTTAATGTTGATGTTTGGCGATATGGTACCAGATTGTGGAGTAAGAATGTGTTAAAGATCTGTCTAATCATAACATAATGCGTTTACTTACTAGTAAAAGCTAAAACTAGATTTTACTCTATAAGCTACTCTATAAAAGCTACTAGAGAAAGTATGGAAAGATAAAGTAGATGACTAGATAAAGTAGCTTTTTATATAGCGTGGATGAAACAGGAAGGCATTGCCACAACACAAGCTCCCGTTCTGCATCATGAGTGACGCTCAGCAGACCAATAGCAGTTCTATATTTGTTTGTTTAATATTCAACCATTGTTGGATTGTTTGTTTGTATTTCTATGCCAGCAGTAAAACTTTAATCCTTTGGACAAATGTCTCCTGCAGTAGGCTGATAATTTTTTTCTCTGTGAGATTTATTTTGTGTCTTTAAAAACGCACATGCATGTTGTGCTAATTTAGATACTACACTGTTTTTTGTGAGTTTATGTTTTACCATTTTACCTTTACTTATCCATGAAATCCTTCTTAGATACTTTATTTTAGTTGAAAACAGACAGAATATATCAAAGAATACACGTGTTTTTGTTGATGATATTATGATATTCTAATATTTATGCTTCAGGAAAATTGAATAATGCTGCTGGTTCACATTTATTACTATTTACTGTCAGGAATCATATGGTATAATGAAAACAATTTACATAATTATAACAGAATATTCTGATACTTGAAGCCCATCTCTCTCTTTCTTTATCTTTCTTATCATTATGATGACCCCTCCAGTGTCCTGGAGCTTTAGCATCCTGACCACTGCTGTGAATCAAGTGTTAAAAAACTGGGCAAATATAGTATTGGCAAGCATAATGTGAATGCATAACAGCTGAAATATATATGGCCTACCCAATATTGATCCCAAGCTCTCCAGTTGCAATACTGCACACTTTGTAATTGCTGGGATGGCTCAATATATTGTCTGGCTCTAAGTAATCGCAGGAGATAATAAAGCATCTTGGTCTCCTTGGTGATGTTCTTTTTACTTTTATAATTTAAAAAATATTGGTCTATCTTCATTTTCTCTCTCTGGTTCAAACTAGAAATTAGATGAAGTTATAAATTGGTTAGACATGTTTATTTACCATGGTGTCCAAAAGTAGGAAATATCCTGAAGATAATGTATTTTTTGTTTCTAGTGATAAATTATAATTAGCCCCTCTTTTCTTTCAAAACAAAAACTAAATGAAAGTTGAAAACTAAATTTATTTGCACCTGGTTTGCACCTGATTTTGGCCACTGACCTCCTGCTGTGGCACAGAGAAATTTCTCCAATCAGGGATGTAGAGTATCCACCAACAATGATAACACAACACAGCGGATTGATGACTCAAGGTTTACTCAACAGGATACACAATTAAATCACTTCTTGTTTTAATGACCTCATAAACTGACCTTTGCAGCTATTTGGAGTGTGATGGAATAAACTGTTAGTTTTGTAATTACTGTGTACAAATCTGCTATGGTTATCAATATTATATCAGTTGTGTTTAAATTATGCAAAAGTGTTATTACAGGCGGAAATCATTCACTCAGACCGAAGTCAGCAGGCAAGAAATGCAGGGCAAAGATCAGTGGAACATAGAAACAGGGCACCAAGAGCTGAAGAATCCAGCAAGGAGCGAAGGAGAAAAACGTTAAATATTAGGAGTCTGATTATGATACAGATTATGAGACAATGGGCCAGTGCTAATTAGAAAGAGGGTGCAGCTGTGAGGAGAGAGCAGAAGGCAGACTGAGGGAGAGAGAAGCTAGGAGATAAATTGAAAAGGCATAAACAATAAACACAACAGATTAAACCTAAATGAATAAACAACTAAGAAAACATAAGTAGTAAAGAGAGAAACTAAGGCTGATTACGAAAGAACAAGAAAGTGAAAAAGCCAACACTGAAGAACCAAAACAAGTTAATTTATTTTCCATTGGTTGCTAAGCAGCCACAAGTGATCAACCACTTATCTCCTCCTGTGTACAATACAGACATGTTCGAAAAGCCTTCCTTGAGAAACTTTAAAGACTGAATTATAGCCGCTCTTCTGTGATTACTTTATTACTAACCCTTGGAAACGTTATCATGGTAATCGGTAACATTTTGCTGCCAAAACGTGAAAAAAAAAAAGAAGCTACATTTCATTCATCTAATTTTCCTACTCGATACATTGGTAGATTTAGAGCTAGAAGATAGTCTGGCACAGTATTGAGAGAGAAAGTATTGCACCTGGCCACCTTTCCCTGACATAACAGCGATTAAATCTCCGATTCAACCAGTTACACAACATCTGTCTGCTAATGGATCAGTTGTTCGCTCTGTCAGGGGGCAATGTCAGCCTATTCAGGCTTGTGGATGTTGTGAGGTGTTTCGTCATGGCCGACTGCTCGTCTTTACACTTACGAACAAAAGTAAGACCTATTCCAAAACACTGGCATTAGAGCCATTATGTTTTCCGTTTTGTGACCACCTTCTGTCTGTATTCCTAAGCAGACACAGGTAGGAATGCTTTGCTAAGTTGCTGATGTAAGATGTGGGCTGCCATTATTGACAGTGTGTATCTGTCTGTGGCCTGTCACTCGACACGTCTCTGTGGGCCTGTTTGGACTAACGACAGCAGCAGCGAGGCAATGACAACAGAAGCCCAGCGCTCCCAGCTGATTTCATCCTTTTTCAGGCGCTTCGTCTGCCTCCCAGCCTGTAAAATTAACTCTTGTCTTCTGGCTCTGATGTCGCTCCCCTTCTCTGTAGTTGGTGGAGTCGTTTGAGATTGAGGAAAATAAACAAGAGATCCTACAGAAAAGGAATAAAAATTGATTTCAGGATATATATTAATACAGACACACAAATATAGAAAGTACATACATCCTTTCCTACAGACTCTTGTTATTCCAGATGCCACATTAGAAGCCAGCCCTCTTTAAGGATGTCTTCAATAATCCTCTCTATTTATTCCTAAAAATAAGCTAAAGGGACTGATTAAAAAAAATTGGACTATTGAAGTGCACATAATGAATGGAGATTAATAAAAACAACTGATTAAAGCTGTAAAAAGATTAAGGGAAAATGAGATATAACAGGAGATCAAGATGAAAAAAATAAAGAAAAAAAAAGCTTTTTTTTCTTTCTCAGAGTTACAGATAATCAAAGATTCAAATTTCATAGGCTTGTGGATGAAATACTCCAAATTTGACAAGAACATCAGTGAAGGGACACACAAGCACAAATATCAAATATGGTTTTAATTGAGAAGAGCAACAAAAGGGGGTTCAAAATTATATGTATTAAAATGTGTTTTAAACAGTGAAGACCAGTAAAAATGCACTGTTCATAGAGCTCTAGAGCTCTAAATGAGGATTTCTCTCAATTTCCCTTAAACATATCATAACCTTAATAATTTTTACATCGACATAAAGCACTGTAACAATGCAAAACTTCAAATCTGCATACACTTAAATCTTTATCTTTGCTCCATAAATATTCGCTTAGCAGCTCTGTTTGATGCAGCTTATTCAGAGGGGTAATATGAGTTTACTTTGTAGTTTTGCTTGTGTCATCAGCCCTCCTTCCCTACGCTAAGATCATTAAGGCACACTCTAAAAGAGCAAGGCCTCCAGCTTGGGAATTGCTGGTATTTACACTAGAAGTTGAGAGTTCAAAAGCCTCGTGAAGGGCCCAATTAAATATTCTGCGATGATTTGTACACAACAACAAAGCAACACCTTTGAAAGTGGCTCGCTAGGGTAATGGAGTGATATTTCAGAGCACGCAGCATCACAGCTTGGCAGCAAAGCATGGAAATAAACCTTTGCTTCCTCTGTTGACAAAGGCAAAATAAAGTCATTTGTTTATCCTTTCATGTTGTGCCGACAGCTGTGTTTATTTGTTGTGGAGTGTACTTTTTGAACAGCAGTGTATTACTGTCCCCTTTCTGAAGGTTTCACCCGCTCTGTCTTCTCCCTCTCCCTCCCTTTTAATGCCTTAATGCCTGGCTCTCATCTTTGCTGCCTCATATTTCTTAGTTTAATCAAACATGTCCTCTCCAGGCTCACTTGGATTTTGATCTTCTTGACAGAAGCAGCTGGCTTTCAGCTCCGCTCTTCGGCTCTGTCATCTCTTTCTTTCTTGTTTGCTACTTGCAGAGTCTGTGTTGACGTCTTCCGCCTCTCTCTGCACTGCATAGATGATGTCTCTGTCCGCTGCCTCTGCTTGTTCTTTCTGGGAATGTGAAAGGCTGCCTTTTCTGGCAGCCAGCATACCTGGAAGTTGTGATCCAAAAAGACTCCCAGTCTGGTAGAGATGGGGGGCTTTATACCCATCCTACACTCTCTCTCTATCCTGTCTGCTTTTTCAGTTCGTCTTTAGGAGAAGTTTTATTTCCGGTATTTGGTCCTTGCCTTTTTGTAGTGCTATTAAAACTATTATTATAGTTCCTCCATCATGCTGGAGTCTTTACATCATGTTCAAGACTCGGTATTAAGGCCTACATACAACAAATGGTTGCGAAAACGGTCAATTGGGAACTCTGCTTTGTGGCTGGCGCATCCTCAGTCTTAGAGTTTGCTGTAAATGTTGTTAGAGAGGCAGCGCATGCAGTCACAGCCACATGCTCTGTCAGCACTATCACTAATCTCCTAAGAGATTTCTGCAGATAGCCAAAGGAAGGAGCACTAAAGCAGATGGCTTGTGTGGTAACCGTAGGACAGCATAAAGACCATCAAGCTAATCTTCTTTGAAACATAATATTTACAAGCGTTTCTCTGTTTTCTGATTCCTATCTGTGGACTGCTCTTCAAAAGGCTTGTTTTATAATGTAAAATATTATTCGTTACACTTGTAGCACAACAAATGCAAATTTAATGCACAACTCTGTAGTGTGGTGTAGACTCTTATCAGGACATGGTCATTAGCAATAACAGAATATGCGGTGAAATCTGAATTAAAAGACAAAGTATAGAAGCTGGTTTGTAAGAAATCAATAGCCTGTCTAGCTTAGCAAAGACAGGTTGTTCTACAGGTTAGCGCTACCATTGAGAAAGCTTGGAAATACAACTACAAGATTTGACTTGCTTTACTCTTTTTGCAGTTTTGTCAATTACTTTTAACAATTTTTTCCGTTGTTCATCAGTTCCCCTGCTGGATCACCTGTGCTCAGCTTTGGAATATCCAAACGAAGCACTGAAGACTTCAGTAGTGCATGTTTGGCTGCAGCTGATGCAGACATCTGGAGACGCCGGGGCGCAGTACCTGCCCATTGCCACTAGGGACAGCTTATGCACCCTGCTGCTGCAGACGTTTAGCAATGCAAGCTCAGCGCAGCTCATTAAAAACTGTGCAGGTGAGAAAATAGTCACACTTCTTGAACACACGTTAGTAGTTCTCTGTTGTTTATGTTTACACATCCTGGACATTATTTTTAGGGTAGAATGCTGATGATTATTCCTTAAACAGTTTTAATAATATTCAGAAACAATAATTACATGCACAAGCTTGAGGTCATTGTGAATTCTCTGTTTTTTATTACCTTAAACAACTTTCTAAGCTTAAAGGACTTGGTAGAGTAATTTAAGTCGGTTTGTGTGTTAGGATTGGTCAGGGTTTTAAGTGTATTTAACAAACGTATTTAAGGTTGAAATTCTAACCTTATTATTGTGCTGTGATCCTTGCATTTAAAAGAAAACCATCATCACATAACCGTACTGGGAACTTGATTTCACTACATTACTACTGCTGTTTATTCATGCACCAATCTCCAAGAAAGTTGACTAAGAGAGTACATGCAGGTGAGTTTTCCAGGGATTAGTCTCTTTGACAAAGTGCAGTGGTGGGGGCTATAGGTATTGTAAATCTGGCCTGACACCTGCTGAAGGACCAGAATTTTAATCTTTGAAGACTCAAGGTAAGACCCAGAAAAGTTTGTTCCAGGACCCAATGAGACCTTGGGTAAGCAATCTGGATTATCTGAGGACATTACACAAGGGGAGCTTGATTATCGCAACAAAGGCTAACAATCAGGCGCCAGGGGAGACCTGCTGCGCTCTTGATGAGATGATTAGACAGAGGTGAGTTAAAAGCACAGCAGAAGGAGCCTGGCTCTTCTAGAGAATTAGAAACACAGGAACAGGAGCCAGGAAGCGAGAAAGAGGAGAGCACAGAAAGCACAAGATCATGATAAGCAGCTGGCTTAAAATCGACATCTTCAAACTCCACTCAAATCTGGGTCCTTTGTTTTCCTTCTGGGAAAAAAAAATGCTATGAGATTGGACAAGACTTACGTTGAGCAATTTAGTTGCTATGATAGAAATGCAAGACAGGGGAAGGAATGTGTAACAGCAGCCTGGAATGAACTTCATAAATTCAACAATTTCAATCCAATTACAAATTGCTTTGCTTAAAAGCCATTTCATGGCAAGCAAATCATCCAATTTAATTAACTCTATCAAATATCCAGACAAATAAACCTTCTGAGTGGCAACAAAAAGCTTCAAGTCAAGGTCTAACTTGCTAATGGATATTTAACCAGGCATACGCTTATATTCAATAAATTAAAGTATCATTGAAATGTTAATTTATTTCAGCAACTCAGTTCATTCAGTAAAACATATAGATTTATTACACACAGACTGATGTTTTCAAACCTTTATTTCTCTCATTTATGATTTCCCTCATATACCTAATGAAAACGTGACATTTAATATACATCAGATCAATTAAAAATGAACAGAAATTTGAGCTTAATGAAAAGTAGATTTAATACCGGCTTCAATGTTATTTTCAAACGCTATTATTTATCTGACAATCAAGCTAGATGGAAAGTGCATATAAGTGCACTAAAGTTTTGTTCCCATAAGACAAAAAACCCAAAGTGAAGTCAAGTCTTGTATCTAAATCAATGCACCCATTTGTTTTATAGAAAACTCAGGATTTAAACTTAAAATTAAAACTCTCTTTATGGATCTGGTCACAGGAGATCATGCAATATTTTGTCTTCAGAGTACACTAGCATCCCTCCAGTTTGAAGTGCTAATGCTAACTCTTTAGTTTCAGGGTTAGGAATGTGTTCGTCATCAGTACAACTTGGATGCTTTGATTTGTGTAATGTCTAATATGGCCCATTTTCAACTTGAGTTTAAGAAATGATGTGTAGATTAAATAGATTATCATAGTTTCGGGACATTGGGATCTGTTTTGAGTGAAAATTTCTTATACTTTTCAAGCATTTCATCAGAGTCCCTTGTACCCTCCGTCTGCTAGGCCTGCTCTGGCAGCTGGTCAAGTATGAAGAAGCCGTGTCGGTTCTGATGAGCAGCTCAGGCGGTCCGCTCATGTGCGACGCGAATGAGGACATCCTCACCAACAACAGCCAGTCCCTCATGCAAGACCAAGAGCAACAGCCTGCTGACCACAGCCTACTGCCTCTCCTGTTGAAAAAGGTCTCTGTCTAAACATCCTGCTCCCACTCCCGAGAGCTGAACTCTAACACTGACTATCGTCATAACAACAAGCTCTAATCCCGGATTAATGCTCTTTTGAGCGGGGGTTCAGTTTGGGCTTTAGCCTATACAAATATTTGTGCTTCATGCCTGGGAAATCGATGTGTAGATTATATTTGGGTGGATGTTCTCAGTGTTTGCTCACCGTTCATGACGTCAGACGGTATCTTTCAACCACCATCGTTTTGTACGTTTTGTGTAAATTATTACTCTCATATTAAATTAATATTCCTATAGCAACACAAGTAATCTGACTAAATATGCTGTGATTTCATTCGTCCACGCCTAAGTCAGCTGTGGTCAGATAATAAACTGTGTAAAACTGATGGGATGAAGCCTACATGTCATCCCCCCCCCCCCTTCAAATCAGCTTGTGCGCTGCTGTTTGGAAACCTTAATTTCAGCATTTATGAATCTAAAAATCCCCAAAAGTTGCAAAATGAAAAGCTGATTCATTAGAAGTGAATGTTTTCTGCAGCTATGCAAAGTTGTTGATTCATTTTCAAACTACCAGGAGCCTCAGGGCTTCTTTGCATCTTTACAAAATATATAAATGGAGTTTGCTTTCACTATTCTCCAGATGATTCTCCAGGATAAATATGTAAAAAGAAAAATCAGAGTTTATTCTATTTTCTGAAGGATATAAAATTTCTTAAGGTAAACGTAATCTGAGTAATTTTCACTCTAATTATAAGTAATTAATGACGTCTTCAGTCAGTTGATCTTTCTAAATACTTATTACTTAAGAGCTTATTTTTTAAATAAATGGAATATGACAGTTAGGGGGTCGTTTCCTCCTTAGCTGGACATGTTTTTTGATGTTATTCAATGTTTTACGGTTGACATTAAAACACTGGATCTGGTTTAATGTTGATTTATTTAATCTACAGTAACTCAAACTGTACATGTAAAAAAAAAAAATCCTCATATGTGTAGTTTATGGTTCTTGTTTTGGAATGGAAATCAGCCAAGATATATTTGATGCAGAGCGAAGTTGTACTCTGGTGATACTTTAAGGTTCATATCTGATGGATCCCAGTAAAAACGTTTCATTTTTCAGTTGCTGCTGAGCGGTGATGAGACGCTGCAAGTGACCAGTGCGAAGTGCATCGCTGCCATTTTGGTTCATTCTCCCAGTCAGTACTGCGCTCTCTGCATCAAGGCTGATTTACCAGGTGACACACAGAGACACTGACAAGAAATCAGCCATTCGAATGTTTTAGATGTTCAGTCCTTTTTGCGAAAAGTTCACACTGATCTTGTATTTATTTTATTAAAGATGAAGAAACTCAAATTTAAGGTTAAGAAAAATAAACCTTGTTTGTTTTATTTATGAAAAAGCAAATAAAACAAACATCATATGCTTGCTATTGATGACATTTAAGACGATTTTCAGAATCTTATAATCTGCTTTTGGGACAAAATTGATTGGATGACTCGACTTGGGCAAGTTTGCATGAGTTTTTAGCGTAAACTTCCCCATAAACTGTTTTCCACACAGTGGAATTGAGCATTTTATCAAGTCTGGTTTAAAGTTGCTAGGTTTTCTTTTCTGAAGACCTCAGGCAGCTCTTTTGATCTCCACATGGTGCTCGCCCGTCACCTCAGCTGATAAGAGCAAACAGAACGAAATGTCAGAGTTAAACCTGCAGGAGATCTCCGTTAAAGCGCTGAGTAAGGCTTTTCCTGTCACTTACATCTGTATGAGCTTTTAGCCATTTTAGACTGAAAAAAATGAAGCAGGTTTCTCGTTTATTCCTCAAAAGAAATTCTATTTTTCATGTTACATTTAGCAAAATGTTTTGAAAATTATTCAGCTTTAATTGTTTAGTAATATTGAAACTGATATTAAATATCCATAGGTCCAAACATGCAAGTTTTGACTTTTTTTTTTGTTTTTTATTCATTTTTTTACATAGCTGTTTGCTTTTTGATTTGTCTCCCAATTCTTGTTTTTCTTTCGCTTTTCCAGGTAAGTTTATCTAAATATTACCTCTCTCCCTGAGTCATACTGGCTGGTTAAGATTGCAATTAGCAAACAGTTTTACAGAGTGGCAGAGTGACTGTACATTTCGTTTATTGTGCCTCCGTCTCTCTCAGGTTTTCTCTTTGACCGTCTGGCCAGCAGCAGCAGTGAGATGCTGCTGTGGTCCATCTACAGCTGTTTGGTGTTACTGACCGAGGAGCCGCTTTTCTTCTCCCAGTGCCACTCCGTATATGGTGAGACCCCAGACTCAGGACTGTTGAAGCCTCAAGTTTACACACACAGCATAAAAAAAAAAAAAATCTACTTTTTTTCCTCGATGTCTGAAGTTGAATCAGAACAAACTTTTCTTATTGTGGTATTTAGCAAATAGAAATAATTTTGGTCATTTATAATAGCTTAAAACAAGATGTTTGGTTTGATTTAACTTCAAATTGTAAGAAAAAAATTATCTTTTTATTCCATGTATGCAAACTACTGGTTTCAACTGTGTACATATTTGCTATGAAAACATTTTTCTCCCACAGAAGTGAAGCTCAGACAGCTTTGAAATTTGATCCCTTTTCATTGCACTGATTCATGACCTCATTAAAACGAGATGACAGGGCTTTTTCATATTTTAGCTTCACTTCTGATCATTGTTCTTCTGTCTGTCGGATGAGAGAGAGTTTAAACGGATTAGAAACCAGTTTTCAGCATTGTGTTTAATCACCAAGTTTGCATATCTAAAAATTGCTGACGATTGATCACTGATGGAGATACAGGCCATTAAAAGCTCATGCAGAAGAGTGTCGCTTTGTGACTTTTATTTGATTGACAAAAAGTTTTAGTAAATTCCCCAATGTGGGGGTTCGTGTTTATTGAGACTGACACTGTTGAAATATTTTAAATTAATCTTAAATGTAGATTTGCAGTGTTTTTTAAAATTCCACAGAGTTTTAAAAATGAAAAGAAACTGTCATTAAGTGACTAATGTGTTGCAAAAATGTCAACACAGTTGATTGATTTGACTTTTAAGACTTAAAATCATTAATGCTCTTTGTCTCATATTTTTATCACACCTGCTTTCATCTTATAAACAAGATTCCTCCTCAAAGTTAGTTTACTTATTCTCTTTTTAGCCATCAGGTAATGACGTTTGTAATTTTAGCACATCTGTAGTTTCACTTAATTGTATTTTAAATTATTTAATTTATGTATTATGTTTTATTCCCATTTAAAAGGAGTGTTTATTCTAATTATTGGATTTAAATATCGATTTTTGTATTTGTTTTTTTCCTTTTTTGATTGTGATTTCAGTTTTAAGCCTCTTATCAGATTGTAGGATCTGTGGCTCCTTAAAATGATCTCTTCTGTTTCGTTATCAACACAATTGCCTTTGCTTTGTCCTTCAAAGAGTCATGACAGAACTGTGAAGTTGACAGGTTTGTCCTTCAGTGCGTCCTTTGTTATCTTGCCTAGAGCTCTTTGAGTTGACAGGAACAGTTTAACAGCCACTTGCAACTGTAATATGCAACCTGTTGCAATTTAAGTAAACCTTCAGGGCAGAGCGACACTCAATTAAAATGTAAGCAAGGTAGGACATCTAATAAAAACACAAATAAACGCTAAAACAGACATTATATCTAAACGGTTTACGAAAGACCGTAAAGCTACAAGGGCTAGAGGTTCTTCGATAATGTTTTTTTTGCCCTTTTTATATTGTGTGATAGTAAGAAAACAGAGGACAAACAGTTCCTATAGCTCTACTTTTCGTACAGAGGGTCTGGGCTCTCTACTTTTGAGAAACAATTGCATCTCTGCCCAGGACGCATGTGATGCTCATACATCACATACTATGAAAATTACCTGCACTGTGAACTACTGCAAAGAGAGAAGTGGCAAGCTGAACAAAATGGCTGTTGATGTTAATTCAGTATTTGGAAGCGCGGCGAACTTGACCTGATCGGCTTTGTTCATTTCTCTGCTGGCATTGCTAAAACTAGAATTTTAAAACGGTGCAGAAAATCAAGGTCATCTATCATAACTTCTCCTGTCTGCTGTTCGCCCAGTAGAAATTCTACCAGAGAGAATCAGAGTGAATGGGAGAAATGTCAAACTGAGCTTCGAAGGGAGATGAGAACCGAGTGTAGGAAATCCAGCGGACATACTGATGCTGTTTAAGATGCTTTTTCTTCATGTGACCCTTTTCTAATAAAGTGTCATCTCCATTCACGAAAAATTATGCCCGCATGCGTGATATCTGCCTGTCTACTTCTTGATATTACACTCATATTGGATTCTGTTGCGAGATCAGTGAGAAAATGAGCTCATTACTGCAGCGTCCATGTAGCAGTAAATTAGAAACACGGCTCATTGCCGCTGTGTAAAACGAATGAAAATGAGGGTCGCTTTCTGGGTGCATAATTTCTGCTATTATTTAAGGCCTTGTCACATATTTTAATGCAGGAAGTTATTGTAGTTGATGGTGTATAACTTGTACGATGTCAGAACACTTGAGCAAGATGCTGCTGTTTGTTGTTTGTTTTTTCTCCCGTTGTATGTTTGGTTTGTGTTTGTGTGCTAGGGATCGAGTCCCTGGTGCGCAGTCTTAAGGAGGCTTTGCAGCTGAGCAATCTGGAAGCACCGAAACAAGGTTTTCTGCTCCTCACCGAAATACTTGAAAGGTGCGCCTTTACGAAATTGTGAGATGAATTTTGAATTCTGGTTACTAATAATGCAGTTTAAAAAGTTATTGATGTGTTTAACTGTAGTAAAATCAGTCTGTTTTATGACATAACATTTTATTGCCTGAATCAGTTCAAGGTAGGTCAAAATCATTTTACTAAAAATAGTAAAGTATGGACGCTATTTTAATGTCTTTGGTAGTAAATTAATAAAAGAGAAACTTTTCAATCACCTCTCAATAAAAGTAGCAACTTAGAGACTAAATCAAAAGAATAAAAGGCAAATTTGGTCTGAGATTGAATTTTTATCCATTCAAATGAACTTATAGCTTTAAATATCAGTACAAAACAAAATTTGGTTAAAATGACTGCTTGTAGTACAGCACAGGATGTAGAACAGCACACCGAGTGCTTCATGTACAAATATTGTGTATTTAAACTCAGACATTTATAAACATAATTTCAGCTGAATTAATTCTCATGAGGGAACACCTTCCCAAAACTGTTTTATTATTGTATTTATGCATCACTTATAGTTTATGCATTTATTGAAGGAAAAAGCTTCCTGTTGACAGAAACAGGTTCATCCTGTGCTGTGTGTGCAGTCAGTAGTTGCCGTTTCATTCGGAAAACCAGCTCTTGGCCTCTTCAGCTTCATACAATTGGAGCTTGATGAGCCTGGATGATATCCAGACAATTGCATCCACAGAGTTGGCATCGTTCAGCTCAGGGTCGATTGGCAGCGTCCCGACAGGTCGGCCATATCCTCCCCCCCCCAAAATGCACCAGTTGCCAGTTAAACCAGATTACTAAACATTTCCTCTGCTACTGATTATATAGTTTCTCACAGGCAGGCGGCAGCTCAGGAGCTCTGCTGCTTCGCATTGAATGCTATCTGGTTCAAATTGCTTCTTGATTGATGAAATTGACCCATATTTTGCCAATGGGCAAGTACTAATTTCCATCTTTTGTTAACATTTGCATAAAAAACTGTCTTGTCCTTTATGTTAATTGGTCTGGTTTATAAAACTATCCTTTTATTTACATTTAATGACTTTCCAGTGTTCTTATGTCTTTGCATAATGTTTTTTTAACTTAATTATATTTTTCACTTTTGACAGTATGTGAATTACTCTTGGATTACTTGCCCAAAAAATGACCCTAAGCCGTAACCCTAAGGTGCACCAATCAGCATAGTGAGGTGACGTCTTGTAAAACATGTTAAGTACGGTGCACTGTTGAGTTTAATTGGATTTAAATGAACTGTCTGGTGTCCGCATGACGAAAATGTATCACTGACTAATAAAACACCGTCCTATTTTTGCAAGGTTGACATCATTTTAATGGAATGCGAGCGGTCACATGGTAATGATAGAGGAGATAAAAAATTTAATAATCCCAGAGTGAAATTTGTCCTGTAAGAGCTACGTTTAAGCACTGAAGTGCTGAGCGAGCCAAAACGAGTGTCTATATATGGGTGGATGAAGGTGTGTGTGAGATTTTTAGCAGAGTTTGGAGTTTTGTTTGTTTAGGATTTTCAGAGTTTAACTACTCGATGGGAAATCTTTGGCATGATGTACACATGACATGGAGCATGCCTGTGTTATTTAGAATGTTCTATGCAAAACGTATTGTGGCAACAGTCCACAGATGTTATGGTGGACAAACTTTGGTGATATTTGTAACACTAAGAGGTCAATGCCGTTTATTTATTATGTGTACTCTGCTTGGCCTGGAGGAAAGAAAACACAGTGCGCATGGACACCTGGGCGCTAGTGACATAGAAGAAATGCTGCTGATGTCCACACAGCAAACCTTTGAGCAACATGTCAATGTCCGTGGATCCTTAAAGAGACAGTATCATGTGTTTTCCTGGCACATGGTGCTGTTTTATAGAGTCGTCCATTATGTTACTTTAATTTCTTAGAAAAATGTTGTATGTATTTCAAATGTAACTTGAGAGAAATCTGACTTCATAGTTTAACGCCTAGAAGTTGGGCCTCTGTCTCTTTAAAAACTCCTGCTCTTTCTGAAACTCCAGATTTGGGAAGTCGTCATATTTAAAAACTGCCACTCTGAGGAGCTTAAAAAGTATTTAGTGTATTTCTAAATAACACATAATACTTCCCCTTTGAAATGTCTCAGAGAGTCTTAAGTTCACGAATCTAAAATTAAGGCCTTGAAATGTCTTAAATTAATTTAAAAACAATAAGTTGGCCTTAAATGGGTTTATCGCATGTACTAAATTTTGATGTAGCAGGACTATTGAATCTCATATATTCTGTATAGTTTATTTTTTCTCAAATAATTTTTCTGTAAAGGAAATATGTAAGTCGTGTGGAGATATATTAATTGTGTTCTGTAACTAGAGGCAGTTTAGGCTACCGCTAACTAGCTGCTAATAAAATCTAGCTAGCCACATAGCTGGAATTTTTTGCGTCTATTATGGAAAAGTGCAAATTTATCTTAGTCTTTTCCCCTATCTCATGTCCAAAAAAGCTCGGCACTACTACATTTTAAAACATGCAGTATTTTTTAGTCATGTAATAGATATTAAATGTTACTTGTAATGGTGTTAAAAGGTCTTAAGAAGCCTTCAGTTTGAGTTGGTAATACCTGTGGAAACCCTGGACAAATACATCCTCCCTTTTCTTTAAGTAGACTGCACTGGAAGATTACGTCCAAAACAAAACAAATACCAACCAAAATGAACTATCTTTTGCTTTATTCTTTTATTGTGCTTATGTTCTAAACCTATCCAGCACCACCAGCTGTACTCGTGTGTTTATGTGTGTGAACAGACAGCCTCCAGGCGTACATCTGTTCCCCAGTGCTTCAGGGTTTGTGTCGGTGTCAGAGGCGGTGAAAGCCGGCGTCTCCTCCTCCTGCCTGCTGGTCGCCGCACAGGCCGTCAAAGCTGCAACCGCTTTGTTCAGGTATAAACACCCAAAATGTAGACATGTGTCGCTACATCTACCCTTGAAATACTGTTACATTTTTTCTTTTTCTTTCTTTTCTGTCTTGCCTTTTTAGAGCATGTGTTTTATTTTTAGTTAGTTCCAACTTGCTTATATGCATGAATAATGAAAGTCCTGACTTTAGTGCTTAAAATCTCATGAAAGCCAGTTGATAAAAGTGCTGCAAATTAGCGTCTCCCCTCAGCTGCAACGTATCTACACTCAGGACTGAGACAAAACAATAGAAACTAGGACAAACAAGGTGGAAGGAGGAAGGACCAAAGTTTATTTTGTCTGCACTCAAAATAAGTGTGATGGAGAGAAAGTTAAATATCTCCAAAGCTCACCTTTAGAGACCTGCAACAAAAAGTGACATCTTGGGGACGCCGACTCTCAGTAATAATTTATTTCAAGGTTTTTGTTTGGATCTCTCCCAGTAACAGTGGAGAGCGCTGTAATTTGTCTCTTTTTGACAAGTTCAGAGGGAGATAAAGTAAAATATGCTGTACCTAATTAAATTGTATTTCCAGAGTATGAATATGCATGTTCTTCTAAGACCTGCACATGTTTTGTTTTTTTTCGTAATTTGACTTATTGCCTCACTAAAGAATCGGCTTTCAGAAACTTCAGATTTTGAGATTTTATCTAGACTCATTTTACAGCTCATCCAAAACTAAATTGAAAATGAAATGTATTTTTTTCTTTTTTGATTTCGTAATTCTTTCTCACTTTTGCCAAGAGAAAATCTTTTTGATCCACCAAGACCTCAGGAAAATCAGAAAAAGCATTTCAGACAAAAAAAAAAGAAAAAAAGAAGAAAAATCAGTTTGTGAGCTTAAGATCAAACCAACTCAGGTTTTACAGCAAAGCAGAAAACGGACAGTAAATTGTAGCGTTGTCCGTTTTCTATAGTCTGCCAAGAACCTGTATCCACATTGCAGCCCACATAAATCATAGCTAACGGGCGGTGAAGAAGCTGTTCATTAGTTTTTATCTGGCTTTATCTTTGCAATCCATCTTCTTAACGTATCAGAAGGTGCTTCCTTAATCAAAGGAATGTCTCTGCCTTCCTTAGACTCAACCATCAGTCCAGACCAGTCCAGTACCAAGAGCTGGAGGAACTGGTAGAGGCCATCACCAGCAGGTTCCCTGAGCTGATTCTGACTCCCCCTTCTCATCGACGCAGCATGGCAAGTCGCACGTTGTTTTACCTGCAAATGTAAAGATCCAGAGGGAAGTAAACTTGTATTTTTATTTTTTTTTTTTTATACAAGCCAGTTCAAACTATTAAGGTGCCTGTTTGTTCTGCTCATAAATCTATTCATCATTTATGTTTTTAAAGCACAGTCAAGGTTGCTGTAGGTACTGTAATGATTAATTCGGTAAGTCAGTATGTTCTGAGTCTCTCTGTGTGCGCACTAATGGCAACAGATGTGGAAGAATATAAAATTGTGGAAAATAATTTAATAAGTAAGTCTTTTAACAGAGTCTGCTAAATAATTCTTTACTGGTGTTTTTTTTTATTTTTATCTCTGTTCTTCAGTCAAAATAGATGCATAGCATTGCAACATAAAACAATATTAAAGAAAAATAACGATAATAGTAATTGATTCAACAACAGAGATTAATCAACTAACTAATTCCCAAAACAGTTTAAAATACAACAAAAAAAGAAATAGCACAGATTGTCAAGCCATGTTTTTTTTCTTTTAAAAAAGATACTTGATCAAATAGAACTGCATCCATAATATTCACATTTAAAAATGCAACAGCAGGTGTTTCTGTTTGCCTAGTCATCTGTGTTTGCCTCTACAAGGTTTATGTATCTTTTTAACTTACCAGAAAAACAAAAAAAAAACATAAAAATATAATTTTCCCAACTTCTAGGCATTTACATGCCTCAAAGCTTGTTATGCAGCAAGTATTGGTTGCCTTGGTTACTTATCTTATTAGGAAGTAAAACATCTGTTTAAATAAATAGTTTTATTGCTACGTTGCCAACCCATAACATATCACACTTTTTTTATTGAATATAAGTCTTACTGTGGTAGAAATGATATTGCCTTGTTTTCGAGGATGCTAAAGGATAAATCGCGTTTTCTTACACAAGCAATAGTTTTTTCAGCTGGGTAAAAATAGCTGAACTCAGGATGCAATAATCTCTACAAAAACAACACACTGCATATATACAAATTTGTCATAAATACAAATCTAATCTTTTTTTTTTTTTTTTTTTTTTTGGCACTTTGAGATTTTACACTTCTAAATGCAGTCAGGCAGGAATGTACTGGACCACATCCAGAAACGAGGAGACAGAAATAAAAAGGAAAGTTGTGGAAAAAGTCCTCATTAGGGATCTGGCATCAGGTGAGGCGGGTGTGGCAGGCACAGAAAAGGCAATGAGGACGTCTGGTGGTTGTGAGGAGCCTTACAAGTTAGGCTGCAGAGATAAGTATCTGAATATCGCAAACGTGACGCCAAAACTCTGCGGACAAGGCAACGTTTTTCCAGTTTGTACTTGTGCAAACTGCAGCCTTGTATTCAGTTACAGACCTTTTGCTTCGAGGTTTGACTGATTGTGTATTCATTAAAGTGTACTCTTCATTCTTTGGTTGTAATTGGTGGATATTTAAGCTACTGCTGCATTTCTCTCCACCTTGAACCAGTTTGCCCTTTGACCTCTGAACCATCAAGGTGTTTTCTCTCCTCCAGAACATTTTCTGTAAACCTGATGAACGCTCGTTTCAGGTTAGGAAGTGAAAAACTCACAGCTGATGAACTTATTTTCAATCAGAACTCTGTTAAAAAAGTTTTTATTTTTTACTAATACAGACTTAAATAACACAGAATATCAACATTCCTTTTTTATAAGCAATACGGTTAGACATAATAATATTTAATACTGGTTAAAGCTCTTTCTTTTTGAGTTTTACAGCGTCTCTATTGTTTTTGTTTTAACCCAGCTCTGTTTTATGTTACAGGGAAACAAACAAAGTTCGGATTCCAGCAGACAGACCTTTCGGTCCAAAGGATTTCTGCTCCAGGCTCTGATCTGTTTCCAGGCAGCCTGCAGGTAACAAACGGCTCAATGAACTCAATAAAATAATTAGTGCAGATCTCTGCCAGTAATTTAACAAATAGGCATCAGTTTGTACAAATGAAACTCTCTAGTGAATGTTTCTAATTTAGAAATAACGAGTGAAACGTGTTATTAGATTTTATATTGAACTAGATCAAATAGTTCTTTGCGTAAAGATCTCTTTCTTTTTAGTAAAATTGGAAAAAAAAAAAATAAAACAATATGATATTTTTCTGTGCATCATTTGCGTTTTTCTGAGTCTCATCCTCTGCTTTGTTCCTGTGTGCAAGCTGTACTTTGTGTCTGCGTTTAAACAAAAGTCCTGTTTCCATCGAAGGCTCGCAGAGGAGTGTGCGTCAGAGCCGGCTCTGATGAAGAACCCGTTCACAGCCCCGTATAAACACAGCGGCGCTCAGGATTCTCTGGCGTCCGTCTGCCAGTGTCTGCTGCGCTGCTGCGACTCTGTGTGGATACCAACCGTGCTCGTAAGGCCCAAAGTCACAGAGCTGATGTCTGAATGATGGAACTCAAACTTTGTGACAATTTGTAAAAAAATGTTGGCAGTATTATAGATTTGGAAATGTAGGCAGAAATGATGAAAAATGGCTTGGCAAAAACACACCACCACATGCACCAGTTTATCTGCAGGAGATTTCCCTTGTTAGGGTTTGATAATTTTCCCCAGTTCATCCATGCATCATCACTAAAAACTCTCATCTCGGCCTGTCACAATAAACAATAAATCAACTAATTGCATGATAAATTAAAACGAGCTCTATAATTTCCATTTGCATGATTTATTGTTTTTCTCTCTTTCTCTTTCTACCAAAAACTGGATGACAAAAGTCTTCACTCTGGTGCATTGGTTTCCTCTAAGAGACAATAAAGTATATTCTATTTTTATTTCAACTAAAACCTTTTTTTTTTTTTTTTTTTGTCAAAGGACAATTTTGTTTATGGAGACTTCATAACTCATTATATTCGTTGTTTCTGTTTTGTTTATTTTGATATTCAAAATGTCTTCCTGCTCCAGTGTTAAATATTCATTAGAATTTGTCTTAATTTTTGAGAGAGTGAACTTGCATTATAGTGCCATTACCATTATATTACTTTAAAATGGTCTCAAAATGACAATTGTTTATTGCAGTAACTTCTTGGACAATTTATTAATCTGTTATTATGACAGGGCTATTCTCATTACTTTCTGCCTAAATGCAGCTCTTTTTTTTTAGTTGGATAAAAACAACCAAAGGAATGTGTTGCTCTGCCTTCCTTTTATGCTTTATAAAAACGAATCAGATTTGGAATCAGCAGGTGAAATATTAAAGGTCACGGCGAATCCATGCTGACCAGCAGCAACCTAATTGGTCCATTTCCAGATCTCAGCCTTATTTATGAAACATGGAAGCTTGTGAATGTTTATTAATGTCTGGGTTGTAACTTAATTGTGTTCTTGGAACCTTTTTGTGTTTCACCCCACAGAGAACATGCGATGATCCGCCGAGCGCCCAGATTCTGGAGTCGCTCTACTCCATCCTTTGCTCGCAGTTCGTCCTTCTTCCATCTCTGATGCCACAGTTTGCAAAAAAACTGGGTGAGCTGTAATAACTCTGTGCAGTAAATGTAAAATGTAGCTGTTTTTCAGACAAATATTTTGTTTTCAAGTAGCTTTGAGGTAGTTTTAACTTTATGAAAAGTTAGAAAAAATCCACTCCGTAATGTGAAGGATGTTAAAGTAGTGCTGACCTTTGACATGTAATATGATTTATTTAGTGCCTATTTAAAAAAAATTCACCACCATGGATGTTTTATTCTTTTTATTGATTTTACAAACAAATCATGATTAACTCAATTTGGCTTTTTTGACAAAACAAATTACAACAAAAACACTATAATTTGAAGGTAAAAACTAATTTCTGCAAAATAATAATTAAATAAAAATACATACAGTAACGTAATAACAAGCGAATACTTATTGCATCTTTTTAAGGCTAAGGCAGAAACCTTAGTACTTACTGCTGACCTGATTTCATCAAAAACTAAAAAGAAATTCAAACTAAGCTCTCAATGAATACAATCAGACTTAATTATTAAAGAGAAGTTGGTCACCATAAAGGCAGCTTTGAATAAAACAATGCAGAGAAGAAGCAACCGTTTTCTTGATGTAGAACATTTCCATAAAACGGAAGAAAAAAGAAAAAACCCTTAGCAGAGCATGTTTTCACCACTCTGTAGCATTTTCATTTTGTTATTGTGAGTCTTTTGGGTATGTCTGTATAAATATAAACATAAAGATGCACTTCAATTATGAGACCCAGAGCAGGTTTACCCAAATCCTTCAGTGTTTCCTCAGGGCTTTCAAAAGCATCAAATTTAATTATCCCAATTTTAGGCATCAGGAAATCTTAAATAAACTCAGATTTCTCACACAAGGTTTCAAATTACATTTCATTACATGTCAAATTTAGTTCATTATTGCTCCTTCCATTGACTTTTTTTTATTTCTGAAATCTACGTATGCCGCATGCTGACCGCATTATTTCACTTACAGGAAGCAAACAACCTCGTTAGAAGGAATTTCAGTTTTATAGTGAAACTATTTAAACTGGCCTGTTATAATTTTGTTAAGAAAATAAAACTGAGACATTCCTGTAAGGTATTTATGATTAAGTACTTCAGAAAAAGCATATACTGAACAAGGTTTGGCTTCAAGTTACAACTGACTAAAACTCAACAGTCCTCATGAGAGTTTATTGGAATTAAGGAATTATTAAAATCCCACTTTAAAAACAAGCGTCAGTGGATGAACTTGTTTTCTTGCTTGCAAGTTAAACACAACGAAGTAGAAGACATTCTGTCTCACAGGAAGTAAAACATAAAGACCCAAGCTGCGGATTGTCCTAGAAGACATCCTGGAGTCCCTGGAATAATTACTGTTGTCTGTGTGTCGGATAATTGCTCTCCTCCTCACCTTCTCACCCCTCCAGTGTCTTCTGGTTTCTATCGGCTGGGAGTGGAGCACAAAGCCCTTCTCTGCGCAGGAAGCAGGTACACCTACAGAATACACAGAGGCGAGAACGCTCATAAACAGCAATTAACAAAACAACGTCGTTTGGACGTGGAGGTGTTCATGTTCTGTGTCTTCAGTCAGAACTCAGTGACACGATTGCAATAAAAAAGAAAAAAACCCAAGTCTGTGAAACATGACTGAGGATTCTGAAATAGCTTTTTTCAGAAATGGGTTGCACCTGCAGGTGTAACATTCTCTGTCTTATATGTGAGCATATTGACTGTTATTTGCACGTGTTTGAGGCTGCACGTTTGTGCTGCTGTGTGCGATGGTGGTTGTGGTTGAAGAAGGCTTCAGGCCCCCCTGCTCTGAGCTGTAATGAAAGTGAACTGCACTCGGCCTGTCTTTCATGTTGTGAAAGCACATCCTGTCCTGTGTTTGACAGTTCAGTCTTCCATAGACCAGCCTTTCCTGGGGAGCACATATATTTCTCAGCTTCCCTAAGAGGAGACAATGTTTCCGCTGTTGTTTTCTGCTGTGATCTTACGCATTCCTGGTTATATTCTGAGTTTTGTCAACGTTTCTCCCTTCTGTGAATTGTTGCAGGAACCCAAATCTGAACGCAACTTGCTGTGGCTTTCTGCAGAAACTAAGCATGTGTCTACTCTTCCAGTCAGACCCTCCCTGTGGCCTCAGTCATGGTACACACAGCTTGCATACATGGTTGCACCACAGTGCACAAAGTCAATTAGGAACCACTGAGAATAAGGTGATTTTACTGTGTGTTGCCTAGAGTTACAGCTTGTTGGACGAGTTTTTTTTTAGATTTTAAGAAAAGTGTGAAGTAAATGTAGATGCCACTGATTGTCACTTATGTGGCAGCTGGTCGGGTGCAACGCCTTGCAAAAATATTCACAGCGTTTGGACTTTGCCCTGGTGTGCCAGCCTGCAACCACAAATTTTATTGAGATTTTCTGTGGTAGACCAAAGCAAAATGGCGCGTAACTTTGAGGTGGAAGGAAAAGGACTTTTTTTTTTTTTTCTACAAATAAAAAAATTTGAAACCGTGTGCATTTTACCTCCACTAGTTCAGTGGTTTGTAGAACCACCTTTAACTGCTTATACAGCTGCAAAACTATTTGCAGCTGCTTCTGTTTGAAACAGAGCTCTGATATTCAAATTCAAACATACTTGATTGATCAAATTAAATCTTGTTTAATTAAGGAGTTGGTGATGGCTGTGGGCAGGAAAAATCTCCTGTAGCGGTCTGTATTACAACTACTTTGAAGAAGCCTCTGACTGAAGACACTTTCACAGACAGTTTCATGAAGAGACGCTTCTGAAAGACGTGGAACTGGGTCAGTTTCTCCATTGACATAACAAGTGATGGACTCAAACACAGTTACCTCTATGTAAACTCACTGCGCAAGAAAAAGACCAAAGTCCTTGGTCATCCATTTTTTTTTGGTAGAAAGAGAAGAACAACAAATCATGCAAATGGAGATTGAGCTTGTTTTAATTTATTATGCGATTAGATGATGCGTTGCTTACCGAGACAATTGGCCCTAGAACATGCCACACTTTTCAGAGTGTTATTTATTTTCTGTTTTGAAAACAATGTATCCATTTCCTTCTGTGAAAAAAGAAGGTTCAAGGGTTTGCATGCTTTTTTTATGTACATAACATAAAAGAAGAAGTGAAAGTGTGTTAAAAGCATCATGGTCCAAAACCCCCCAACACAAACCAACTGTCGGTGCTGCTCTTAGCTAAGGTTAGCAAGGTCACATTCAGAAACTGCGGATGTTTTGAATGGGTGAGCATGCTCTGGAACATCTGTATACTTTTGTACAGCATAAGTCCAAACTATAAGAATGAGAACCAAAACAGAATCAAAGTCATCACTGTTTCTGCTCTCACACTTTCCACATTGCTGCCAAATGAAAAGTAAAATGTGCAAAAGCATCTCAGTGACTGCAGCAGCTCCCAGGGGACGTGTTACGCTGTTCAGTAAAATATTATTTCTTCCAAGCAATAAGATGTAAGATGTGTATCAGTAAGCATGTATCACTGTTATGTACGTCTGGTATTGTGCGTGTGTGTGTGTGTGTGTGTGTGTGTGTGTGTGTGTGTGTGTGTGTGTGTGTGTGTGTGTGTGTGTGTGTGTTTGTGTGAGCAGTGAGATCTGGAGTTTTGTTTGCTCCATTTTCTGCCTTGCCACATTTTTATCGTTGCTGTCTGCACCATCTTCAGTCTCCTTGATTCAGATTTCTTTTTCCTCCTTGCCTTTGTTTTAGGATCCATTCATTCATGTTTGTCGTTATTTTTAGTCTTCCTCTTGTTCTTCTTCTGCCCTTTCCTGCACTTGTCTCACTCCATTCTCTCTGCAATTATCAAAACTCTTCGGTTTTCTGTGTTCCTTTATCTGAAACTCGATTTCTGCTAAAAAAAAAAAAAAGTTCAAGCTGTCTTTTTTTTCCCCCTTATTTTTTATGAAACACTGTTCGTCCTTGGCTTTTTCTCAAGATCCTAGATCATGAATTTTCCTTTTTTGTTAAACTCGGGCTGTTCCAGTCAATTTATTCACTCATATATTTCTGCAGGTTTTTTTCTGCATTTATCCTTCTGCTCATGAAAGCTTGAACCCCTGTAGGGAAAATATTTGTTGCTATGAATAACCTAAATCATTACACATGACCGCAGTTTAAAGTAGGTTTCCAGAAGGCATTTGTTAACAAAATCTTTTATTCTAGATTTGTTTCTCTTCTCAAACCTGGTTTATAAATAACAAAAAGCCCTTCTATTACCATCCCTTAAAACCTCCACTTCTTCGATGTTTTAAGGAAGGAATAATAAATATATTTTAAATATAACAATATGGTCATATGTGTGGATTTGGTCTCTATTTTAAAGTGGTAAATACCCGATAATCAGCTAAGAGGATCAAGCGAGGATATTAAAGTTCCTTTTTATTGATATTATCATTGTGGATCTTGGTAAATCTTTTCAACACTTCTTTGACACGAAATGTGACATTTATTTTGGACTTCCTTTCTCTTACTGGGAAAGAAAACTTGGCAGTGAAAAGTTGTTGCACATAAACAGAAAGAATACAGAAGATCATAAGTGTGGGCTGCATGTACATATGCGCACGTTCAAGTTTTACTGGTGTAGGGACGGAAAAAAATTCAATAAATACAAAAATAACATATTGCTATGTATGTACAAGAGGCAAAAACAATATCAAACTATTAAGATGTTCAGTAAAGATAATGAACTTGGCTTAGAGGAAACTATTTCTGAGTCGGACTGAAATTATTATGCTCAAAGTGTGAAAATAAAAAAAAGCACAAACACAAAACTGGTGGCATCGATGTTCACACCCTTTAAGCTAACGCACGCGATTCAGTCTTTATTAGTTTAACTTTCATGACATTCCCTCATTTAGATCATTTTTGCTAAAGCCGCAATATTTAAGTATATCTCATCTGATCTGTTTTTGCTTTTTTTTTTTAATGTCTACTTTAAGCTTGTTAGAGTTTGAAGCTTAATTTACTCTGAAAATAGAGGTTTTCCACAGACTGCAGTGTGCAGGCTACATCTGAAAATGCAACACCGTGCAAAGCATAATGTATTTTTTCCTGTTTAATGGAGAGTGAGAGAGATGCAGCATTGTAATATCTTGTAAGAGCCACTTCAGATTCATCTCCTTTACCTCTCGCCTGCATGGAAGTACCGTTCTCCATAACTAATAAAACTAGAAGCCTGAAACTGGTCAGGGAGATTGCTAAGAGACCGGCAGAAGCGCTGAAGTAGCAGCAGGAATTTCTGATTACCAACCATCCTGTTTTACATGTGACAACATCCTCCTGTATTCTCCTTTAATGTGCACCAAGCATTTTCATCAGCAGAAAAGATCCAGGGATGCCTGAAATCTTTACAAAAACCTCCGGGTAGAATCTGATGAAATTGACCTCGAGCCTTTTACTATATATCCAAAAAATAGATGTTTGGCACAAAAACCGCAGCAACAAAATGTTGGGGGCTGCAGATGAAGAGGGGTTTTTATGTTTGTCATCACTGTGAGTCAGAGCTTGTGTCAAAACCAGTAACATTTGGGCATCACCAGAAGAAAATGAATGTTTTGGGATGACATGGCCAGAGATTAAATCTGGCAGAAAGTCTTTGAAGTCATCTGAAGGCAGCTTCAGCTCAGATTATGAAGCGTCTTCATAATCTGAGTTGAAGAAATTCTAGATGAATATTGTTGAGTTGAGATGAAAGACTCTTAAATCAAAGGTTGTTTTAGTGAAGTATTGGTCAAAAGCTGCTACCTGCCGACCTGACTTCTGCTGCTTGTTGAAAAGTGCAAAACTTGGAGAGATTCTGGTTGCAAAACTATCTTTCCATAGTTTATTTAAGGAATTAAACTCAAAACATTTCTGTCCGTATCCCAAAACACGTTCACTCGTCACAAAAAGCAAATATTTGCACGTTTGTCTTCAGTAGTTGACTGAAGCCTAACAAAAGGTTGGGTAAGGTGACTGGAATCAAATGTCAGATCATTTCATTACCCAGAAGTTGATATCTTTCATTTTTTAATCAGTTTAAGACCTAAATCTTAATGGTCTTAAATTGAACATTGCAAATCTTGCAGAAATCCATTTTGATTGACAACCAACACAGGGTGAAAGTGTTTAAAAGAGTTTAAAAAGCTTTAAAATGTTTAAATTTTCCTCTGTCCGCCATATGTTGCCTTTATTAAAGCACCTATTGTTTGCTGCTCTTGTCAACCGACTCTCCAGGTACCAACGCTGACGGCTCACGTTACGGTTCCTCTGCGATGCAGATATTGATTTCACACATCCATGACAGCGTTGTTCTCTAAAGAGACAGATATTGACCTCATTTATGGTTTTGCCAGAAGATATTGGAAAAGTGACAAATCAGCACAACCTCTCAGGTTTTCCTACCCGGGACTTTAGCAGTGCCAGTCGTGGCAATAAGCCACATTGAATCTGCAGTTGAATAGGCCTCTATTTACACTCACAAAAAGTTTTTTTTGCTTGTTTATATCTGGTCGTAAGAATTTGTTGTGGTTTTTTTTTATTCCTCATCCCCAGATTTTGAGGAGGTGGAAACTCTTCTGCAGTGCAACCTTTCCTCTCTGTGCTGTCACCTGTCAGACTGGCCGTCTCTGCTGTGTGAATATCAAGAACCGAGGGCCGTCCAGTACTGCCTGGTGATGATGCTCTACCTGGCTCTACAGCAAGGAGACAGGTAAAATTATTCATGGTATCGACTACAGCAAATACCTGCAAGCGATGAAACCGTGAAACAAACTAAATCATTTATGGCTTTAATCGTGTTGTGGAAACACTTTGGGGATGTGTGATAGCATTTTTTTTCAGGAGCGCTTTCTTCTTCCCCCGTCCTTGCGGAGTGTAGAATAAAAGAAACAAATTACGTTTTTCTGTAAACTGAAGCTGTAACACATTGTTTTTGAATCTATTGAGGTATATCTTCTTTTACATGGTGGGAGAATTTATTATTTTTTTTTAAATAGAAAATCTTTCTTCTTGCGTCACAAAGCTTTTCTCTCCTTGAAAATTGTCTCCAAGGAGAAGATTGAGACATTCTTACCACATGTTGCAAACCGTTTCTGCGGGTTGCTCTACGGTTTCCACTCCAGAACGTAATCCACACACAATCTGCAGCGCAAAAGCGCCTTGTGTTTTATTTAAATGTCACGAAGAAATAATTATTTCAGCGAACAGTGAAAACCGCCATTCTTATCCAGTCTCTTGTGGAGAGCAGTTTAATAAGAAAAGCAATGGAAGTCCAGACTGGCCGCCTATAGCTGCATGCAGTGTATCTGCACTGCTACAAAAGGAGTCTTTGATCAGGAAAGTCATTTACTGCTGAGTTTCTCTGGGGAGAACTATATTAACTGTGCTGCGGGAATCAATTGGAAAAGTACAACCAAACTTTGTTCTGCTCGGTGCCAGTGGAAAAACATTCATCTTTGCTGTAGTTTATTGTCAGAACTTTTACGTTACAGAAACTTTTAATGTTGCTGAATGTGCCCCATAAATTCGAACTTGGGCCTTTAATATTTATCTCCACGAAAACCTTTTGCGAAGTTTCGATATGATTTTCTATTTTCCAAGTTTTTCTGTGTATTTATTTATTTTTCATGGAACTCTGCTGCTTCTGGTTCAAGATGTTTTTCTCAGTTTGTGAGATAACGCACTATTGAGCGATGTTCAAAGTTGGGGATAATGTTTTATAACCTAACTAACTTCTTTAACACATTCTCCCCGACCTGTCTGCTGCGTTTCTTTGGTCTTCATGATGCTGTTTATTGACTAATGTTCATCAGCAAATGCCTTCATAGAGCAGCTATTTGGAAATTGAAGTTAAATTATGTCCTGATTGACTCTATGTATAATTTTGAGGTACCAGAGTAAAGGAGAGGTGAGTACAACTGGACATTTTAATTATTAAAGAAAAAAAAACAAAACTTTAATTTTCCTCCCAAGCTGTGTTTCCAATGACCACAAATTTGCATAGATTGAGATTTCATATTCGCTTCATGGAGAAAAGCCAATTTTGAAAAAAACTCTCCTTTTTTGGTTCTGGCGCTGGAATGAGGGGTTTTTTTGGGGGGGTCCAAATCAAAATTGGTTTATTTCACAAAAGTGCAAAGGAAACAGTTTTTTCACATCACACGAGTCACATGATCAACAACCGAATGTTGCCAAACTATGCAGAAGACAACAGGAAGTAGTTGGATTATCGTGCCACGGCATGTTTTATCACGTGAACAAACTTGTGATTTTAATTGTGTTTCTTATTTAATGGAAACACCACAAATTGCAATTTATTATTATTTTTTTCAACATTAGCGATGTATCAAAGTTTTGCATGATATTAGATATGGAAACAGCTTCATGTTGGTTTGTCACCTCAGGTTTCTTTGCGATATTTGTCTTAATGTGATGACATTTTTAAAAAGGCACAGAGTGGACATAGGTTTGTAAGGCAGTGTAAAAAGTGTAAATGTTGTTTATCAACTTTGCTTCAATTGCAATTCAGTGTTGCCGTGTTTCAGGGCGCACTCTCTAAAACGTTATTTGCATGGTTGACATTCTCAAGGTGGAGTTTAATCAGTGCAGGGTGAGAAATAAAACCGTCCGTCACGATGCGTCTGTTCAGGTTTATATGTCTGTCAGGCTGCTGCGGAGCTCTCACTGTGTTTTCAAATCGATATTTTATGGCTCTCAGAAATGTTTGTTTGTCCTCTTAAAAGTTTTATCTGTCTTTCTGTTGATCCGTGGGTTAGCTTTACCTCCAGGGTAGAGCAATAAAAGCCTCTCCTTGCCTTTTTTGTGATCTCACCAAGATTTACAAGTAGGAGATCTTCATTTTATCGGGAGGCTGAAAGTTGATTCTGTCTCTGCTTACAGATTAGAGTGTCTAAAGTCTTCCCCACAAGATGTGTCTTTGTGTGTTTCTGTCTTATAGAAACCAGTAGAGAAGGACTTTTGTAGCCTTTTCACACACCTGTGTGTGCCAGCTGCCTGTCATCTCGTAAAAGTCCAAATAGAGGATGTGTTTGTGATCCTGTGAGTTGGTAGGTCGAGGCATTGCTGTGTTTGTTTGTGACACCCAGGCTGCTCCCGGACCAGGCCGTGTTCTCCAGTGTGGTGGTGCTGCTGCAGTCGGTGCAGGAGCTAGGCGACTGCGTCCTTCCCCGCTCTGTTCTCCGCTCTGCCCTCTACTTGCTGGCAGTGACCCAAGACAGGAGCCCGAGTCTCGACGGGGTAACTCTGATCAGCTCGCCAAACAGAGAAGGACACACCGTTGCTCTGTGTCAGCTGCAATGCACAACTTCATCAACTTCACTGTTTGGCTTTTTTGCACCCTGTATAATAATGCCCTCAATGCTGAGGAAACAAGGCTTCAGGCTCTCGAACGCACACGATTCAAATGTGCGAGTCCTCAGATGTGAAAAAATCTTTATATTTTGCTGAATTATTTAAAAATGTTTATACATGTAACGTGTTCAGATGAAAACATTGCGTGTATTTTTTACTGATTTTTAGATGCAAAGTTTGGAATCGTAAAAATAAATTTGCCACTGCTGCGCCCCAAAACACAATCAAATTAAAAAAAAAGGAGCAAAATTATATTTTTGATAAAAGGTTTTTGCGCTAGGATGAGGTTGTTCTTCAGCCATATTTAAATTTGTGTTTCGCAAAACTGAAACGGAAACACGTCTCTGGCAACGCGGCAGTTTGCGAGCAGCACTAACGAGCTTGTTTGCATGCAGCAGAGCCCTCACCGGTATCGCTTGGATAATGAAAATTTAAATTTGTCCTTCAAATTGAATCGAAAAGTCTTCTCTAAAATCACCAACTACAATTTCTGCGTTTATATGCTTCGCTCCTAAGTATAAGAGACTTGTCACTACAATAACTGAAAAGATGCCACGTCTCCTCTTACCGCCAACTTGTGGTTTTTTACCAAAGAGAAAAATCCTAGCACCGCTAAACTCTGACGATAAAACACTCAACGGTGTAAATACTTTTTAAAGGCACTGTAAATGCAAATTTGCTGAAGAGGCTGGATTTCTTCCGTTGTGAATTTGAGAATAATTGACTTTTCTCCAGAGACGATGAACAGTTTATCCAAACGTAGAACGATAGAGCTGTCAACTTGAACTGATCCAGACATTCAAATGTGTGTTATCAACCAAAGTAGAGGAGATTTCCATAACGCGCTCTCTTTAAGGCACTACAGAATCTAAAGCAATTATTTCCAGAATTTTTTTCTACTTATTCCACCCTAACAATTGCATTTTCGAGCCATGTCAAATAGTCTGAGCTATAAATAGACTCCTTTTTTTTTGTTGTTTTTTTTGTTCACTGACTCAGCTCTCACATTCTAAGGAAAATATTTAATCACTCTGCTTTCTTCGTGAAAGCTTTAATGGCAGCCAGCGCTGTGTTATTGTGTCCGGGTTTTATCAGGACGACAGTACCCAGACTGATGGATTTTCTGCGCACAGAGGCAAAGATCAGCAGAAGCTCGATCTCTCTCTCTCTCTCTGAGATTTAATGTAAAAATCATTAAAGTGGAAGTCACGGGACGCTTATAATCCAAGATTAACGGGCACAAAAATCTCCTCGTGCTTTCCATGATCCGGCACCCCGTCTTAATCTTTAATATATTTTATCTAATGCTAAGCAGAACAAATAACATTATCTGGAAACGTGTGCTGCTTTATTTCAAAGAGCATTAAACGGCTTTTCTGAAAGTGCTCAGAGGTAAATATTTTCTGAAAGATTAGATTATGTCATATCAACAGGGTAGATATTAAATTAGGTTGCTCTGACTCAGCTCGGTTTAAAAGCAATCTCCCTGCTTTGTATATTTATCTAGAAGAAAGCCCTTCGCTTTCATCGTGCTTCTTTTTGCCGGTCTTTTTTAGGCTCATTTGAACTACGTCAGCAAAGCGCTGTCGTCCTGCCAGAGCTTCGTCTCCCTCTACAGCCACCACCCTGCGCTGCTGCACTTCATCTGGCGCTATCCAGAGCTAGCGCAGAAGTTTGGAGCCCTGGTCTTAGAGCTCTGGTTGGCCAAGAGATCGCAGACAGGAGCCAGGCAGGACCTGGTACATACACGATCTTACAGCTGCAACTCACGATTGTTTAGTTAGCGATTGATCTATCAATCGCTTTTTTTTTCTTTCTTTTTCTTATTAATCAGATAAAAAAAAAATCTGTACATTCTGCAGATTTGTCATTTAAGCTTTTGAACCTTTAAGTCCTGCGGCAGTCCAGCCAAATTTACTCCGTCACACGTTTCGCTATCTGAAAAATTTCACCGGTTTCTGAAAGGAGAGACGTTGCACTTTCCAGACAATATCGGGTTATTACGGTAATTTCACCCCCGCCGTAGCAGGGAGTGAAATTAATCTGAGGGGCGCTCTGTTAACAGATGGTAAACTGTGAAAATAACTTGTTCTTTTTGAAAGTTGAAAGTTCTTTTTGTTATGGATAAATGGGCAAATATATATTAACTCACAGGACATTTAAAGAAGTGTTTTTGTTTATTTTTGCAGAATTTGTACCGGGTGAAGCTAAAACTGCACCACTTTTGAGTTTTGGGTACAACGTATTTACAGACAACGTATTTATTTTCACCTTGAATCGAAAATGTGACTTATTTTCCGTACAATTTTTTGGCTGAATTACTAGTCTGTGAGTGTTGTATACTTCAGTTAACGATTAATCGATTGCAAAATTAGTTGACGATTATTTGGAATAACTGATTAATCACGATCAATCCAATTAATTGTTTCAGCCATACTCTACATTGTAACTAATAATAAAATAACCTTAACAGTTATTAACCTTAATTTCTTTCCAGATCTTGCGATTAGAATAATAAAAAGTTTTATTCTATATTACTCCTGCCTGCAGGCAGGTGTGCAGGAGAGTAATGTGAACACAGGAAGCCAAACACATCAGCAGGAGCAGAATCAGGAACCAGACTGGGAAACCTCAGAGCTGCTGGCTCTGATGGAGAAATACCCAAATGTGACGCTGATCCTTTTGGTGAGATTAACAAATTATTGCTACAGTTTAGAAATTTGTAAACCTTAAAATTAGCATTTAAAATCTATCCTGTTTTACCAAGGTGCTATTGTAATTTCTTTTTTTTACTGTAGTTATTTTTTAAAGGTGATGCTTCTACTGTTTCGCCTGTGTTTATACAGGACATGGTTGTCGGCGGAGAAGCTCCTGTTGCAGAACATGTCCTGCATGTGCTAAGGGTTGTTTTGCTTGGACAAAGAGAGTTTGCAACAGATTTGTGCACAAGTCTTAGGCCAGCCCTGCTGCAGGCTTTGCAGTGGATCAGTGTGGACAACGTGGCTAATGGGCCGGGACAAGGTCACGCTGCAGCAGGTACAAAATGTAATCCAGAATCACGAGTATAAAGATTTACACAGCCATTATAGAAATGGAAAGATAGCTGCTACATCACAATAAAAGACCATTTACTTGCTTCAGCGTATTGAACAGAATATTGTAAAATATATCAGATTAAATCTATAAAACAAAGCAGTCAAATGAAATTGTATTATCCCTGCAGAAATAAAGTTGTCCTTGCTTGTAGGGCACTGATAAAACCAATAGATCAGTTCATTTTAAATTTATCCGCCTCACTTATAGATTCTGTCGTTTATGTTTCTTTTAGAACGAACAGATCTTGGTGAAGTTTCATCACTGATTCAGGTTTGAAAGATAATTTCATATTTACTCAGACAAACTGCAATTCATCTCCATATATGCATCAGATAAACAGCTCCGGACTGGACTGACACGCGTAATACTCACGCTGTCGGGTTTAATTAGTGGGTTTCTTCCTACAGGGGATTTTTATTGCTGTAGATAAAATGTATTCTTCGCTCCACCACTCAACGAACACTAAAGGATTTCACTCATTGCTTCAGGGGGAGGTTTAAATCCACTCTTCATAAGCGAGAATGTCATATTAAATATTGACTTGAATGATTTGCTCTTTTTTTTTCCACTGTGGTCTTGATTATGCAGCATGCATAACACATAGCAAATTATTAGGTTAAGTGTTTGTGCACTGATGCAACCAGATTGTTGGTTTTCCAGTCGATGTTTATATAATGTGACGTTTTCATGTAGAAATAGTTCTGGAAATGTTTCGTTCTTGATTTTGAAGTCACAAAAAGCTGACATCTTGTAGTGATTTGAGGTTTTCTGTGTGTTTATTTTGGTTTCTGTGTTTTGTGGAGTGACAGGTGTCACTAATCGAAGGTTAGTGACACCTGTCACCTTCGATTAGTGACACCTGTCTCTTGTTTCTCCTGATTGTCTCCTCTGTTCCTAGTTCCTCGTCAGGTCCTTGTCAGGTCTTATGTCTTGTATGTTGTTTGTTTATATTGATTTCTTTAGTCAATTTGTTAGATGAATTGTATGTTTTTGTCCCAAACATCTTGTTCTTAATGACACTCTACCTCGTGTCTCTATAACATTCATTTAAAGAAATGTGTAATTATGAAAATGGTTAATTGGAGAGTGTTAACTTTTTGAATCCACTTCATATTTTGACATTAAACCGTCCTAATTCTTAGGATTAGCATAGGCTTTGTCACACTGTAGTAAACTTGAGTAATAATGCTACGGTTTTATCTGGAAATATACATGACGTCGGCTCTAAAATCGGTGTTCAATTTTTTCCCACGTACAAAAGTGGCCCGATAATAAAACACAATGTTTATGTGTTTCCAATAGTTATTTATATTTTAATGCAGTTAAAATCACACGTGAGAAGCGATTCAAAAAACATCCTGCACCATCTTTCTCCTACCACTTCCTGTTGTCTTCTTCGCCGTTTCTTCCAGTAGCAACATCCGGTCGTTGATCGTGCAGCTTTACAAAATAATATAATTTCGATACGGCTAAAAAAACCCCCACTTCATCCCAGCACCAGAATTGTTTTCTATTGATAAACGTGAGTTGCCATGTTTCTGCTAAGCAAATTTATTTGTGTAATTCAATTGAATTTGCACAATTATACGGTCAATAAAAGACAACCTTTGTAGGAAAACATTAAATTTAAGACAGAAAACAAAGGTGAGTGTTGAGAGCATTCTGGTTGCCATACAGGAATGTGACACCAAAGACACAAAGGTCAGAAGACTTTCTGAAATAATTATAAGGCTGGCGTGAAGTTCATGTGAGAATAAAAACCGGAAAGGTGTCTGTAAGGTCAGAAATGAAAATAAAAACTTTACTCCACTGCTGACTCAAATGGTCTGACATCAAAAGTCCAAGCTTTGCAGAGTAACGCTAACGAACCATCAGTGGATTCAGGTGTTGAGTCAGAAAGAGACCTAAAACATCGACTGCTGATCACAGACTTTAGGACACCACTGAGCTTTGACTTATCAGATATTCTATGAACTTGAGCTGCAGTTTTAAAGCATTATGGCAGCTGTGTAATGAAAAGTTGAATGGCGACTGCTGGAGAGAAAAACACACACTCACGCACTCACTCACACACACACACACACACACGACAACTTACAACTGAGCCCTGATGAGACAGCAGCAGAGCTGTAAAGTAATCTCGAAGGTTTAATAGGTTAGTTTGGCACGGCGTGTTTTTGCGAAGCTTAATGGAAAGCACTTAGTTTAATTATTTTCAAATCTAAAAGGAAAGTCTGAAAAAAAAAAAAAAGTTTCTGCGTTGTTATGTTTATGGGCTAATTTTCCCTGGCTACAGTTTTCTTTACAAATAGTGGCGAATTATGCTTTAAGATAGGATACAGTATTTTTTAAGGTGTTTTCAGGTATATTTAGGCTGTATTCTCTCTCTCGTGTCTTTTAAATAGGTCATTAGAAAACATTTAAAAATAAATATACACAGAGTTGAGATTAATTCAAAAGTTTTAAGTCCAACTGCTTTACTAAAATATTATGCAGCAGGCTGTTTTTAAATAGCATTTGTAAGATATATTCTTCCATAATGCTTTGATGAGTATTGGAATGTAATTAATAACAAAGCTACTGAAAGTTAATGAAAACGTAGAATCATAAATCTTATTTGCACTCATGAAGCCTTCTGCCATCATCTCAGTAATCTCAAGTTTAATGTCATCGTAAAATAAACATCATGTCTTTACAGTGTATGTAAATATGGAAAGAACATTATTGAGCTCCTGACATTTTTAGCATTAATTGTAACGCTGGGGAAAAAGAAGCCCAAGAAGCCCGATTGTGTAAAGTCAGCATTTAAGTTGTTTCGAGTTTATTCAAGCCTCTGCTGTTAGAAGAGGGGGGGGAAAGCAGAAGTCTCTTCTGAAAACGTAAATAAATTCATTAAAATGATTTTCCTGAAATCTTTCTTGACTACCGACGGACCAGACTATTACCAATGCTTTTCATCTAGCATGGATTCCCCTCTGACAGCAAAGCCAGTGTGATGTAACACATGTGTTTACCTAGATAGAACTGCCATATTGATTCAGTTTCTTCAGGTTTAGTATAGGTCCGCCTTCAGGCTAGAGATTTTTATTTTTTGTGCACATTGTTCATTTGGGAAAATGCCTTCAGATTCAATGTTTAAACAGCATAACCTCGTTGTTGGGTAAACACCAGTGGATCACAACAAGCTCTCACCAGAAGCTACCATCTAACAGGTCGGACCTGTGTGACACGAGTCGGCTCCGATGTATTTCCATTGCATTACGGACAGAGGCTGTGGGTTTTTTCTGAATTATTGATTATTGAAAACGAACTTCATGGAGGCAAACTGATGCTGCGTGGAAGGTGATTCTAATTAAGCGCACAGCTCCTTGACATTTTCAGCGAGCCTCCGCAACTCGTCTCTGCATCACTGGAGCAGGAATCTTCTCGTGTTGTCAACAACAAAATAACAGGATATGGTTTGAATCTTAATGAGGTATAAATGAGAAATTCGAGCATGAACGATCACATGGGAGGAGCTTACGGATCGCTAATGTTTATACAAGCAAAAAAAACAAAACAAAACAATTTCTTTCATTGTTTAAGCTTTGGTTGTGTGGAAGTTCAGCAGATACGTACGGCGTCCTGAGATGGTTTCACCTTGGAGTCTTTTTGACCGGGTTAATGAGAACAGCTGAAGGGCAGAAACAGCAGCAGCCCAGCTGGGGCTTCAGCAACTGTTGCTGCGGTTAGCCTCTTGACTGCGCTCTGCTCGTTTAGCGTCTGCAGGGAATTAAAGATGGCTATCTTTGCACATGATCAAGTACAGTTCAGTGTAATTTGCATTAATACACGCTCTATATTAGCTCCCATGTGGCAGCATCTCCAAGGGAGATATTTTAGTGCAATGCATTCCAGCAATAAATAAAAAAGAAAAAAAAAAGAAAAGAAGACTGCTGGTCTTAACCGCTTCGTTTTCTCATCGCTTTGATTCCTTCTTCCTCCCTGGATTGGGATGCAAAGTATTTACTTTGCTTGCACGTCTGGATCTAGATTAGATCCAGACGTGAATTTAGGAGTTTTCTCCAAATTCAGTTATGTTAGTTTAAAGCCATATTCTGTGTTTTTGACTTTGACAAATGCTCTGAGAACATCCTTTGGGCTACATAATGAGTTTATGCTAATTCTAGATGAGAAGTGGAAGCCTGTAAGCTTCACCGGTCTCTTGTCTTTCTCACACAGTACACCGCTTTCTCGTTATTTTTATGCTTTGTGTTTTCTCCCCGTCTTTGTCAAGCGGCCGGCTCGCTCCCCGTGGTGCTGAAGCTGCTTTGTCTGACGCAGGCCAGTGACCCGCCTTCACCCTCCATCCACAGTAACATGGAGGGAGTGTGTTTCAAGCTGCTCTATCACGGTGAGATGGAAATGTAGCGTTAATAACTCCCTTTTGTCACATTTACGTAGTCTGTCTGCGTCGTCCAACTCCCTGCTTTCCATGTAACGCTTCACGAAAGCACAGCAAAACATTTTGGGTTTCAGATGAACGTTCCCAGAAATTCAGCAGAAGAGGTACTAGACTAGTTTATTTTTATAGATTAGTGTATAGTGCATCAACAAGTGAAGTTTATGATATTCTTCTTTTACTTTCTCACATATTGCTGTCATAATCATAGTGTTTATAGTAGTTTATTAGGATTTTATGGCATTAGTTTTTCTGTTCTTTGTTAGAAAAAAACCTTTGCTTTCAAAGAAGGTTACCGCGGTTACAAAAATGTTGACGATTATTGCATCGATGTTAATTTTCAGTACTGTGAGAACCCTACTTTGAATGCAAATGCATCTCTGTCTGAATGCAAAATTCAAAGTTACGTTCCAGTTTAGAAGCCGCATTTACTTCTCGTTTAATTCATTTTGTTAGTTTCAAGAAATTCATGAAACCAGTTAATTTCCCAAACGTTTTCTCAAAGTGGCATGCACTAAAAGAATAAAATCAAGATTAACACACACCAATCATCTCATAATCTCAATAAAGCAAAGTTTGTTTTCTCGAGACTGACTCATTGTCTCGACAAACCCATCGGGAAAAAGGTACATGCGGAAAGTTTGTGGTTGTCACATGACAAAATGTGACCAAAGGGGTAAAGTCAGTTTTCAAACACTGGTGCCAACACGGCCCCTCTTGGCCACAAATGTGCTACACATGGTGTGTTTTATTGTTTGCATTTTTCATTGACATGTTTTTTGTGTAACAAATATGATTACTTTTAAAATTGCTGATTTTGTTACAGAGGATTAACACACTCATTAAGTCACTCGGCCTATAAGAACTTAATTAATTTGCTGATGTGTGTGTGCGTGTGTCAGTGAGTAGCATAGCTGGGATGCTGAAGCCGACTAACACAGAGAGCCTGCTGCCTGCCTTCAACTTCTTGCAGTGCTGCCTGAGTCTGTCCCCAGCACACAGCAGTGACCGAGGTGAGGCTCCTTTCACCTCTGCCTGTTTGAGTCAAGCTCCCATTTATTTCTGTTGCTGTTTTTCTTGACGTCGCCTCGTTTATAAGCGCTGCCTGTGTTTTTTTTTACCCCTGTTCAAAACGTTGAGACTGAGGAAGGAATTATTCGTATTCGGTACTGGCGGCGTCTAACAAGGTTGATAATTAGAGCTCCAACAACGAAACAGCAGCAAGAGAAAAAAAAAAAATTGAGTAGATAAATTATGGCATTAAACTCGTTAGGGATTCACACTGTCGTGAATCCCTGATGGCGGTGTGGAAAAAAGACTTTCTGTCTTTAAACATGGAAGGATTGTTGCACCGACGACCATTTTAATCTTCTTATCTGATTCAAGGGGTTATTATGGGATATAAAAGTGATGTAGCAAAGTTAATAAATGTTGCAATTTAAGCTGTGACCTGTGATAAATGAAAAAATAATTAAAAGGTCTCGCTGTTTTTTCTGTTTTGGGCTCACAGCAAACAAAGACCACAGATAACGAGCTACAGGAAAAATACAATTCTAGATTTTTTTCTCGTCTAAGCAACAAAAAAGTTGCTTCTGGTCAGTTTCTGCTGTTTCATAGTAAAACTTAGCTATAGTTTGAAACCCAGACCACATTGCCACTTTTTTACCTTTATAAAACTTTTCATGCTGCATTAAACAAATGTCACTGAATATATTACAAGTGTAGACCATGAACGCATAGTACATAGTAATTATTAGCTTATTCTTATTGCAGGAGAGCAACTACTGAGTCCTTTTTTAACGCTTTAAATTCTCTATACTATATATACTATTATTGTTGTTTGTTTTTTGTTTAATGATTGATCAAGGAATTAATTGCCCTGCTGTTTTTTTTTTTGTTTTTTTTATGCCTTCTCTTACTTCTTCATCTTGCATTTTGAAGCTTAATGTCCAACATGGTTTTAATTCAAAGCTATGAAATGTTAAAGCCTTTTTCCCCAATTTTAATATTCATATCAGGAGTCTGTACTTAATGAATTCCTCTGCCATCTGTCCTCTGCGATAGGGTTTCATCATTTCATTATTACACCTCAAAAAATGTGAAAATTGAGAAAAATGTCAACATTTGCTTTCACTCATTTCAGATCTCGTTTGTTATAAAGATTCATTAAACAGTAAATACTGTATTTCTTGTCATTTTGATGACTATAGCCTCCAGATAATAAAAAACAAAAATTAGTGTTTTCAGAACATTATATGCGATCATTAAAAATAAAAATGAAATGTTTCAATTGTTATTTAATTTATCAGACATGTTGCTATATGATTGATAAACTCTCACTGCATTACATGCCTGCATTAGACGCACATGTTACGAAAGACTAAATGGTGAAAATGCGTTTTTTTTTTAACTCTGATACTGACTTTTATTTTTTTGCTAGTTATCCAGAGTGATGTTGATCATTTTGCACCAAAACCTGCCTACCTCTGTTTGTCATGGACAGCAAGAACAAATTTACTTGCTCAAACAGAATCATGTTGATTAATTTATGGCATTTTCACAGGAACTGAAAAAAGCTCCTATTAAAATTGAAATGAATAAATCAAAATGTGGCTTATCTCCTAAAAACAGATAAACTGAAAATTTACATACTACAATTTGATTCGGCTCATGCATTATTTAACAAAAATAAAAATGTAGCTGGGTTTTTTTTTATTATTATTTTTTTATTGATGAATATTCTAAATCCTAACCTTTTCTGACAAATGGTCCAATTAGTTAAAACAAGCTTTTTGGATTATTATCAACCACTGCATTTTGTTAGCAATTTCCCAAAACCCAGTCAGACAAAAAGTAATTGGTGCCTCAGCTCTGAATGTTTTTTTTTTTTTGTTTGTTTCATTTGATTTGCAAACTTTGTTTGCAGTTTTATGCTCTGCTCAGACTCGCACAGGAATCCAAACAACCCAAATGAAAAATGTCTTCACTGAAATCAAAGACAAAACAAATTTGTGAACAAGATTCCACACATACACACACACACACACACACACACACACACACACACACACACACACACACACACACACACCATTTGATGTGATCAGTTACACAAGTTGAATCTCCCTGCTCATGGCCCCATGGAAAAGAAAAAAACTCAGCAGAGGTCAGCAATGAGCTGCGTTGTGGTTAATAAGGTGGCGCTCGGTAGCAAGAGAGCAGGGATCCAGAAGGGAGGGAAAGTCTTATTATGTCAGGAGTATTTTTCTGTATTAGTGCTTCCGCTGCTGCAGCCTGTCTGTTTTCTCTCTCCTGCTGCTTCATGTGTGGTGAGTTCAGTTGTTTCAGCCTGAGGCCAGTGAGTGTTTGAGCCGATGGTGCGGCGCGCGGGGATCCTACCAGATTCCTGTTTGTGAAATGGAAATCTTCTGCCAGGATGAAGCTGACACACACGCACACACACGCACACACACACACACACACACACCACTTTACTGCTGGGCCACATTTTCTATGATTACAGCTCAGATTTGCTGCGGCATCATTTTTGATAAGCTTGAGCGATGTGAAAACTAAGAATGGGTCAGATGTCCGTATTAATGTACCCTGCAAAGAGCTGCAAAAAGATGTCATCATAACTTTCCAAGGATTCAAAGTCCGATTGATGAGATCGCAGAAAAACAACAGAGTCGCCTTTTTTATTTTAGAGAAACTGCTCTCTCTCTCTCTCTCTCTCTGTTAACGTGACACTATTTAGCTCAACCAGCCTTCTGCAAAATCAGCTTGTTACATTTTGTAAAGAACAGAACTATAAAGGGGCATCAAAATAACAATAAGAAAATAGTTCCGATAATCAGGGATGCACAATATTATCGGCCTGGTATCAATATCAACCAAAATTAGATGTAAAATTTTATTTAACACCTGCCATTCCGTGAAAATAACCAGTATAAATGGTGTTGTTTTTATATGACAAACCAGTGACAACGAAGCCTGCAGCACAGGACAACGTCATGACCAAGTGTCCAGGTCAAAATGTCAGCAGTGTGTCAGAAGCTGACAGCAGAACTGCTATTTGCAATGACTGCTCAGCGTCACTGATGCGAGCAGGAGCAACAACAAAGTACTCCAACACTTCAAATCTAATTAATCATATCAAGAACCACCATTCCGACCACTGCGATGAGTTCATGGTGGCCAAAAGGAAAAGCGAAAGAGTAGTTAAAAAGCCAAATGAGTTTTAGTATTTCAGCATATCGTATATTGTGCACTCCGACATAAAAAAAAAAAATACTATTATTACATCAATCAGTGTGTTTTCTTTTAGCAGTAATTGTACAAATTGCTACCGTTATGTTTTTCAACCATTGTATAATGATAAGCATTTTAGTTTTCAAAATTTGTCCTATTATTGAGGTCCATATAGTAGGAGTTAACAGACTGCGGGTTTTTCGTAATCTTTAAAACACCTGCAATTAACCAGCCCAGGTCTTTTATCAAGCTCACAACCTTCCCAGTATTTAAGCTCCTCTTAGTCAGTCACTAGTTGCCTGTTCATCTTGTCACTTTCTTCAATTCGCCACTCCTCATGTTCCTCTGTGATCTCCTCATGTCTGATTTTTTTTTCTTTTAATGTTCTTGTGCTTCCCTGGATGTTCCTGTTTGTAAGTTGGTTTCTGGTTTTTGTTTCATTCTGTATTCCCCACTATACTCCGTCTGTCGCCTGCTGCGTTTGGGTCCACTTCAACAATACACCATGACAGTCAAAAGGTCACAAAACACCTTCAATCATTGATCTCACAACACAATGAAAAGTTGCTAAGTTGGCAACAGTGAGGTGACTATTGTTGACGTGACCTGATGGGCTGATTTTTACACCTTTGCAGAGGCAGATATGATCAGTTTCATGTGAATCGGACAAAATGTACTGAAGGTTATCAAGATCAGCCTACAAAGACACAACTTTCCTTTCAGGTCTGCATTCATTTCATTCCAGGTTTTTCTTTTCTCATCTTGCAATCTTCACATTTCATATAGCAGGTGGGGAAAAAATCTGCTGATGGACAAAAAAAAAAAAAAGATTCTTCACTGTACTCAAAGCTGTATTTTTTTGCATTACATAACTCTCCCCTCACAGCTATCTGTGGCTAAGATTAGAAATGATCGCCGTATCGCCTCATCTGGAGCCAAAGAAAATTCATCACCTTTTTCCCACCGTTCGCAGATTGAAATCTCAATGCTGTCTTGTAGTTTGAAGTTGGAGAGCGGCTACATCGTAGGAATATCTGCAATAAATTGAAAGTGAAGTTTTGTGTTTACGCTGTAAAAACAGCTAAAAATGATCGGGATCCAAGCTTGACCCTGGAAAGGTATGAAGGAGCCGTGATTATGCTTTTACATTTGCTTTCAGTGCCGTCTGCACAAAAAAAAGAAAAAGGCCCTGCTGGGCTGGCTGTGTGAAATTGGTGCCATAGAATTTGCCAAGCGAGCGATGAAATCAAAAGACTGTCCTAAAAAGTCTCTACTTTTAACTCTGGCGGCCAAACAGGTGGCCTGTTGGTTTTTATTCATGTTCTTGAGGATTAAACTCCCCATTGCTCTACTTTGGAAAAATTAAAGAATGATTTGTGATGGTTTTTCTTTTCCATCAGCACAAAAGGCCACAAACTGAAAAAAATATTCAGTTAACGTGACCTCTGTACGCAGCTGCAAAACACAAAAATGACAAATCCCATGAATGGTCTTCTTTCCAGCCGTCTCCATGTTGCTCTCCAACGGTGGGCTGATGGACCAGCTGCAGACAGTCGTCTCCTCCTCTTCCTCTTCGTCTTCCTCCCCCCCTCCGCCCTCCTGTGCTCTGCTGTGCTGCAGCCATCTTCTCCTATCCTCCCTCATTACCTTGCAGCGCGTTCACTCCACTCAGGTACACACCGCCGCTCGACTCAGCCCGGCTCTTATCACAACTCCGTGGCTGAACTTCACACAAAACAGAAACAGTCAAGGGCGAGACACACAACACTCGGCAAAAGTGACTAAAGAGCCGACTGTGGCTGTGGAATAGGGAACAATTGCATTCATTTGATATGTATCACAGTGCAAATCTGCTCTGTTTTATTCTGTTCACAACGGAGGTGTAATACATTCTTGAATACGACGATTTTAACCTTAATCCTTAACTCTCTGATTGCCTCAGACTTACATTTTTTTTTTTCTCTCTTTTGTAAGGTTCATAAGAGTGTTATTTGGAGTCTGGACACGGCCGTGCACCGACTGTTTTGCCAAAAACGAAACACAGACAATCTCTTGCTGGGTAACGACAATGTTTTTAATGTTTTGACACTAATTCTCACAGGTCAAAAAAGGTTTATCTAAGTGTGGTTTTTTTCTGGAGAATTGATTAATTTTTAATTGACTTGTGTTTTGTTTTTTTGTTTTTTGTCTCTGTTCATGTCTGCAACCTGCCACTCACCAGCTGCGTTTCAAATGATTTTGAAATTACGCAAATTGGAATTTCGAAAACAAATTCGTCAAATCGAGACGAGCCAAATTCACGTTTTTTGATTAAAAAAAACAAAACAAATTGCGCTACGATGATGTAGTTTTTCCATCTGCATCAAAATTTGTGCAATTTTCTCATCACACCAGTTTGCATACAGCAGCAACATGCCAACTTTTTCAGACCTTTTTACTTATTTACATGTGATTTTAATTTAATCTCTTTTTAAATGAAAATTTATTTTTTCAACGTTAGCAGAAAGTCCAGAATGTCTTGCGCACATTTGTAATGGAGACACAGCGAATGACACACACTTCAGTGTTTTCCCATACAGTCTGGTTAGCACAAGTTCTCCCAGAATATGAAACATTTTTTACCTTCGGTGAATCACAGGATGCTAATCTGGCTCTCTTACCTCCAGTTTACATAAAGTTCTGCAAACTTCCTGTCAAAAGCTTCATCTTTAGTGGCGTCTCCTAACCCCATGCTTGCGTTTCACACTCACTCATCATATTAAATGTCCCACAAACCACCTTAGCGCTCGTAGACGGATCATCCCTGCTGCTCCCGTGTCTCTGTCTGTCAGCTGAATAAGTAGCCTGTCAGGGTCACAGTGATTTATTGGCTCCCTCCTTCTGCGCACCGATTTCTCTTTCCCTCCCTCTCCACTCGCTCAGCTTCCTCTCCGTCTCACGATCTCAGTTTTTATCTCCCCAATGTTTGCCGTTCCAGCACTGCGTTTTTGAATCCATGTCTTAGTTTCCTCTTTTGTGCGAACTAATTAGGGCTCCGTCCTCTGGGCGATTAGATCTGAGTGTTCGTGGCGTCAGTGTGTTTCAGATGGTTGGCCCCTTTTAGTTTGGATTCTTCTCTTTTAGTCACAGTTTTTGGGCTTTTTATTCTCTTTATCCTCCTCAGGATTTTCTCTCTCTCTCTCTCTCTCTCTCTCTCTCTCTCTCTCTCTCTTTGCACTCAGACATCTTCGTTCAAAAGTTGCTTTGGTTTGCCTTTACGTGTTTCCAGTCCGCCTCAGTTTCTGCTGCCGTTACGTTTCTCCAATCATCCACTCAGTCGTGTATCACTCTGCGCTTTTACAACTTGTGTTTGCCGCTTTCTTTTCACGTCTGCCTTGTTCATCAGATCTTCTAGAACAAACAGTGAATGAAATGGTAAAAATAACATTTCCAGCAATACTGTCAGTTTTTTAAAAAAATTTTATTTAACATCATTAGGCGAAATTTATTCATGCAACAATAAATCAAAATTCCTATCATTAGACATTTTTCACAATGAATTACCGTGTGATAACTCACGGCAGAACTTCATGAGTTTTACCCAGAATATAGCCTCCAAATGTGTTTACCCACTTCTGAAAGAGAGACTACATTAGAGGACTGCACTGATGCAGTAATTCATGCTAAAGGAGACTCCAGCCAAGTCTTACACTGAACAGTACATGGAGATACTTTTCATCCGCTGTAAACCATATCTATTAGTCTATAAACAATGCATGAGTCTCACTTTCTAAATTAAACTGCTGAAATAATTTATTTCCTCTCCAGTCAGCTACCTTCGGATGCTGCAGGCTTTGCTTGATGCTGACCTGGCGTCACCAGTGGTGCGTCTGAGTACCGGTTCTGGACTCGTCGGGCCCCGGCCTCTGGAGCCCGAAGATGGAGCGCTGTACCCGCTTGGCTCGACGGGGGCCCAGTGCCTCCTAATCACTCTCAGCGGTCTTCTTATGCAGGTTCTGCACAACATATGGAATCGCATTCATACTTGCAATATTCACATTAGCGATATCCCAATCGCAAAGGAGCGCATGAATGCTATTATTATGCTGCAATTCAAATTCTCTATGCAAATTGTTCATGCCAACACTAAATATGACCTGCTGTCTCCTTGTACAGAGAATGTCTTCATCGTTGCAATGCAATGTCAGCGTGGACTGCATGAATATCAAACAGTAAAAGTTGATCATTGAAATTGAAAGTGTCACACTTTGCATACCAAAGTATGTTCTAAGTTTATGTTGCACCTTTCATAGATTAGAATCCTGAAATGCTTCACAGAAAACCTGATTAAAGGGAAAATTCCTCCCGCCAGGCTGAGCAAGTTTTCTGTGGGAAACCCTGCGTCTGTTTTTAAAAAGATGAGCAGAAGTTGAAAATATTTCTAGCTATTTTTGAATGGGTGATGAGATTTGTTCACAAAAACCACACGGCTGTTTTGAAGACTGTCTCTAGAAATGCAAAGATGATGGAAGCTATAAATGTTCATCACAGTTTTTAGATTTTTAAAGCACTACAAATACATTTGCCAGGCCTGTAAGTGTCTCGCAATGCTGTGCTGCAGCGCACCAACCTTTGGCTCCTTATCTCCCCTTTGTGTAAAAAAAATAAATAAAAGCGGTAGCACGATGCTTCAGCGCTCTGTGGTCTGCTGCTCTGCAGCTGATATGAGTAACAGTTCCCAAACCACTCCTCTGCTATTTTGCTCTCTTTACTCTTGGTTCTTTGGTTCAGCTGCAGAAGGAAAGCGCCGCAGCTCCTCTATTCTCCCTCCATTCATGTTTGCATCCTTATCTGGCTGAAGGATTTCTTTCTCTTCGCTGACTCTCTCGTCTCCTCCTGCCCGTCCCATTGACTCCTGTCTCTCTCCCTCTCTGACTGTAGCGTAGGTTATAACTCCATTGTTGTTTTATACATCTTCCTGGCCTACTTCTGTAATTTTGGACACCATGCAGAGCTCCCTGTCAGCTTCTGTGCTGTGGGAGAAGCATGCATTATTAAAACCTGGCTCAATCACTGTCAATCATCATCTTGTTGTCCCTTCTGTGTCTGAATGCATCTACGTCCATCTGCGAGCATGTGTCTGCGTTTTTTTTTTCTCCCTTTGCGTCTGCTGTTTTATTTTCTCCCAAGTGAACTCGCATTACTGATATTTCTTCAACAAAATTATTGTTTTTGTTTTGTTTTTTCAAAATTTGCAGGAACTCCCTTGCTTTACCTGCTTGAAGGATAAAATAAAATCCTCTCTACTGTCCAGTAAACATTTCTGTTTTCCTGGATACGACTGTTTAAATACACAAGGCCGTCTGAGCTGTTTGTTAAAAATCTCCCGATTGAGTTTTTACAGCAACACGGTCTCTCAGGAGAGCTGGCGAAACGGAGAGATTGAACAACTCGCACCTTTCTGCATCCGCCAAAACAGCGTATCACAGCAATCTAATGACAAATGTAACTGCTGAAGATGCATCAGGCCGTCACAGCTTGCAATTTGTCATTGTCGCCTCACTTTCTTACTGTTGTCAAGATGACATACGAGCGTAGTGACGGAGCGCTCCCGACTCCCTTATGCGTTTCCTTTTGTGTAGGAGAATCCTTTCATCAGTCCAGACCGGTCCTGTGATGAAGCGGTGCTGAGCGCGGCTGTTCCTCACCTCCGTAGTTTCCATACAGAACTGTGGGAACAAAAATATTTTTGTTGGGTTCATAAAAGATTGTTTAGAAGAAATAGCTTGTACTTTTTTGTGCATCACAATACGGGCACAAACGTCAGTACATTTCATTTGGATTTTAATCAAAAAAAAAGAAGTGACTTAAATTAATGGATATTCATGTGTTGGTACAGTCAAAGTCCAGACGTCTGCTGCTAGATATTGGACTCATAGATGCTCTTCGACCCATTTGACTGAGGTTTCGGTGTTTTGCAAAGCAGAATAAGGAGGAAAGACCTGTCTTTACGACTTAGCACAAAAGACTTGTAATGAAAGCTGGTTCTTTAAAGTATGAACACAGAAAGGCTGAAAAAGTTCCCAGATTATGTCAGATATTTTTTAATCATTTGCATCATTTTCTTTCCACTTCACAGTTTACCTCTATCGGTCCATCAATCACATAAAATCCCCACACAACACGCTGAGTCACGTAACAACTTGAAGTGTTTTTTGTAAACATGAGCTGCTGACATAAGTTTTCTCAGTAGATGAGTCATAATTTCAGCTCTGGGTCTGTATTGTTGGATTCTCAAACGGTCGTGTGGATGTTTTCCTCCTCAGAAACACGAGTTGCTGCTGAGAACGTCGGTCAACTGTCTGAGCTCCCTGCTGGGCTTCCTTAAAAGAAAGAATCCTGATTTAGGTACAAAGCAGCTGAAATAGTTTATTAAAAAGTCGTTGCATTGAACTTATGACATGCAGCCCTAAAGTTCTTCTATTCAAATCAATATATTTTATTTTTGTTGTTAACACTGCAGCCTAACCACGTTTTACAATCTTTGATGTTTTAGAACATTTGAGACTTTTAGTTTTCTGTGTTTGAACTGTGAATTTTCATTTTCCTCTTTTTTTGGGGGGGGGTTTGTCTCCTGTTTTAATTAGCCAAGCAGGCAGTGTGTCAACCTTGGTCTCAGTTCCTCCTCTACTGCAATTTCACCCCAGGAGAGAAATGCCTTCTGCACCCCGCTCTGCTCAGACTCATCACACTTGTAAGATATTTCCCACAAATGCTTCTCTGATCATGAAAATTTAATGTGTATCGTAATATAAACGTGTTTACGTTACCAGAGTAAAGGATGAATATTGTGTTATGTAGGTTAATGCAAGAGAACTACAGAAAAAGTCTTGAATGTTTCATTCAGATATTGCTAGGAAGGAATATTTGGACCTACTAGATATCTCTGGTCCTGAAACAAACCAACGCATCTGAGATTTCTGTCATGATTTAATTGATTTGGTAAAATAAAGTGTCACATTAATTGTTCGCTTTGCAGTCTCACCAGAACGGTGCAAAGTTTTTGTTGTGATTGTAGCGGCCTAAAATTTTGAAGTACTAGCACGCGTATTCTTTCCGTGATCATTTTGGATCATGGAAGTTTTTTTAGTCTGTGGACTGTCCCACCTTCACAACTTCTTTGTGTGTGTGGTTTCGGGAACTGACGGTCTGACGGGACAGTCCCCAACTTTGCCACTGTCTGACCGCGACATTTGGCGTGCTCCTTCTGAGCGTTACCCTTGCAATGCAGGAGGGATAATACAAATAAAGTCATGACATGAGGAGTGGTCAAAGTGCAAAAGAAGAATTCCATGAGTAATATAAGCTAATCCTAAAGAATAGACTCAAAATGGCTTTTGCAAATAAAAGAAAAAGGCTAATTTTTCTTGGTGTAACACATGCTTTCAGACCCAACTCACCGTTTTTATGGTTACTGTCGAGCTGGGATTTTTGAAACACTGCAAAAATGCCAGCCACCAGGATTGTTTAGGTCCTTTAGTCCTTATGGTGCTAATTAGTGTCACATTCAGTCTGTTGCATTGAACCATGGCCAGTTTCAAAGGACTGTGTGCTGTGGCAAAAGGAACAAGAGCCTCATTTAATGCATCTTGTATTGTAATATTTGCAAGACAAGACAGCCACTGTTTTTAAATCCCACCTTAACGTACATTTAATGAAATATTAACGAACATATGATTGTCTGTGTTTCAGAGACGATTCAGTTCTTCACAATCCAAACCCTCATTCTCTTGCTGCGCCTGCGGAGGGCTGTGCATTTCTACTTTTCTGGGGGTTTTTTTCTGATTGTGTGCCTTGTTTGCAGTTGTTGCAGTACGGCAGCACAGCGGTCCTGTGGGAGCCGGACCTGCTCCGCGTGATTGATACTGTGGAGAGGAGCGGGATAAAGGAGCTCAACCACGAGGCGGCACGGGCGCTAAGGTTGCTTCTTGCACAGGTGAGCCGTGTGCACAAACATTGTGAGGAGTCTGACAGAATCCAAACAAGTGGAACCGACATAGACCGCCATTTTCTCGGTGTGGAACGTTCCCCTCAAAGCAGCGTCGCGTCGTCCTCCAGCAGAAATATGCAATTTATTGCCTCGGGGTGTTTCACGTTATTTATGAGTGCAGATTTATGGAAAGATCAAAACTAATCTAAGGGCAGTGATTACGGGTTAATGTTCGTGCAATCTAATTGCAAAACCGAATTATCACAATGGGGCGGTAATTACCTGAGCAGCGTGTCGCAGGCAATCGGCTTTTTAGAACAACTCTGTCAATAACGATGCAAACATGTCAACAAACCAAATGATGTTGAAAAGGGTCTTCTGAAGTATGATTACATTTATTAAAAATAATGATGCAGTTATGTCCACAGCAGTATTGCCATAGAGATGTATGCCAAAAAACTGGAGACTGAGCAAATTTGCAAAGGAATAAATTATATTCCCTTTTTCTTCAGTCAGAGCCTTTGTTTGGCTCTTTTTGCACATTTTGTTGCAAACAAAAGAAGATGCACAAGTAGTACATCATTCTGCTCACCAGCCATTTTTCTCGGTGCATCTTTAGTTGACATAAAAGCTTCACACTTTATGATTTCAGTCTGGATAAATATAAATCAATTACCGGTAGTGATGCACCTATCCACTTTTTCAACTTCTGATGTGTCACAGATTTATGAGATTTGTACTGATGCAGTACAGAAAAATAGAGCTGAAATGACTTAAAACGTTTATTTTTATTTTTTTTTTTAAATACAGACATAAATGTACTGGTTGGTTGCACAAATTTATTCAATAACTCTGCATCAGTACAGCACATGCACCAACAGCTTCATAAGCCTGGTAGAAAATAAACTGCAACAAACATTATTTTAAATGGTTCAGAAAGAGTAATTAGGAGATCTAAATATAATGTAAAATAAAAATAAAGCCTGACGTCGCTGAGAGCACAAAGGATGGAATTAGACTGAATTTTGTTCAGTATCGGTCCCAATACAGAGATCAGCATCGTATCGGTGCAACTCTGATTTTTGGTAGACACAAACATTTTAATTGTGTCATTTTCCTCTGTTGTTAGAGTTTCTCTGCTCTGTTGTGATCCCGGTTCTGACACCAACATCCACCACAGTTGGTGTCATTTTGTCACTCAGATTATCCTGGCTAAAAATGTGCCGCCCAAACAGCATTCTTGTTGTCATCCTTGTCAGCTTTACAGCAAGGCCTGCTGGGATTGCTTGAGCACGTTGCAAAACGCAGACGGTGTCAGGTCGAATAGATTGAATCTGAATCAGAAATGACCAGAACTGCATTTGGTATTCAGTAAAGAGCTCAGAGTACAAGAGTGACAGAATGATGGCATGATGGCACATTCACTGGAGCATCTCCCATTGCCCCAGTGAGTCATGAACTATCTGATTGCATGCAAATGCGTCAGTCTGTCTGTGCCTTCGCGTACTGTTCCTTTAAATACATGTTTATTTTTCCAAAAGCGTTGATTGATCACGGCTTGTTTTATGTTTTCCGCTGCCATCTCCATTAATTAAAACTGACACGCATTAAGTTTCCCAGTACAACGTGTTCACCAATCATGGATGTGGAACCAAATGATTGCTTTGAGCCGCGGCATATCAGTCACCTGTGTGTCTGTGTGCTTTCAGGACATTTACCAGTTTAACTCTGGGTTGTTTACCAGTCTTCACTGCAAGACTGCAGGGCCACGAAGTCGGTGTGTGTTTCCGTATGACTAATGGGCCACTTTGATGGGTCAAATGCCTCGTCTTTGGCAGCACATTTGGCTTTATCAAAGTGATAGTGCTTGAAAGATTTTCACTCAATCTCTATTTGTTTCATTTGTTGGATACATTTGGTGATTTTTCACCTCCTTGCCTTTACTTCCACTCTGATTTCCTTTGCTTCCTCCATCTGTTTCACATTCAAAATGATATGATGCATCTTTAATCTTCCTTTCTTTTGAACATCTGACCAGATTAAAACCCAGAACGTGTGATTTAAAAAAAAATCTTTTTCCCCTCTAATCACCGTCTTTTAAGAGTCGGACAAAAAGAGAACGTTATAGGAGGAGTGTTTTAGTGTTTTTTTTTTTATTTCTGCTAACCGACGATGGAGTAATCAGTTTTTGTTTCATAAAAGGTTTAATATTTAATGAGTGCAGACAGTTTGGGAAGGCAGTCTGTTATTCCGAGTGATGCTCAAAAGCCTCAGTTCTGTTTTCAGCCACATGTACAAAACACACAAAGCAGTTTGTTACATCAGCTTCTTTTTTGGAGTGAAGTTGGCCCCCACCTTCGTCAAATCAGATAAAATTGGTGTCAAACGTGTCAAATTGCTGCAAATTGTTTTGTTTGTGCCGCCATCATTTTAAAGATATTAAGAAATGTTTCTACAGGTCATGAGAGGTCAACCAGACCCCCCTACATTCTTCAAATGAAATAGTTTGGTGTTAATCAGCTAGACTACATTTGTGCTGTTTTGTGCAGCAACATTTTTTGTTTGTGCTGCTTTGGCTTTGAAAATATTGATAAAACTTTAAAGGTAATTTTGATTTTGTTAAAGTGTGGCACCTGGTCGACTTTTTGACCTTCAAACTTTCATTAACTTCTTAAAAGCCAAAGCAGCACACAAAAAAAAATGTTGCTGCACAAGCCGACACAAACGCAGTCGAGTTGATTGACACCAATTTTATCTGATTTGAAGAAGGGGCTGGTTGACCTTTCATGACCTCTGGAAACATTTCCTAATATCAGGTATTTGAAAAGATAGCTTCACAAACAAAACATTTTGCTCCACAAACATTTGACACCAATTTTGTGCCGTACGCTTCCACATCATCTCAGGTTACAGCAATAAACCGACACCAAGTATTGGATAACAGTGAAAGAAAAGAATATGTGGTTTCCCAATTAATTTTTAAGTAAAAATATGAAGGAATCACTTTTCTAGTGAACTTTGACTGGGCCTTTCTAGCACATTACCATGCTTTGACCGCTGTAGCTCCGGCCGTGTCGTTGTCCTCCTCTAATCTCAGTTCAATTTTTCTCTGTCTTCAAAGGTCTGTTGATGTCACTGGTCTCACCTGGCTGTAAACTTAAGATCGTGTCGTTCTTTTAGATCCAGAGCAGCGTTCCACTTCCTGCGGAGGACCACAGGCTGAGAGTGAGAAAACTGATGGAGTCGCTCGGACCACAGACATCTGCTGAGAACTGCAGCGTGTCCAACGTTTTGTATCCGTAGCCTGAAGTGAATCGAACTCGTTCACACCAAACACAGTCAGATAATCCAGTAGGTGGTAAACGCTCCCTCACACACAATCTGCGAAACTCCGAAACGAGACCCTGATAGTTTCTGTAAAGTATGAGTTGCATTTAATTTCATTTTGGGATAAAGAAAGTATTTTTGAATTGAATTAAAAGCATAAATACCAGTTATATGCTCAAATTAAATATGCACATTCTGCAGTTTTTGTTGATTTTCCTAGAAGTTTCTTTAATGTTTGTTGGATTTTTGAACATAATCAGCTGTTATCCAGTTCGTCCGCACTTTTTCTAACACATACAGTCACTGATATGATGTTTATTTCTTTTTTTGACTATTACGCTGAGGTAGCCACAGCTCAAAAAACGAGAATGTCATGAAAAACTTCAGTATTTTCAGAAAGTAAAACTCGTATTATATAGATTCGATACGTCGTAACGAGCCATTCGCTTGATTCAGGAAAAGAAATTCATCTAAAATCTGAAGGTCAGCAGCTTTTAAGGTTTACAAATAAAAAAAGTGAAGACTTTACTTTTTCACAATTTTCTGAGACATTGAATTTTGGCTTTTGAGTATCTGTGAGCCATAATTAGCTAAATTTACAAATAAAAAAAGTGAAGACTGGAAATATTTGACTGTGTGTGATAAGTCTGTAATATGAGTTTCACTTTCTGAAATGAGGGACAAGAAATATTGAACTTTTTCATACATTTTTTTCTTAAGTAAACAAAGTCTGTAGTCTGTATGTCTATCGCTACAGACTTTCTAATCTCATGATTCTTTTTGCCAAAGAAATCTGACCTATGATAAAAGAATGCAAATGAGTCACAATAAGTCAAACTCTATGATCTGGGACAGAATATCTGGTAATTGTGGGTTCATTTAGGAGAAAGTTGTTTCTTGTTTAAAGCGTTTGCTGCTAAATTATTCACATCCAAGCCTTCACCCTCGACTTCATTGACCCTTAACTCATCCCATCAGAAACGCCGGAGATGTGTCCCTCTGCATGTCTGAGTTCTCTCTGAAAACAGCCTGATTATCTGTTTTTTTATTTTATTTCTAAATCTCTTTGTTCCTTCTTTCTGGCCGTGTTCCTCGCCGTACCTCATTTATCTAACAGCCACTCAGCAGATTACGATGAAGGTTTTTGTTGATGGGAGAGAGAGAAAAAAAAAGAAACGATATGACATTGTCTGTGCAGAGAGGAAGGCCTTCGCTGCCAAAAAGGAGCAGATGTTGGTGTCGCTCCTGAGAGAAGCAAGAAATGTCATTTTAGAACTAAAAATGTCCTTGGTGACATATTTCTGCAACATTTGCTGCTGGTGGATTGTTGTTTGGGGGTTCTTGGAAGACAAATAAACCACCGCTGCTGTCGTTCATGACTGACTGCTAATACCGTCTTTATGTTTTTTGAAACTGTACATCTTCAGTGCTTCACTGAGATATTTATAAACTTTCTGACTGTTGTGCACTAAAAATTAAACGTCACGTGAATGCAAAAGTATTCATTCCTCAAACTTTTTCACATTTCGTATTGCATCTAGGGAAGGATGATCTGGAGGAGCAATTATTTTATCAAAAATAATGTGGCATTAAAAAATAGTTTAGCAAAAGTCATAAAGTTTTTTTGTAAACAAAGTTTTGCCTACACTTGTTTATAACAATAAACCACAGCTCCTAACATATTTGTTTTTCTTCAATAATGATAAACAACACAATAATAATCCCATCCTTAATTACAACTTTCTACTTATTTTATTGGGATTTTCCCCTTCAGGGAAAACAGAAAACTGGGTTCAGATAGTCATGAAAAGATCAGATACAAGATTGGGGCACAAGGGCAAAATAATAATAACAATAATAATAATCAGATCTGGATCACTTTGGGATTCAGTGTTAACATAGATTATTCGTGACATGCTGAGGTTTGTTCACTAATGTTCTCTAACAAGATGCATTCACAAAACAGCTGAATGAAGCAGGCTTGTTTTTGTTTTTTTGTTTTTTTTTAAAGAAATATTAAAAGAAGCCGAATACAAATACACACCGCACTTTTCAGATTTTTATATGTGGGGGGGGGGGGGGGAAACAAAAATAAATAAAATACTTTATCATTTAAAATCCCTGAAAGATTTAGCGAACTGTAGTAATAAAACAAAGCAGGAAAAGGTCCACCTACTGCCGCCTAAACAACAACCAGAACCGATCTGCTACACTTTCCCCAAACTTTGATTTTTACTGAAACAATCTCTGGACCTTTTGTTCATCCTCACTTTAAATATCTGCCTCTCATTTGTGTCTATTTTATTATTCATTGTAACTTGCCTAATTGAGACGTCAACATGGAATAAGGAAACTGCGAGCCTCCACCGGTGGTGCGTCTGTGTAAATCCGCCGTGTGGAAACCTCCTCCTCCGTCTCCTCCTCCTCCGCGTTCAGCGCCCTCCCGCCCGCTTTCATTCGTCCAAGTCGAGCCAGCCGGTGCGGTCGTGGCGCTGATGGAGTGGAGCGTCGAGAGCCGCATGTAAATGAGCCGCCTCCGCTCCCGTCACCTGAGGATCGGGTCGGGCGAGCCGCATGTCCGGTCTCCCCGCACGGACTCCTGTGACGCGTTGTGCGGGGGATCTGAAGAGATTAAGCTGCGCTGCCGTGGAGCGAAACGCTGCCCGCTAATCGCCGCCTTTCCTCGGCGCTCGCTGTGCCTCGCCACGACGCGGTGAGTGGACCTCGGGGCTGCACCGTCCGGAGCCCGATCGCGTCTTCGCCTGCTTAGATAGCAGTGTCGCTTCGAGAAGCCGCGCAAATCCCTCGTAAAGTCTTGTTTTGAATATTTGTCACTATAATCGCAGTTTCTTTGTTGTTGTATTTTTTGTTAAGATCGAAACTAATGAATATTTGCCCCTGTAGTTGGGTCAGAAAAGGGCACTGTGTGATAATCAATTAAGCAATCTAATTAATGGTCCGCGTGACACTATTTAGACATCTTCATTACGCATGTCCGTGGATTTCCATGACTGATGACAAGAGATGAGGCGTCTTGGATGTGATGGAGAGAGAGAGAGAGAGAGATGAAGTGTCAGTCCTTGAACCTCATGCCTCCCACAGCAGGCACGCAGCCGGAGGGGGAGCAGCAGCATCTCCTCCTGCTGCACATCCAGCTGTCTGTCTGATGAGCACCTTGCTTCTCCATTCACCTCGAGGGTCAGCGTGCCTCATGAGATAGACGCCGGAGCGTTCCGAGTCCCCGGTGATGTGGCAAAGTGCATCAGAGCGTAGCCGCGTGTTGGATGTTGTTGCACGCGTTTCAGAGCAGAAGCACGTTTTCACAGTGCTGGTTATGCCTAATGGATAAAGCAGGACTCTTGAGTCTCTCACACATGAAACCCAAACTTGAGTCTCTCAGCCCCGGGAGGCCGTTGTTTGGCAGAGGAGATTCATGTGGGCTTACATGACTTTGGTGAGCTCTCCGCCGCCGTCTTTAGGCCTCCACGTTGCCAGGACACCTTGCCAACTTCAGAGCAAATCTGAAACAAGCCCACCTGGAAGCTTGAACATCAGGAAAAACCACTGAATCCTGGACTCCGTATAGGAATATGTGTTCGACAACCTGGATTGGACCCAGCGAACATCAGCCGTCCTTATAGTTTTGTGTGCTGGGCTTCTGTTTTAAACCCTGAAGAGTGAAATGCAAATCACGCAGGACACATTTATGGAGCTAGAAGTGTAGAAACCAATCATCATTTTCAAGAGGCGCAGTGTGTGGTGTGTCACAACCTCAGTAATATCAGTCTGGGTGGATCCAATAACCCCCACCAATAGATTTCCTGATGACTTGGATGGTGTAAAACTATCATCCTGTGTAATTAGAGTTTCCTGCTAACAGCTAATGGCTGCGTTCATACTCTGTTTCTGCGCGGCCCGCGCCACATTAGAAATGATTGATCTGGTGTTAATGTCCTGCTTACACTACTTATTAATGTCTCAGCACTTTGTTCTCGCTCTGATAGGCTGGGAGCCGGTGGATGCACATTACCAGGATTCCTGCACAAACTCAGAAGTATGAGAAGAAGAATGAAACTTGTTTTTATGTTATCAAAGTCTGGTTTTAGTATAAAATGGAAAATTACAAAAACAGTTTGTTTTTGCAAACGCTAATCAAAGTGTAATAGAGTCATTTTTGAAATGTTTTAAATATAAATAGAGTTTATGATCCTTTACTTCCTTCTGTGATGCATTTACGTAGCTTTTTCTAGGTTGGTCATCTTAAAATAACATAATCAAATCTTCATTATTAGAAAATTAATTGGACGTCTTTAATCAACCATGTTCTCCGTAGTGATATGATGAAACCAAATGTACTTTATTAGTTTATTATCTTGCGATAATGAACGAACCAAAGTGTTATCACTACATTTGCATCAAACGGTTCAATACATTACTCTAAATCAAGATGAAATATTGAAATGAATTATGACAAAATGAGCTCGAGTCCCTGCTGTCTTAGGAAAATGACACAATGAAACTATATTCACAACAAGATCAGATTTAGAAATGAGGAAAGAGATTGTATTTGTGGAAAATCAGCTCATCCAATTAATATCATAGCAAAGTTATCTTTAATACTTGTCTCTCAGTAAAAAAAAGATAAATATTGCATTACTGCAAATATGACATTTGTGACAACTCATCCCATCTCATGATTATGACCTAATCAAAATATTGTCATTACATAACTGTCTTCATCATGTTATCTTGAAATAACGAGACTGGGAGTATAGGATCACCATGAGGATGAAATCGTTATGGTAACAAAGACAAATCTTACATTTTTGTATCAAGATAATACAACAGTGAAACTATATTTGGAACCAAGAGTTGCACATTTCTTTAAATGGAGATGATGTAACAAAAAGGTAATGAGTATAAAGCTTATACCTTGACCTTGCTTTGAGAAAATAACCTAATGGAACTGTTAACAAAACAAACTAGGTTTTGTGATCTTAAGATAATAAAAAATGATCAAACTTAAGAAATCCTGATCTCAATGTAATGGGAATAAAAAAAAAAAATTGTACCTTGAAAATGTCATAAAAATAAAATGCTTATTCTTAATTAAAGTTTAAAATTACTGATTGAGAACCAAACAAACCACAAATTCTTACAAAGTTGCAAGTCTTATGAGAGGATGTGGGTTAGGAGGTGAAATATGTTTCAAGGTTTCCCTCAAAACATTTTCTCAGCCTGGTGGTTAAAAATGTTTAAAGTTGAGTGGAAATTTGAAAATATCAATTGATGATTATGTGCTATTGAAATATTGGAAGATTAATATCTGAACACCAACTATGAAGTCTAAAAAGCTTAAATAAGCAGTGCTTAGCCTGGTGGGGGCACAAGTGAAGCCTGGTGGCCCGCCAGGCTTATAAAACCCTTTTGTACACAATGTGAGGAGCTTTTTGATGCTGACGGCACACTCATACGAAACCCCAATCACTATAAAGCAATACAATGTATGACATTAAACGTTTTTATTTTTAACAGTCTGGAATTTTAGTAAAATGTTTGGAAGTTAATAATTGACAATGTGTAGGAATCATGCAGGATTTCCTGACGGTGCCAGTAACCGTCCTGGTTTTGGTCGGAGGGCGCCGTCCTCCGCTGTCCGGGCGGAATACCGAAGCTTCCTCTCAGCACTTTAGGTCATTTAAAGGCGCTTTTCTCAAAAAGCTTGGAGGCTGTCCAAATAATAGTCCCTAAATGAGCAATTGTCTTCTCTTCAGCTTTCTTCAGGAACTCTTGTTTCTGCTGACTGCGAAATAAAACCTCCTCCTGCTCTTTCATCTTCGGATGAGACACTCGAATGACCGCGGAGACTCCGGCGGAACGCAGAAATGGCTGCTAAAAAGATGAAATTCTCACACTCGCATCTCCAGAAATGATATCTTGAGACCTTCTTCAGAGTTGGAGCGTTTGAGCAGATGCCAAGCAGCTGTCAGGATGTGTCAGGAGCCTCCTGTTTAACAGAAGGCAGCTTTAGGGGAGGAAATGGTTACTGTTTGTCTGTGTTATCAGCTCTCCGAAGACGGAAAGTGTGACTTTTTCTCATTGGGCTCAAGTGAGACTCTCAAGGGGAATTGCTAAGTCTGAATTAACATTCACACCCCGAGACATTTGCTTACTTCCCAGTGCTTCAGATTGGAGAACAGGCACCCGAGCTTGTAGAAATTAACTCAGTTAGAGCAGAAATCAAGTCCCACTTGCTCATTATCTTCTTCCACTGATCCATGTTGCACTTGCTCTGCTCTCCGTGTCTTGGAGGAGGATGAAATATTCACCAGGAAAGCTGTTGTTTTCCCAGAGGAGCCCCCATCTTTACCTCTCCTGCCCTGTCCCGCTTCCCGTCCGTTCAACCTTTCCTCTCTCCGTCCTCACGGACTCGGCGATGGAGCCCTTGCTAAATTATGCATGCGTTATGTGAATTATATCCTGTAGTTTTTCATCACGCATTGTTCAGTCCTCCTCCAGTTTTCTGCTAATGGTGTCTAAAAATGGGCTTTGGGAGGTTTCCATTTATTGGTTTCTATTTTTAGCGCTCCTGCTGGTTTTTATCTCTCCCTTTCGAATGTTTTTAAAAAGCTCCAGAGGAGGAAAGGAAAACAGGAGTTGCAGACCGACGAAAGTGTTCCGTCGACCCCGTGTTTTCAGCGGGGCTGGAGCCGAGGAGGAGTTCGGGGAAGAGATTGTAAAGGTTCCTGTGGGGGTTAAGCGAGCGCCAGACATCAGATGCGTCTTAAAAAGATCATAAAGGGCCCCGTTTACGAACGCCGGCTCCCCTCTGCTGCTCCATCTTGACCACATATCCCCGGTGTGTCTTTCTATTGCATGTTGTACCCGTGTCAGAGGAGCCAGGGAGATGAGCTTTGGGGAAAGGAATGCGATATCATCTCATCGACTTTCATTTCAGTGACGTTTCCAGCATGTAGACGAATGTTTGGAGGGTCCAGAACTTGAGAGGTGATGAAATGTGGGTTGTGGTTGTGGTAGCCTGTGAATGTTTCACCTACCGACAACAGAGTTGATGTCGGTTTTGTTCGGCTTCAAGGTGCTTTGTTTTAGTTTTCTGGCTTTTTGTAGTTTGAAGAGAACAAAAAAGCTTAAAAATATTTCCTTTCTAATGCGTCTGCGTATAGTGAAAATGATTTGATCCTCATCAGCCTAAATCTAATCACATGTATATGGGGGAAAAAAATCCACAACAGATTCCAGTTAGTCATCAATTTTTAAGCAAAACTGAGGAACGTTGTGTGAAAAAATTAATTATATCCTGTTTGTTTTCAATGGATTTAGGAAGGAAAGTTCATAGACGCACGTTTTCTTTAGGCTATTCTGGAACAGGTGGAAATACAAGTAGTTTAAGGAAACCGTTTTCAATCTGGCAAGAGTCACAAGGCCATTTCCAACCAACCCGAAGTTCTTCATGCTACAGCGACTGCAGGCGTTCACCAGTGGAAAACATTTTAGGGAGCTACCAGCTCTTCCCTGGAGTGGATTTTCCAGCAAATTCACACCCTGTTCAGGCTATGCAGAGCACAGAGAAAATGCAAAAGGCCCAGGAGATGCGAAGGCCTTGATAATTTTTCAGTCTGACAAAAAAAAAAAGGCTAAAAACTGGTCCAAGTTTCCTCATTTTTGGCCAGATGAATCTTATCCACCAGCCTCCTTAAAGGACTGATAATCAGCCACTCTCCCTCTTTGCTCTGTTGTGAGACGGACCCGCCCAGCAGGCCGAGCTTTTTTACAAGAACAAAAGCCTCTTTTCCTCTCAAAAGAATATGACGGCACAATTTCTTTTTGCATCTGAATTAGTTATAAGCAGAGAAACTAAAGGAGAGATGTTCAGTGTTTCATGACAAACAAAAAGTTCCCAGGCACAGTGGTGGCGCGGCGATGATTAATTTACTCTATGTCACTGTTGTCTGGAGATAAACGTGAGAAAATCCTTCCAAAAGTCGACACTTTAATTTCCACAATTAACAAAGCAATGTCGTACAGAAGGCAGTTGCTTAGTTTTTCACAAATTGCTTTTCTATTTCAGCTTATTCTGTGTTCAGTCAATAATGACAGTTGTAGTACGCCTTAACGTGAAAGAAAAGTGTGAGTCTTTTTCCCGGCTGCCTCTGGTTCCAGAGAGAATTTTGAAGTTGCTACGTTAGACGAACGTTCAGTTAAGTGGAAAAACATCTGAGGACGCGGCTCAGGCAAATTCCTGTCCTGTGGTTTAAACAGGATTCGCAGGTCGCGTGGCATAAGGTGAGGCCCGTGTGCTAAACTTACTGGAACGACCCTTAAAGTGAAAGATGCAGCCTCTTAAGGAACCCGGTGTGCAGCCGTGTTGCTCAACAGCTCCTTCCCCTCCATAGGAGTGCTTCTCTGCTGCCCCCTGGTGACCATGTGGAGCGTCAGCGCCGTGATCCTGGTCCTGGCCGCCGCCGTCGCCCTCGGCTCGGCGGACCCCGACACGCAGAGACCGCGTCACGACTCCAACTTGGAGATCTGTATCCTTCTGATGTGTGTGCAGGGGAGGTGTGGGGGGGGGGGGAGTCCGTGCTGCTTCTGATTCTCCCTGACCTCCTCCTGTCAAGACAAGCGGCTGTTTGAGACGAAGAGGAAAGATCAGCTGAACGCCCTGAAGAACCTCGTGGAGCTGAACGACATCAACCAGCAGTACAAGATCATAGACATCATGCTCAAGGGGCTTTTCAAGGTAAGACGTCTTGCGTTTTCCTCCGCTGTCAGAATGCACTTTTTCTAAGAGTTCAGATGTTTGGATTTTTTTTTTTTGTTTTTTTGGTTTTTTTTGTTCGGATGATACAAACACTTTTCATACAGTGTTTTCATTTGAATGGTAATTCAGAGTCCTTGCAGCACGATTTCACTCGAGGAGCTTTGATTTACAAGTCTACTTCCTCCTCCTCCTCCCAGCAGTCAGTTATCTGTGCATCCGCGCAAGGACACCAGGCGCGGGCAAGGAAAAACATTGTCAGCACTTTCACACCACTCCATGTTAGCATGATGGAGTGCTTCGCGGATGCCAGTCGGTGGACAGAAAGTATCACATAGAAATAGCGAGGGGGAGAATTATCATTAGATCAAAGCGACACCGAGTGTGCAGAGCTTCTGTGACGTGGAAGTAATAGGAGAGTTCATGTTTATATTGTTTTACATTAAAACTCTTCAGCTCCTTTTGTACAACCTCCTATTTTAGCAGCTATGATTTGTAGATATGTTTTTCTTTCTGCCATCGTCAGACTAAATTGTTGCTCATTCTTCTTTACAAAACTCCTCAATCTCAGTCAGATTGAATAGAGAGCATCTCTGTTCAAGGATTTTTAATCCTTCCGAATTGAATTTGGGTCTGGGCTTTGACTGAGCCATTCAAACGTCTTAAAAACTGCAGCTCTGACTGCAGTTCAGGGTTGTTCTCTAGCTGTTTGATGAACTCGTGTTTCTCACCGACTCTGATCAGCCTCCCAAACACTGCTACACAACAGCATGATGCTGCCACCACTTTTTTTTAACCACGTATTTGAGGCGTTGCTGGTGACCGAAACAGATCATACGCTTATAACTGCATTTGCCTTTATTGCTGCAGGTTTTGCTCATATTGTTTTGCTTAGAGTTCATGACTAACAGTTATCCATTAAGTGCACCGCACTTTTCAGATTTCAGTTACCAGAATGTCTTAAACGATTCCCTTGTCCTTCCGCTCAACAGTTGTACTCGATCTTGTGTTGAACTGCCACATAAAATCCCAAGGCAGTACATTGAAGGTTGTGTAATGTTGATCAAATGTGGAAAAACTGGAGAGTGTCTGAGCTGACTCTGACCTGGAGCTCTTTTCTTTAATCCGAAGGTGTTGGAGGACTCGAGACAGATCCTAGTGGCAGCCAACATGCAGCCCGATGACCCCTTCCCTCTGGACGATAAGATCAAAGAAGGTCTGACTCACTTTTTTTTTTTTTTTTAATTGTTATTTCTCGCCAAAGAAAAAAACAAACTCCACTTCTGCCTCCTGCCTACGTTTTTGAACATCCCACGTTGCGTCGAGGCGTTTTCTTTTCATCGGCGCCGGTGCGTGTGTAGCGACCTTCGCTTTTTCCTCTTGCAGCTTACTCCCATGTGGTGGAGAACACGGCGTTTTTCGGCGACGTGGCGCTGCGCTTCCCACGCATCGTGCACCACTACTACGACCGCAACGCCGACTGGGGAGGGCTGCTGCGCTGGGGGCTGAATTTCTGCAACCAGACCGGAGTTTTCACAGGAGGAGCCCACCAGCATGTCCTCACACTCGTAAGACCACGCACACACACACACACACACACACAGTTCTTTCACACACTGTACCTGTCAGTAGCACTCTTGTCAGAATCTGCTAACATTCTGGAAACTTGTCATTATTTCAGTTTGAGACTTGTTTTTGCTTTGTTTTCATTTTTAATCCATTTATTTTTTTTAAATCTAGTTTATTTGTTCAATGTTTCTGGGGGACTTTTTGAAATGAAGCGCACCTTTTTGTCGCTAAAAAAAAACAAACAAACAAAAAAAAAAACGAGATTAACTTTGATTTGTTTCCATGATGTGCATAAGACTGGCCTTTGAAGCAGAGACGAGCGCCGCTGATGAAACGGTGCCCCCTCTGTTTTTATGTTAATTAACTCAACTCTTTCAGGATTACCCAGCAATTTTAATAATCTACCAAGAGGATTACAGAGTAGATTAATTCGGTCAAAGCGGCAGTTTGCTCCCTGAAAGTTCAGCCCCGCAGTGGCGCAACAGTAATCCCACGTTTGGTCTCTTCAAAGACGAAGCGTTTCATCTCTTGATTCTCCTGCATCATCGCGTCTCTTCTGTTCATCTCTCAGATGTCACAGGAGCTGGGAATCACGGAGAAATCCCCAGATTTTATAAATCCATACCGCACAGAGAGAGACGACGTGAGTATGATGCTGATACTTTGCCCTACATTTGTCATCCTTGGTTTGCTCCCGATTCTGTGACGAACTAACGTCTATTTTCAATATAAATATGTCTTTCCTTTTTATTACAGCAATATTTGTTTTGTAGGGAGGTGCTTATTAATTAAAAAAAAAAATTTTATTAAATCAGTTCCAAAACTGTATTTTTGGCCTCCCGGATCATTTTGTTCAGCTGATAAATCTTGGTTGCCCCTAAAAATTCTGCAGGTTTTTGTAACTTTTCGGCGATGTTGAGACTGAAAGCGGGACTGAATGAACTGCTTCAGCTCCTGTTTCCGCTGAAGCACTTACTAAAACATTTTGTTAACTTTAAGAAGGAAAAAAGAGGCAAATTATCAACAAGTCAAATCAAAACAGAAAGTATTCACGCTAGTGTTAAGCTAGCGCTGCACCAGAGAGATTTTCATGAAAACATTGTCCATAGAAATAGAGAAATAATCCCCCAAAATATTTAATTTTCAAAACTTTGACTGTTAGTTTTTTTTTTTTCTTTTTTTTCTCTAATTGAAACAATATGTGTCCTGTGTGCATTTGTTTTGGCATTGAATTCTTATGAAAATTAATGTTTTGAAGTCATTACAATTGTAACTTCATTACATTTTTCCCTCACTCCCTGATGTTGAAATCCCTTTACAGTTTGATATTTTATTATTTTTCACAATGTGAAGATATTCTTTGCTTGCTGTTAAACTATCGATTTTTTTTTTTAAATGATAGGGAAACAACATTAAGTGTTTTATCTACAAAAAAAATCTTTTAATTGCCAAAACTGGCTGGTTAAAATTGGAAAAAAAAAAAAAAACATTTAACATTTGTTGTGTATTTTTGAGAACTGGTGCTATAATAACGGCATTCATATTCATGTATTGATGCGTAATATTGTTGTGGCAAGCATCTTTCAGTGCTTTAAGTCTGTAATTATTTTTAAACGAAGACTTAAATTTCTCTAAATTACATTAATATTTTTTTAATCCCTGGAATTTTATGGTTTAGACTGCAGGTGTGATCCTCCTGTGACGATCTGTTTTAGCTCAACATCTCTTAAGAATGAAACAAAAACCTTTCATACCAACACTGGTTGTCCGCTCCAGGTTCTTAACACGGCCGAAGCTTTCCAGAAGATCCTGAGGGAGGAGGAGAAGAGGAGGAGGAAGGAGGAGAAGAGGAAAGAAATCCGGAAAGGCCCCCGCATCTCCCGCTCTCGCTCCGAGCTATAGCGTTCCCTCGGCGGTGGCGAGGAGCCTGAGAACAGGAGCGGGAGGAGCGAACCCAGGAGTCCACACGGAGTGGCCCGACATGCAGACTGCGACGACGACGACGAAGGGAACAAAAGCTGCCGTCCTTTGTACCATACAGAAGCGAAGGCGCTCCGACGGAAAGAACAGCGGAGCCGTCGCTGTGACACGATAACGCGTTTATTCAGAGGTTAGTCAGGTTCTGATCGAGGCTCGACATCGGCGCCGATGTCTAATTGGAGAATCCAACTTTGTACTCCAGGAGGATTCTGGGAAAACAACGGAGAGTCAAACTTAGAGCGGCGGACGGATTTATTGGCACGCCTGGAAAAGATCTGGAAATGATCCGACGGCAGAAAAACTGAGTCCATGCTCAAACCTGCTTCGAGTGTTTGCCGCTGGAAACCCCAAACTCAGTTTGTTTACATTTGTAATGTCAGAACCTAAAAATGCTTTTTCTTATTAACTCCCAAACAATTGAAAACAGTTGATTGAAATTGATCAATTTAAAACAAATCAAAGTATAAGAAATGCTTTTTGCGTTCTTGTTTTAAAGACATCGCGACGTGCACCAATATATGTCCTCTGTTGATGTTGTTAAAGAATTATAAACTGAATCATAAAATTTAGCAACATTTTCTAAGTGCTAGATCATACTGCAGCGTTGAAAAATATAAATTTAAAGGATGATGCACATCTTTACCAGGCGAGCCAACAGATTTTCCAGTTTCCTGCACTGTATTGGGTTATAATGGCAACTGAGCTTTGGCATATTATTGATTTAAAAAGTTTACATCAGAACTTTACAAACCCCTACTGTATTGTCTGGTCCAGATCCAACGTGTGTAAAACCCCCATATGCTTTAAATATGCGTCGTTATTTCAACAATTATAAATTTGACCTCATTTAACCTTGGACTGTTTTGTAGTGGGAGACGAGCTCAACGACTTTGACCTTTTTTGTTTGTAAAAATGAAAACTCTCCCTGTAATTGCTGCTTCAAGTTGTGGGGACGGCTCTTATTTTGTTTGCCTGGGGAAAAAAAACCTTTATGATGTTTTTATTATTTTGAAGGGGCTCGCCTCGATTTACATTTCTTTTTTTTTTTTTACCTTGTAAAAAGGTATGATATGTTTGTGCTTTAAAGATTATTAACATTTCTTCCTTTCTGTTTCATCAGAATATAAACTGTGGGCCCTCACCTTGTCTCTGTTGAACATGTTTCTTGTTATCTTACCTGAGAGTTGTCCATAATTTAATGCTTTATATCTATGAAACTGGTGTAATTTTTAAAGTAGTAGAGCGACTGTTATAAAAAAAAAAAAAAGAGGTTATATGTATATTCAGAGAAACCATATCATTGCTGCAAGACCAACAAGCCATTTTGTTAAGACACATGAAATAAAGTGATTCTGATATGTTCTAATGGAGAAGTGGACAGGCTTGTGTTTCAGAGATCAGCCAGCAGGGGGCGGGCAGCTAGCAGCTTTCTGAAGCGAACAAAGTCCAAAGGTTGGTGTTTCGGACTCGTTCTGACCTCCAACGGGATTCCCTTGAAGGTTGGAACCCAAATAATACACTGCAGGAGGAAATAGCCCTGCTGTTTGGCCTGGGAAATGTTCCCTCTGTGACATGGAGCGAGGTAAGTCGTTAGCCTTCGCTGTTAGCAAGATGCCAACAGTAGCGCGCAGATAATCTGACCCGATGACAAATGATTCCTCTCGGTTAAACCGGATTACTGCTTTTTGATTCGTGACGGGGTTTTTTTTATTTATTTTTTTTTTATTTTCAGGACGTTAGCTGTGATTATGAGTCAGCGCTGACGGTTTTACATGACTTTTCTCGACATTTCTGTGCAGAAAGTTCCTGAAGCGCCACAAACGCGTCACTGTTTACAAACATCTGAAACTGAAAGAGAAGCTGACTTTCGCCATATTTAACGGACTGTTTACATATAGAGAGATGAACACATTTACTAATCCAGGGCCTGTATGGATACGTGCTGATCTGGTTATAAACTTGTACATTTAATCCAGGCCCGGCTCGAGTTATAAGCAAACTTTGCGCTTAAAAAAGTTTCAGGGATACTCGGGAAAATCCTTCCAGCATTGAACGTTACTTAACTTAGGCCATAAATCAATGCCAATTTAATAAACCTGCTTCTATCTACAATCTAAGCCATTTTCAGACACCCTGCACTCGATGAAGATGTCTTAGAACTGCCTATTGCAAGAGTAAAAACACATACAATAATATGCATTAATTATGACAGTGGACGCCATCTTAGCACTAATACTACAGTCTTTCTTATCTCCAGTTTTTGGGGTACAGCCAATCAGCGGCAAGTAAAATAAAGTTCCTGGTTTAGCTGCTCTGCAAAACACAACAATCAGCATGTATAACAGGTTAATTTAAAAATCATTATACATGTGAAACTTGTCAAAATTGGTTTATCGATTCTTTAAACTCAATTTGATTAGTCAAAAAAAGAATTCTGAAAATAACATATTTGCTGTGTTAGTTATGCTATGTTTCTTTGAGCAGTTGGTGGTTACCACAGCAACCAGGAACGGCTTTTTCTGTTGCCAAGTGGTTTGTATTAAGTTCAGCTCTATATGTTAGACAAATTTGATTATATTCAGGGTTTCATGTGTAATTTTGTCATGTTTTATACATGTTTTTTACAGTTTCCATAATTAATGTGCTTTTTAGCAACTGTTCAATGGAAGGTGTTGCTTGGTTTGTTTAGGGTTATTCTTTGATTTTTGTTTAATGTATTGTGTTGAAGCTTCTGGACTGATCAAGTTAATCACCAACTTGATTTTTTTCTCTTATTAGGTATGTTTTAATTTTAGATACAAAGTAATGTTTCAGGTATCAATTGTGTGATAGTCTTTGGATGTTGTATGTGTGGTTTTACATATTTTTCCAGAATAGACAGAGGGTATAAAACAGAGCAACAACACTGCTGTAATATGTTTATTCTCACTGTTATCTGCTGAAGTATTGCTCTCTCTCACTGCCTTGCAGCCAGAATGAACCACAGAAATGTCTTTATCAGTGTTCAGTGTTCTTTCAAATAGTTTATTACATATCTAAGATTGAAAATACCTCACTCAGTCTTCTTCATTCAGTAACAGTCTTTACACTGAAGAGTGTGGTTGTTTTTATGACTTGGTCATGATAACAAGTAAGCCATGATTACATGGGTTTTTTTATCACCATGCATGGTGATCAAAACCTTGTAATCAAGGTTTTTGAGTTTTCTGCAACCGTTTGAGGCAGAGCAAACTGAAAATTGTCTAATTCTCGTCACCACCTAAAATCTTAGCGCACATTAGGGTTGAAAGATGGAGATGTATTCTTCTTTGCTGCACAAATTCTATATTACCCAAGGCAGTTGTTGTTAAATGAGAAATGTTAATCAATACTAATTTAGTGAAATTACCCTTCCTGTTACAGTATTCCCACCTGACGACAAGAACAGAGAGATCTGTGAAATGGAGGAAGACGTTGAAGGTACCTGGGGTGAAGAGCTCCGACTAGTCCTTGTCGGAAAGACCGGGTCTGGAAAAAGTGCGTCTGGAAACACCATCCTGGGCCACAGGCAGTTCCTGTCACAGATCAGTGCCAGCTCTGTCACCCAGATCTGCGAGCTGGGCGTTGCTTCAATGGCAGAAGAAGAGGACGGAGAGCAGGAAGGCAACGTTGCCCCACGGAGGAGGAAGAGGAAGATAATGGTGGTTGACATGCCAGGGTTTGGTGACACTCACCTGAGTGTGGAGCAGACCCACGCAGAGATAGCCAAATGTGTGTCTCTGTCAGCTCCCGGTCCACACGCATTCCTCCTCGTGATCCCAGTCGGACGCTACACAGACAATGAGAACCAGGCGGTGTGCCAGTTGGGCGACATATTTGGAGCCGACGCGGTCTCCAACCACACTGTAATTTTGTTTACCAGAGGGGACGATCTGGATGGGGTTGGGATCGAAAAGTACCTCAGGGAGACAGCACCTGATGGACTTAAAGCCCTGATTGAGAGGTGTGGAGGTAGATACCATGTACTCAACAACAGAGAGCCAAATAACTCAGAACAGGTTCGAGAGCTGGTGAGGAAGGTGGATGAAATGGTGAAGCAGAACAATGGAGGGTTTTATACCAATGCGGTGTTTCTAGAGGCAGAGTCCGCCATCACAGAGGAGCAGAACAGGATGTTGAGGGAGCGAGGGCAAGCAGAGGGGGAAGAGGAGTCGGAGGGATCGAACAGTAGCAAAGTTGCAAAACGAAGGAAGTGCGAGTTGGAGTCGGACGGAGGCGATAAGGATTTTAGGGTTGAGAGATGGACGGAGGAAAGCAGGAGCAACCCCTTCCGACTCCTCAGAGACCGGTTCAGAGGCAGGAGTCAGGGCACGGGCAGGAGGAGACAGGCTATCCATTCATCCTTGAGCCGCCTGAGGAGGGAAGCCGCTGTGTCTGCTAAAGTGCTGGACAGGGTGAAGATCCTGGTGGCTGCCGGGGCAACGGGCATGGCGGTGGGGGCCATGTTTGGGGCGGCTGCTCCTCTGGCGGCGGCAGCAGGGGCGTCTCTCGTAGGGAACTCTGTTGGTTTTGCCGCGGGACAGTTGGCAGGGATGTCTGTAGCTGGAGGTACCAGTGTTGGGAAAGCGGTTGGGGCCATAGCGGCGGCTGCCTCTGGAAAAACAGCAGTGGCTTTTGGGGCGGTGACGGGAGGGGTCTTGGGCGGCTCAGTGGGAATTGTCGCTGGCGGCGAGGCCACGAGTTCCCAGGAGGGTGTTTTAGACACCCTGGGCCAGGTGAGCTTGATAGGAGCCTCTGCTGTGGGAGTGGCAGCTGGAGTAGGGTGTGCCATGGGAGCTGGAGCCGCTGTGGGTGCAGCTGTGGAGGGAGCGGCGGCCCTCGGTGGAGCAGGAACTGCGGTGGCCTCTGCAGGAGGCGAAGCTGCAGGAGCTCTCCAGTGCTCCACAGCCTTAGCTCCAAATGTCCCACCGGGGTCCGTGTGTGAAGTAGTGGGGCCTGCGTCGGGCCACTGGGGTACTGTGGCAGCAACCACTCGGATCTTAAACGCAGTGGCTGAGATCGGGAAAGCGGCTGCAGGTATTGCTCTGGCTGGTGGTTTGGTAGTGAAGGTGGTGAAGGAGAAAGTGAGATCTGGTACCAGCACTCAAGAGGCCAGTTATTCAGAGAGAAAGTCTTATGAGGTCTACTGGAACAAATAAACTGGGACTTAATCTAGAGTGCAATGCCTGTAAATTACATGATGTACATGTAACTGCCCATTGTGATGCAGTGGGATACAGTGTAGCCTTAAATTTCATAAAAAATCCAGCATTTCATTGTAAAGGTAAAACAAAAAAAAGGAAAACAGAAAGTCTCGACTGCAGTCCTGAAATCCACTTTCCTGTTTTTCGCACCATTTATTTTAATCAGATGGTAAAATGTTGTGCCTCTGCTCCTTCCACTGGAACCAAAAGCAATTACACTATTTTTATTAATAGTAGTAGTAGAGGTGACATCACACCCGCTGCTGTAAATGATGAAACAATTACACAGTTGGTGTAATAAACCAGTTTTTTCAGCCTATATTAGCAAATAGCGCTGCTAGCAATAAAAAAATAGCATACATACTTTTCTTAACTCTGAGATATCCAAAAGGCTGCCACCATTTCTACATCCAGAATTGTTAATACTATAGTGTATAAAAGCCCAAAAGAACATTTGATTTGCAGGTGATAGCCTTACTATTACCTGCAGAGGTCTTGCTCTCCTGTAAGAAATGTTGTAAAGAGTGCAGTTTTCACTTGAAGCTTCCTTTGACAGAATTTTGAACATGTTACTAATGCTGAAAATATTTCACGTTAATTCTTCTTTGGTCTGCAACAACTTCAACATTGAAGGGTGAAACCAAAAGCACTTAGAGTGGTTTGATTTAAAAAAAAAAAAAAAAAAAAAAAAAAGTCACAAACCGAGTTTGTGCATTTCAACCATTGACATTGCTAGAAGAAAAAAAAGTTGTCTTTATTTACTGATGTGTTGCTTTCAGTCGTGTGTCACTTGAAATGAAACAGAAGCACTGAAGGTTCATAAGCATTTTGATGATTGAGAATTTTTCACTTCTAAAAAGCGGTGGATGTTTTTTTGTGTGAGGAGAAGCTGATTTCAACTGGTACTCAAATGTTCACTGTTGTAATAAAGTGATCCCTTTCAAATACCACAAATGTTATTTTTCATTATTGTGTGTATTGATTGTGTTGTCTTTGTTTGATTAGATAACTATAATAATAATAATCTTCAACTTTCTGGAGCTTATTACTGGTGGAGAGTTTCTGTCATGTCATACTAATGGTATTAAACAGGAAGTGTTTTCATGTTTATTTTAAAATTCAGTAAATGTTTTTCAGTGCATCAATCTTTTTCTGCTTTGTGTACGGTTTTATGTGGCGAAGGAAAATGATGCGTGGAGTTCAAAAGTTTTTTTTTTAAATAAAAATCTGAAAAGCATAACATGCATTTCTTTCAGACTAAATTTTTAAGTCTTTGCTCTTTTAGTTTGGGAATAGAGCACTTCTTAATGTCAGTTGCTGCTGGTTGCCAATTGGAGTTGGTCTGGATTTAACTGGGCCATTTCGACACTTTAAAATGCTTGGATCTAAACCAATTCCATTGTAACTCTGGCCGGATGTTTTGGTTACTGTCCTGCTGGAAGCTGAAGCTTCATCTCAGCGTCAAATTATATTTTGCAGCAATTTTTGGATTTAATTGTTGCAATCTCCATTTCAAGGGGATTTAGATACACATGAGGACAAAAAGCACTCACACAAGTTTGTATTATGATTTTCCTATTGAATCTATATAGACAGATAATTTATAAACACAGGATGTAGAGTATTAATAAGATCCTCAGATTGTCAGATGAACCAAGCTAGGTGTTTTTTATTTACTACCCTTCAATATTTCCAGGGTGGTGGATCCTTTATAAAAAAGAAGATAGGGGGCGCGGTTTATTCAAATGACACACAAGCTTCTGATGGTTGACGTACTATCAGACCACAGTGAATACGAGCCTCTGATTGGCCGAGGGCGGCTGGTCTCATGACAAGAACGGCTGATGCCTGGCCAATCGGGCCTCGCTCTGGCCCACAGAGTGTGTTTGTGAGTGACGTAATTAGCGTAAAACAAGATGGCGTCGCCTTGGAAATAATTATCAGTTGGCGAGTTAGTAGGCGGTAAAGTCTGCCTGCCGTCGGGCTTCGGTGCCGCATAGAGGGTGTTTTTGATAAAGCTCGTGTCGACAGATTAGATAAGACCGCGGAGGGCGTCGTGAAGCGTCCAGGTGGAGCCCACCAATCTCCTGCTCGTTCTCTCCTCCGACCCTCCGGTGACAGCCGGAGCGGTGAGCCGCTGACAAGCAGGATGGATCCTGGAGAGTTCGTCTCTCCCATGGAGACCATGGACTCGACCCTGGCGGAGTTGGGGGACGAATTCACTCTGGGAGACATTGACGGTGAGTGGACCTGCCGCTGTCAACACCGTTCAGGGTTGTTTACCAAACATTGGCCCGTTTCCATACAGTCTGTGGACATCCTGAATACCCAGTCATACATGACAACCGTTATTTATTGTCAGCAGCGTCAGCTTTTAGTCCTAAAGTTGGAGTTATTTTAGAAAAGAACAAATGATGTTAGTGAATATTATTATTGTTTTATTAGAGAAAATATTGGCTGCGTTTTTGTACTTCCTCTAATTATTCACTATATTTCTACACTGCTGTCAGTTTTCTTCTCTCTTGAAATGAACACAAGATCAACACATATCTGGGTTAACTGTATTATTTAATTTTGTATGTTTTAATGTAAGAAAAAAAAAATCTGGGGGAACACAAGATTAATTGAAGAGCTTTTAAAGAAGATTTAAAAAAAAAAAAAAAACATAAAAGCCACATCTATTAAAACAACGCCTTATGAAATGTTCTGGCTTGTTGTTTCTGTCCTGCTTTCTGCAACGCTGCATCCCTTTGTTTCCCCCCCTCTTACCTTTGCCAAGCTTGTTCTGCAGCGATAACCGATCAAGTGCTGAACCCTGCAAGCTTGGAGCAAATTTGGCAAAGAGGAGAAGGTCTGAGCAAATGGTGGAATGCAGATCGGTGCAGCGTCAACACATGCTTCAACAAACTGTGTGCAGAGCCGGATTGGTACTAATAACTTATGTTATAAAAATGTACCAAAAACGATACTGACGGGAGTTCACACCTAATTGTATTTGCCTCAGTGATGCAAAAATGCTCAAAGAGATTTTGTCTAAAGTTCTTTCAAAATAAAGTAAATCTGTGGCTTTAATTCTTTTTTTATCCAAACGTGAGAGAAATCATTTTTCATAATGCCGTAAAAATATGTTCCTCATCTTTCCGAGGTCATCCTTGTGACAAAATGAGCAGAAAGCAATGACTTCCCCCTAAATGCTGATGTCAAAAGAGAGGAATGTGTCGACGGCGTGAAAGAGAAGCGACAGATGATGGACCGACAGGCGAACCGCAGCTTCACACTTTCCTCCCCTGACTCAGACCCAACAGATTGAAACACTGAGGCCTTTTCACTGGGACTAACTCTGACTTAGTCACGGAAATGACAGGAAGGGATTTCTAACAGCTTCTTTCAAATAATTTGGAGAGCCTGTTATCACCTTCCCTTCGTTTGCCAAGCTACTGCAGATCTCATTGTATAACTTATTTTCTTTTGCAAACTGCTCTCGGTTTTATTCATTTTTACGCGTCCCCTGTTGTTGTGAGCTCAACCGAATCGTGGGGGTCCAGAACGTGGACCAGTACGACCATAGAGTGACCTTACATACAGTATAACGTCTGAGGTAGAAGCAAGCAAATGTGTTACTGTGGTGTTGGCTTGTTTGAATTTATGAACTCCTTTGAGTTGCACCTATAATCTGCAATCTTTCCTGTTTGTCGTCCTTGTGTCCTTTGGAATCTTCATTCATTGATGCTGTTTGCTTTTTGATTGCGCCCATTCCTTTTTGAGGTAATCCACTCAGTTGCAGAAGGGTGTGTCTTTATGTGCTTGCTGAAAAGTAATATAATAAATGCAAAAGTTAAGCAATAGTGCCCTCCTTCAGCATTTCAAGCCTTTAGATAAAGCTCCCTCTTAGAAATATCACCTGATCTTGTCTTGAATGTACTTTATTTGTTTTCCTTTACTTGCAAGAAAAATGCATTTTGTTGTTTGGAATGGGGCCGAAACAATTAATTTTGATGAATCAATTATTGAAATAACTACTTTAGTTAGTTAATGATTAATCAGTAACTGCAGACTCAAAAAAGGTCCTTTGCTGTAAAAAAAAACAAAACATTACTGCTTGTTGGTACAGTTATGGGCAACATAAACGTGTTTACGTTTGTCTGTTTTACCCAAAGCTTCTCAAGAGACGTGGGTTTAGCTTTACTCGGTTCAAATCCACTAAAAGAATGCGTTTTTGGCAGGAAGATGCTTAATTTACTTATTAATAAAGCAATTTAATTGTAATTTATTTCCAATATTGTATTTAAAAAAAGCTTGAGTGGTTAAATGAAAAATTTGTAGAATGTGGCAATATTTTTTCTTTATCAAATGAGTCAATAACTAAAATAATTTTTAGTTTTCGCCCGAGTTTGGAAATGTTTCCACCCATTAAAACCAGATGAGTCACAAAGCTGAAGAGTGACTCGTATGAAGTTGAAGTTTTAAACTACTGTTGGCAAACGATGAGTGACATGTTTGTTAAACAGTCACAGGTTGGCTACCAGAGCAGATAGCCCTGCTAAGCTAAGCTGCTAGCGTCACCAGGTTGCTATACTTGTTTGACTCTTTGCTGTGCTTCAAACTACTCCTAATTTTATCAGGCGTTTCTATTTCTCCTTAGTTTTACAAATCGCAATAAAACATTCTTCCATTCTTAATGATCAGTGTCACTATGGTAACATGGTCATTGTTCAAAATGTGATTCAGCATCAACTTGTTTTCTCATCAAAAATGGCTTGAAAAAGAAGGAGGATGCCCACCATCACAACAAGTCACTTGTTGTTTTAAAGGGGGGTGGAGCTAAAGTGATGTCAGCACAAATGACCATGTTAATGCTGCTCTTATTTTGACTACTATTTCCACCACAGGGATTTGTTTTCACCCCGATAGAAACTGAAGGGGGGGGAAATAATGGATGCCACATTTGGTGCAGTGTGTTCAGATTCTGAATCCCAAACTACACCAGGCCTTCTGCATGGACATTTACTACCCTTATGCTCACATCTCGTCCGGATCTTAGGGACCAAGATGCTAAAGCGGTTATGACTTGAAGAGCGAGGAAAATATCTGTTCATCACTGTTAATCAGTATCGATATTAATCATCGTCAGTACAGCAGTAAAACCTCTCTCCAACGAGAGAGAAGCGCACATGACTGTTTTACAGATTCCAAAAATCAATAAAATGCTACAAAAGCCCAACCGCGTTGGGAAAGTTTGTTTTTCTGCATGCAGAAACATTTTTAAGGATTAATTCTCTACATTTGTACTATTTGTCCCTCATTTTGTGATTTTTCTGTTCTAGCATCGACATAATCACAAGCAAACTCTTTCCTCTGAATTTACCCTGTTTATGATCTTAAGTCATACACCTGCATGGCTTTGCAAATCGCAAACATAAATTTGTCAGTGGTTTCATTTGATCCCGCTCAGCTGCAGATGCACAGCAGAGTTGGAGGTTTTGGGTGAGACAGGATGTCTGCTACTTTACTGACACACTTGAGGGCTTTGAAAGTTATTTTTAGCTTGGTTTACAAGTTTCATAACCTGTGCTTGTTTTCTGGATATGTTTCTCAGTCATAATCAAATCAGATGTAAAAAAAAAAATAAAACGAGAACATCTAAAGGTTTTACAGAATCTCGGTTTATGTCACAAATCCAGGTTATATGTGTGTGAAACTTAAAAAAAACAACAACAAAATAAACAATCAGCAGAACGAAGAACCCAGCTGACTGTAAAGCCACGTAAAGTAATAACAGTCCGAAGATCGGCTCTCTGTCTGCTGGACCGAGTTCAAGGTCAGAGGCTGCTGGTGACCCTGACATCCTACCCATCAGACTTCAGTCAGGGAATCTTCACATAATCTGCGGAAAGCTGCAGGTCCATAAAGGCGACCTGTCGCAATAACAGCGGGTCTAATCCAGTTCCTACAACGCTCGGAGAAAGCTCCAGATATTTAGCTGTAAAGGGAATATTAGATGTTCACAATTAGGCCTGTCATAATAATGATTTTATCAGAGAAATAAATTGTCCCAGAAAATATTGCTATACACGATAATATTGTTCTTTGGAAACAATTTTGAAGTAATACAGTGATGATGGCACAACATTGCATCGTGTGTTTTTGTATTAAGGAATCGGATCGAGTCACAGGGGACTACAAGATAAACATTCCTAAGCACAAAAATGTATAGTGTAAATTCACAAATATTTAAAAAAAATAATAATCTCAAATAAATTCCAGAGAAACTCTTAAAGGAGGTCAGGGTTTCCCCACAGAGCTGGATGAGCCCTGTGGCAGGGAGGCCAGCAGTTCACCATGTTTTTGAGTTTAAAAAAATGTTTAAAGTTGACAGGAAACCTGGAAATATAGAAAACGATGTGTGTTATTGGAAGCCATCATTAACGATACTTAAACACAAAGTTAAAATGAATTACAGTAATAAATAAATATATTTTTCTTTCTCTTCAATGTCAACATTTTTCTGACAACTCCAACTTATTCACTGGAGTTGTTGCCGTAAAGACGGTAAACAAACTTTAGCCTGGCAGGGGCTCAAGTCGTCTGTTGGCCTGCCAGGCTTATAATGATGAGGTTGATGTTTTGTTATGTACTATCAGGTATGTGGACTATTTCTGGCATGCCTTCACTTATTATAGTTGCACAATGGTATCTATCTGCCATCTGTAAGGGCCATCGAGATTAGCAGCATTTTTCAAGGCTGATTGTTTGAAGGCTATTTTTGTATCGCAACAGTAGCAACGCTTGCAGAAAGGTGCAGATTCAAGGTCACTGCTGACTCTTATCTGCCTGCAGGAATTAAAGGTCTTAATAAGATGTTTTATCATGTCCATGACATCCATTTATACACATGGTTTCCCCCAGAAAACTTGCTAATCCTGCTGATTGAGCGCTAAAGCAGTCATTCATCCAGCAGCACGTCGTGTTTTTGAGTTAAAAAATGTTTTAAAGTTGACAGGAAATTAGTTATTGGAAGATTAATACCTGAACACCAACAATAAAGTTTTAAGAAATGCAAACATTTTAAAAATACTTAAATAAATAAGCATTGCTTAGCCTGGCAGGGGCACATGTAAAGCCTGGTGGTTCGCCACGCTTATAGAACACCGGGGGGAAACCCTGATGCATTTAAAATTCAACTGTGGTGGATTTTTATTCTTCTTAAAAATCTGGAACGTTCCCTCATTTGTTTCCCCACAGAGATGCTGCAGTTTGTGAGCAACCAGGTGGGGGACTTCCAGGACATGTTTGAGGACCAAATGTCCACGGGGGTCTCCGTCGTCGGCGGTGCCCCCCAGCAGCCGGCCGTCCAGGCCCCGCCCACTCCCCAGCCCCAACCTTTCTCACACCCCCCCTGACCCCGGCACAGACCCCGTCCCCCACCACCAGCCCGCCGGTGCAGCAGCAGCAGCAACCCCCCCCCCGGCCCCAGGTGGTCCAGCCCATCCAGCCTCAGCAGACGGCCCAGGCGGCCATCCAGGTATTTAAACATCCACCTTTTATTAGTTCTCCAGCTTGAAAACATTGTTTAAATGTTACGACTTTATGGGGGGGGTTTTGTGACTATAGATGCACACCCAGGGGATTCCGCTCCAGACACAGAACTTCCCGGTCCAGACTTTGGTTCAGACACACACCCAGACGCCGCTCCCCATCCAGACACAGGCAGCCCAGACCGTGATGATCGCCTCCAGCGGGGGCCAGTCTCGCTTCATCCAGAGCCCAGTCATCTGCCATCAGAGTCCCGCTCCCAGTTTCCAAGGTGACCACAGTGTTTATTTTTATCTTCTTTCTTCTTCATAATTCTCTCCCTCCCGGCATATTTTGAAAGCGTCTTTGTTTTTCCTCCAGTCCTCCAGCCACAAATGCAGAGCATCATGACAACACCACAGCTGCAGCCAGTCACCATTCAGCATCAGCGTGTTCTGACCCCAACAGGTCAAACCATCCAGACTCTCTCGACAGCGCCCACTACAGTCCACACCATGCAGCAGCAGGTGCAACAAGTACCGGTCAGTGAGACTTGCACAGCAGCAAAATCTACTTGGGTGTTGTCCATCCATTGTTTGTTTTTGTTTTTTTTTGGTCTTTTATTCTTTCTTTCAGTTTTCATCTCTATTTTCCTCTTCCTCCTTTTTTTCAAATTTATTTGTGTATTCTATGACTTTGTATTGTTTGTGTTTTTATGATATAAAGCATTTTGAAATGTCTTGTTTCGGAAATGTGCGACACAAGTAAAATTCAATTTGATTTAGCTTTCCTTTTTTTTTTTTTTTTTTTTAATTTTCTTCCTTTTTCTTCTTTTTTGCTTTTACATTTTTTAAATTTTTTCCTTTTATCCTTTGTTTTGTCCTTAAGTTTTTCTTTACTCTTTGACATTTTTTCTATTTCCTCTCATTTTTTCCTCTCCTCCTTTGTTCATGATATCAATCTGCATGGAAGCGAATGTTAAATCTTCATCTCCTCTTCTTAGGTTCTGGTCCAGCAGCCTCAGATTCTTAAGACGGACTCACTGGTCCTCACGACGCTCAAACCAGACGGGACTCAGGTGCTGTCCACCATGCAGAGCCCCGCAGGAATCACCACCCTGACCACGCCCATCCAGAATACGGCGCTACAAGTCCCGGTAAGCGGAGCGGCCAGAGGTCCTCCCACGTTCTCTCTGATCTGTGATGATCGCTCCAGCATCATGTCTGATTCCTGTTCCCAGACTCTGATGGGCAGCAACATTCTGACCACCGTTCCAGTCATGATGGGAGGAGGAGACAAGCTGCCCATCAAGCAGCTCCAGCCAGGCTCTGCCCCCTGCACTACCGCCGCCCGGTCAAGCATGGAGCAGAGCCCGGTGTCGGCAGGAGCGGCGGGGCAAGGAGTCGTGGTGAAGGAGGGAGAGAGGAGGACGACCCACAACATCATCGAGAAGAGATACAGATCCTCCATCAACGATAAGATCGTGGAGCTCAGAGACCTGGTGATGGGCAACGACGCCAAGGTGGGCTCCGACAATAAAGCATCTAGAAAACACGCTTCAGTTCATACAAACTTATTTTGTCTTTGTCCCCAACAGATGCACAAGTCCGGCGTGCTGAGGAAAGCTATCGACTACATAAAGTACCTGCAGCAGGTCAACCACAAACTACGACAGGAGAACCTCTCCCTCAAGATGGCCAACCAGAAGAACAGTAAGGCTTAGTTTATGTTTCTGAGTGTGTTTGACCATCTGCTTGACAGGGAAAGCTTATGGGATGTCAAGTTGTAGCATCTGGACCTTCTTGTTTGTATGGTAAATTCACAGGACTTTACAGTAGGAACAGAGACAAAATAAAGCACCTCGGTCCGTCCAAAAGTCAAAACTAAGCGTTTTATAAAAACGCGAGACGTAAAAGATGCAACAAAATGACACATCATAAGCTAATACATAGCTAGTCACAAAAAACGAGCTTGCACGTGGCTAGGAAGCCTTTACCCTGTATCTGATGGTAAACACTGGTTTTACAAGCTTAAAACAAAGAGAACATGATGTGGAGTTTACGTCTCAAGCTGCTAACATGTTAGCGGTTGGCGTCATTACAAAAGTTAGCATTGCTCATCGACAACAGTTACGCCTGAGTGTCTTCTGTCAGTTTTTCTCAGAGATTTCCAAAAGTGTCAAAATCTCCAACTTGCAACATGTTCTACAAAAGAGAGATTTCAAAATGAATAGAGGTTGTCCTTCCTTTCAGCAGCTCAATCCTTAATCAGCCTACGTAGTTTAAGGTTTATAGCGTCTGAGGATCAATGCTTTGCCCCCCAGAGCCTGTCATCCTGTCCGAAGACGTCGATCTCAAACAGGAGGGAGTGATGATGTCTCCTCCGGCCTCGGATTCCGGCTCCGGCTCGCCGCACCAGTTCTCTCCGTACTGCGTGGACTCTGAGCCGGGCAGCCCCTTACTGGATCACCATCAGGTAAAGCGCGTGAGGGCAGGATTAATGAGATATTTAGATGTCATCAGGACCGGTTTCATTGTCTTTCGTTGCGTCTCCAAGGTGAAGAGCGAGCCGGACTCTCCCTCCACGGTGGGAGTGATGGACCGTTCTCGGCTGCTGCTGTGCGCGCTGACCTTCTTCTGCCTGTCTCTGAACCCGCTCCCCTCTTTGCTGGGCTCGGAGGACGCGGGAAGCCACAGCCTGGCGGCAGCCCACGTCCCGTCCAGGACGCTCGTCTGGTTTCCAACTCACACACAGGACTTCGGTGAGCAGCAGTCGCTCTTGCGTGCATCAAGAGTTTGTAGCATCAGCTGAAATGACTTAATTAAATCCCCTTGTTCTGCAGCTTCTTGGCTACGCTGCCTGCTGCCATGGGTGATTGTGTGGGTCCTGAGTGGGGTGGGGGCGCTGTGGGGCTGTGTCAGGGTGTTGTACCTGTGGGAGCCTGTCACACCCCTTCACTCGCCCAAATCGGTGTCCTTCTGGAGGCACCGCAAGCAAGCAGATCTCCATCTCAACAGGGTGAGTAGAGAAGGCAGAAAAAATGAGAAATATTATGTAAAATCAACTTTTTTGAGCTTTACATCATGTTATAATGTTATTCCCTCTTCAAAAACTTACCTGGAGTGTTGCCTTGATTCTTTCATGCATGCTTGAGAAACTCTTGAAACTCCCGTGACAACAAATCAGCTGGGAAAAACGCCTGGATGGACTCACAGAGCCCCCCTCAGCTCTCCCTTCTCCCACTCAGTTCCTTCAGACTAGCCAGCAACAATTGGCAAACACCTAGCGGAACTGTGAATCGGCTGAGCTCATCATAGCAGCTACTTTTCAGACAGAGGTCCAATTTCAATGCAGTAAATTACAAAGTCAGTTTTTGTTTAAGTCATATTTGACAGCCATTTAATAACTACTGAAGTCAGCATAGTTAGTTGAATGTGTTATGAAATGGCACTGTGTGTCTAAAAAATAAATAATTTTTCCCCTTTAAGAGTAAAAAATGTGCAGCAGTGTTCAAATCTCAAACTTTTTCACTTGTTAACACAAACTTCAATGTGTTATTATTGGAGTTTATGTGATGGCGCAAGACAAAGTAGTGAGCTTTTGTGAAGTGGAAGAAAAAACGTGATTTTCCACATTTCTGTGATTTTTGTGCAGCATTAGTTTTTATTCGACTCCATTGGGTCAATATTTATTTTCCTGCACCTGCAAGTTTTTTTGGCTAGAGTCGCGGTGTTTGCACATTCTTCTTTGCACATTCTTCTTTGCACAATAGCTCAAGTTCATTAGACTTGGACTAATATCATCTGTAGACATCAGTTTTCAAGTTATGCCACAGATTTGTCATTGGATTTAGGTGTGAACTTTAACACCTGAATATATTTCAATGTTAAAAAAACTGCAAATTAAATACATTTTTAAAATATGAAGCCATATGAAGTCTTTGCACTTCATAATTACGCGGTACTTTGTGTTTCCGTGCCTCAAAAAATATATATTTGCGTTTGTATTGTGAAAACATGCAGAAAAGTCGGGTTAATTTATTCCATCTACTGCTTGTTCTCGTTTTCTGTCGCTTGTTTCTGTTTTAATGTCTCCACTTGGCGTCCTTCCTCCATGTCTCGTTTTATTTTTAGCATGTCTGAGTCGTGACACTCTCCACTTTTCCCTGCGTTCAACACTGAGCGTCTCCTTTTTCCGCTCGTTCTCTGTTGCAGGGAGATTACACGGCGGCGATGGCCAGCCTGGAGACTTGCCTCTCCGTCTTGACGAGAGCTCTGCCCTCCAGCGGCCTGGACCTGCTTTGCTCCCTGTCCTGGAACTTGATCCGCTACTGTCTGCATCGTCCGGTGCCTTTCGGCTGGCTGGTCCACCAGGTCGGGGGGAAGCACGAGGGAGAGGAGGCGAGGACGAGCGCGAGAGACGCAGCGCTGGTTTACCACCAGCTGAGCCAGCTGCAGCTCACAGGTCAGGGAACAAAGTGAAGCGACGAATTGGATTCGGCCGATAAGAGGTCATTCCCGACTGTCAGCAGGAAGTTCTCAAAAAGCCTTACACTCACGTATATAAAATTAAGGCCTTAAAATGTCTTAAATTCATTCAGTAAAAAAAATAATATTCTAAGTCGGCCTTAAGTACATCAATCACAAGTCTTGAATTTTGTAGTGGCAGGACTATTTACTCAGACTGAGAGATAGTTGTCTTAATGGTTAGCATTAGCTTCAGCTAATTTTTTTTTGTATGTGCTTAAGGGTTTACTTTAGCTTCTGTTCATTTTTTACATGCGTTCCGCTTAAACTTTAGCTTCTTTAGTGCTTTTTAGCTTCTGCTAATTTGGTTACACGCATAGTAGTTTAGCTTTAGCTTTCTAACTAGCTGTTGATAAACCCTTGTTAGCTAGCTAGCTTTTTTGCATCTGTCATTGGTAAGTGTAAATTGTCGCCAGTTGGTCAGACAATGTTCTAGTGCAGCATATTGCTGTGGAAAGGCGTCTTTGTTGTGTTCTGTGACTCTGGCTGAAGATGTGAGACAGTTCTCTTAATTTTTAGCTTCAGCTTTTGCTATTTTCTTTTCCTGTGTTTAGCAGTTTAGCATTAGCAGAGCTAAGAGTCTCGTTTAGCGGACGAGTGGTTAAACTAACAAACGTTCTCCGTTACAATCTGTTACCAACCCGTGTCTTCTTGGCCCAAAAACTTTGACGCTACTTTATGAAGTATGTGATTTTTCTTCTGTACATTTCTCTCATGTTGCAGGTCTTAAATTTCAGTCATCATAGTGTCGAAAAAATGTCTTAAATTTGAATTTGTGAAGCCTGCCGAGGCCGTGGTCAGCGGCGACCAGAGGGGATAAGTGTTTGTTTTTATTCTCGTCTCTGTAGGGAAGCTGCCTCAGCGCAGCAGCCTGTGGGCTTTGTCTCTGTCTCTGAGCGCCGTCAACCTCAGCGAGAGCGCCCAGGGCAAGATGGCGCCAGCTCAGTTCGCTCAGATATATGTCACTGCGGCGACGGCCCTGCGCTGCGTCCTGGGACACCATCTCACGTTCCTGCCGGTACGTCTCTTCTTCTGCTTCTGTTGCTGATCCAAAAACAAAACATCAGACAGGAGCATCGTTCTGTCGTCCGTCTCCCAGGGATACCTCTTAGGTTGCGCAGAAAGCGTGGCCAACCAGTCGGAGACCAAGCAGATCCCCGACTGCCTGCGCTGGCTCTTCACGCCGCTCGGCCGGCAGTTTTTCCTGAGCTGTGATTGGTCGGTGAAGTCGGACAGCAGCGATGAAGTGTTCACTTCTCAAAGAGACCCGGGTTCGTGTCTTTGTGTCTCGTTTTTCCGCCTCTTGGACGTCACGTTTCTCTGCTCACCCGTTTCTGTCCTTGTTGCGTTTCGCAGCCGACCCCATCGCCCAGCTGCACCGCTGCTTCTGCAGGAAGCTTCTGGAAAGAGCCGTTCACACCCTCATCCAGCCGCAGAGCGACGCCGACGCAGGCAGCTGCAAGAACAACTTGGGGTGCGAAAGAGAGAGCTGCCGTTTCTCCACCAGCGGGACGTGGGCGCTAATCATGTGATTTATTTGTTGTGCGTCATCTCGTTTTTTTTTATTTTGTTTTTTTCCCCAGGGAATTCTCCAATGCCCTGGAGTTCCTGGAGTTGCTGAATAACTGCACAGAGGACTCTCCTTCGCCACCCATGCCCTTCACGACTCCTCCCACTTACACCGCCATCCCAGGTTTGAATGTCACGCAGCGAAACTCCTCATAAAGAATCACGATGAACGTCACCGTGTTTACCGTGTGCTCCCTTTAATTCTCCTCCGTCGGTTTTCTTGTGGCCAGTGGGCGACCCGGTGAGCCGCTGGTGGGCTCTGGTGCTGAAGGCGGCTGCTCATTGGCTGCAGGGCGACGACGTCGCAGTGAGGTCCCTGTTGGCAGAAGCGGAGCGGATGCCGAGAGCTCTGCTCACTCTTGAGTGAGTATCAGAAATCAGCAGAATGTGTCGATTTCATCAGATTAAACGTCAGAATAACTGATTACTGAAATAATCGTTAGTTGGAGCCCCAGACTTTGTAATTTTATTGATTCGTTGTGTTATTTAATTATCCTGGATATTTAAAGTGTCTTCCAGTTCCAGCCTTAAATGCTCTTTGGAAGGTTTGTTGGTCCTAGAGAGGCTTTTACTTGCATTTGAAAACAACATTCTCGCTCCTCGCTGTCATTCCTGCACTCTGCTAAAACCTCCTAACGTGTCGGTGTCCCCCCCCCCCCCCCGTTCCAGCCACCCGCTGCCCAAAGCCGTGCTGCTGCTCTGCAAGGTGGTCCAGATGAGCCTGTCTCCTCTGAAGGGGGACGGCGTGGCGGCCTGCCTGTCTCACTGCGACCGCTCCAGCAGCTACCTGCGCTCCAGCATCTCCGTGCCGCTCGGCCCGTCCGGAAACTGGCTCAGCAAGGTGCGGCGGACGAGACCCGTCAGAAGCTCTCCACTCTTTCCTCCGCTTTCAGATTTACGCTGCTGCTCACCGGGTTTTCGCTCGTTTTCGTTTCTGATTATTACGACACAAACGCATTGCATGCTGGGTGATGGAGAGGACAGGCTGGCCTGGGGCTGTGTGTGTGGGTGTGTGTGCGTGCGCGCAGTGTGGGTGGAAGGAGGTGGCTGTGGTGCATTGTAGTTGCATTGCATGATCCTCAGTCTGAGTGCAATGTCTCTGCAGTGCAGTACAGAGGCCTCTCCGATCCGCGCCACGCCCCGCCGCCCCAACGCTGACAATCAGCAACTCAATGGCTGCTTGATTTCTGCTGCGCATGCCGGGGTTTGGTTGCAGGAGCTTTTGGTGATCGGGTTTTCTCTACTGTGTTTTTTTTTTTTTTTTTTCCCTCTCCCCAAAATTTGTTTATATATGTTTTCCTGATGTGGATGTTTGTGGTTTTATTTAAGGGGGTGGAGCTTCTTGTTTGTGATCTGCTGCTGACGTTACGGACCAGTTTATGGCAGCGAGGAGGCAGCAGCAACGGAGAGCCGGGTCCGGCCCCCGGATCCCAGCTGGCCGGTTTCCAGAGGGACCTGAGCGCGCTCAGGAGGCTCACACAGTGTTACCGACAGGCACAACACAAGGTACACACACACTGCTACATCCACCTCCATGTGCACGCTGGATTAAAAAGGATTCAAAGCAGTTTGATGCTTTTACGTCTTCAATGAAGTAAAACTTTTTTCTTTTTTTTTTCTTTTTTTTTTTCTCGGGTTGTTCTGCTCAGGTTTTCCTTCATGAGACCACGGTGCGGCTGATAGCTGGAGCCAGTCCCACCAGGACGCACCAGCTGCTGGAGCACAACCTGCGGCGCAGGACAAACGGCTCGTACTCGGCCGGTACACACACACACACACACACACACACACACACACACACACACACACACATTGGCTACAAGAATAGTGACGCGCGACTGTGTGTTTTGGGACATTGTAGAAAGGAAAAAAAGGAGTAAATTTGGAAAAAATTTTCAGCTTTTGAAACTCAGTAATCTCCTTTTTTTTTTTCTATTGAATTTCAGATTGACCTCAAAATTTCAGTGTTTTTCTTGTACATTTTTGAGTTCAGAAATTACCTACTTTTTTTGACAGAAAATTTCTGCGATCAATCTGAAATTTTCAGAATTGTTTCTCACAAATTTACTTTTTTTTTTTTTTTTTCTATCGAGAGTACGTTGTCGTAGACTGTGAAGTATATTTTAGCACCTAGAAACAAAACAAATACATTATTATTCATGACCTAATTCAGCAGAAATGTTTCCAAACTATTCCCAACCAGACACAGTTGTCAAAAAAGTCATGTTTATACTCAAGTATTTTTGAAAGCACCTGCTCCAGTGGGTTATCAGTAATTGATTACTTCTTTGTTTTTTTTTCTCCTCTCTGCCTTCGTGCTGCCGTCAGACGGCGAGTGCGTCGTCGGGGAGCGGGAGCGAGCTCACGCCATCCTGCTGGCCTGCCGCCACCTGCCCATGCCCCTGCTGACCCCGCCGGGCCACCGGGCCCGCCTGCTGGCCGAGGCCAAGCGGACGCTGGAGCGGGTGGGCGACCGTCGGTCGGTGCAGGACTGCCAGCAGATCCTGCTGCGCCTCAGCGGGGGAACCACCATCGCTGCTTCCTGAAAACAAAAGGAAAGAAAGAGACACCGCTGAAACGTTTGTTTTCATGGTGATCAAGAAAAAAAAAAAGAAAAGAAAAAGAAAGAAAAACACGGAATAGGGAAAACGGCTGATTACGTAGGAGGTGAAATGAATGATCCCTACACATTTTCGAATTTGTTACAGTGCTACGGCTCCACCGTCTGGACAGTTGTGGTACTGGCAGCCTCCTTTTAAACCATCCAAACTCATCGCGCAACTTTAATCCGGAAACAGTCAGGAGCTGCATCAGAATTTAGCTTCTTTATTTGCAAACAAGCCCACAAATGGATCCAGAGGAACAATCCAGGTCCTGAAAAACAGGACAATGCATCACAGCTGATGCAGTGCAGATCAATTTTAGTTGACGGAGTCTTTCGGTCATTATCGGCACGCGGTGATGAGTGGTTGAATCACTGCTTCCTTTTTAATTTGCACGCTCCCAGAGAGCGGAGGAGGCTTGTTTTAGCTGTGCAGCGCCCGAGTGTTGCGTCGTCTCAATCTACCTCAAACACTGTACAGTGCCAGCACTGTTCCATGCAGCAACATAGGAAAATGAAGCACACGAGTTGGGCTGAAATTCGACTCGTTACTCACCGCTGCAGACCCGTCGCACTCGGGTTCGTGGGATTCGGCAGAACAAATTCTTGTGACGCGTGCAGACGTCGAGAAAACGAATTCCGCTTTTGATAAAACCCAATTACGCAGATTATTGCATTCGCTGTAGTGGCTGTATATAAGTTGTACATAGAAGCAGGTTGAAAAGACGACGTTCTTTGCTTGAGACGATGCACGTCGAGGCGTCGGCGAGGTGAGGTCAACCGTCTGAGCCTTCCGGCGAATCGCGTCGCTGCAGCGCGACAGTTCCCTGGAAGCGAGGGCCATCTGAAGCTCTCAAGCAAAACAGCCTTTAAGTTCTGTACAAAGCAAATATTTTCTTATGTTGTATCGGTTAAGAAAAAATAAGAAATTGACGAGTTGTATCTTTTTTTCTTTTTTTTTTTTTTTTTATTGTTCAATTAGCTTTTTACTTGTAATTATCGACGTGACGCGGCACTTTTTGGTTGTTTCTTTGCTCTGAATATCTTATTTAATGGTTGTGTGTGATACATGCTTTTGGGCTGTCGGTTGTTATTGTCTTTTTTATTTGTTAAAGCAGCATAGGGGCCAGAAACTGTCAAATCAAGATGTTTCTATTGTTTTTATACAAATGTAATCCTTTGTTTAGTCAGGAAAGGGTTACATCTTTCAAGCGGGTGTTTTTTTGTTTGTTTGTTTGTTTGTTTTTTAAAGATGTGCAAGAATAAGGATAGGAAATTCTCCCGCTACTGAAAACAAGCTCATGTTTAATTAGTACTGAAAGTATATTTGGTTAACTCTGCCTGCTAAATGGATTAAGCGAAAGGCAATGGCTCAGCTGTTATTGAGCATTTTCTATTGATGTAATTGTTACTTCCCCCTCCCACACCTCTCAAGATGTTTTATTGTTTGAAAAGTTTTTGTTTCATTTTATTCTTTTCTAATAAAACAGCAGAACATTGTACAGCCAGTGTGGTTATTTATTTATTTTTTTTAGTTTGGTGCCGAAACAGAACAGTCGCTGTGTAAAGTTCAATATTTTTGTCTCTCAGATTATTGATGTGGGCCAAACTCATTAGCATTTTGTGGACAATCTAATTTCCTGACCCAAAATGAGCCAGGCATCAGCTGGTTAAAATTCAAGCCACAGCTTACGATTGAGAGACGCTTAGACTCTAAAATAAACCCTAATCATCACACCTCCACCACCGTGCCAAACCGTTGGTATCAGGTTTTTGCACATATCCTGTTGTTGGGTTACACCAAATGCGCTTGAGTACATTTTGGCCAAATATGTCAGGCGTGTGACTGTTTAGATCACGTGTTAACCAGATGATTGGTTTTTAGGGTCAAATATAAAATTTCAACAACAAAAAAAACAGTAATCAATCATAGGCTAGGACATGTTTCACAGCTTGAATTTAGCTCAAATAGTTCCAAAAAGTATTTTTGTGGCACTGTTTCACAGTACAACTGTTAGTATGATTAGTATGATCTACACTTATCACAGAGATGTAATATTTCGTCGTTGTTTGATGACGTGTCGTGACTGAGCGGAATATCAGACAGACATGCGCGTGTTCCCTGCCGGACGTATTTCACTGACGGAACCGTGAAGCTCGGTGGACTCACGTGCACGGCATGAAAACCCCCAAACACAACAACAACAACGCGGCGTCGAAAAAGGCCAAATTTAAGCCTGGCTCAAAGAAGAGAGAAAACAAATGCGTCGTGATGTTTGACGACAAGGACAGGCAGTGAGTAAACATGACGTCACTGCCTGCAAATGTTGGGAGTTGTTAGCCAGCCGGCTAGCACGTTAGCTTAGCATGGTAGCAAGATTGCTCTCGTGTTTTTGCTCATATTAACTCTGTCGGCGGGAACGCTGTGATAGGATACAATGAAAGGGAACAACGTTCATGTGGGCGAACAACACGTACAGTAGCGACGCTTAAACCCACAAGCCGACGCCATTAAACCGGCTCGTTCAGCGAGTTGGACGACTAACCAGCGTTATTTCCTGTTCTTGTTCTGCTCCCTGTCAGGGACTATCTGACTGGATTCCACAAGCGGAAAATAGAACGGAGGAAAGCGGCGGTGCAAGAAATCAAGAAGAAAATAAAGGAGGAGCAAAGCAGAGTTAGAGAAGAAGTAAGTGTGATCTGACAAAACGGAGCAAGCTTTGGGTTGCAGCTTTTCAGCTCCTGCTGTTTCCTTTCAGCGTCACAAGGAATATATGAAGATGCTGAAGGAGAGGGAAGAAGCTCTCGGTGAGTTTTAATGGAAGTGACTTGTAGTGGTTGTTTTTTTCTTATTTTTATTTGTTTCAGTCACTTGATTTTCTCCTTGTCCTGCGTCTTCCCCTGCAGCCGACGCAGAAGACGAGCTCGGAGATGCGGTGATCAGCACCACAGAGTCTGTTCAGTACGACCACCCGAACCACACCGTCACCGTGACAACCATCAGTGATCTGGACCTCTCCGGAGCTCACCTGTTCGGGCCCGCGACGAGTGATGTAAGGGGTTAGGAGCTTCTCTGCGCCGTTTATGTAGTTTACGGTTGCGACTCTAACGTGTGTTTGTAATTTGAAGGCTGATGAAGAGAGAGAGGACGACAACAAGGAGGCAGAAGAGAAAAGACTCGCAATGCCAAAAAAACCGAGGGACTTGATCATGAACAAAAAGTAAGCTGAGCTCAATGAAGTTGGTCAAAATAGGTGGGACAATGGTTACAGCTTTTTCTACATTTACCAGATTTAGGCGCAACTTTAAAGCACGTCGGTGAAATATTACTGATTTGAATCCAGGGGAGGCTTGGAGATCATCACCAAAGATGATTATCAAAAATGCAAAAAAAAAATGTTCAGCAATTAGAAAAATTGAAAAAGTGAAAGTAAAATTTCCCAGTTGTTTATGAAAAAGTAAATAGCTTTTGTTGTTGCACTTTTGTAATTCAAATAAAACCATAGATGATGCGTATTATTGTTTTTTTTGGGGTTTTTTTACCGAAACTTTACATTTGTCTTCTTTCCAGAGATTGAGTTTATTACCTATCAGAAATAAGCTTCTTGGTTGAATCAAAACAATTTGTCAAATACTCCTTTCGCAGTACTTACTAAAAAAAAATTAACCAGAAAAGCATCAATTGTGAAAATAGAATAAACACCAGTTTTATAGCCTAATGATTAGATTTCAAGTGGTAATTATGCATAACATCATTTTTAAATTGTCCTACTATTTTACAATGTGACAGAAATATAACACACTGATAATTGGTAAAAAAAATCTTTTAAAACTTTTTGTAATAAGCATCTTTCAGGTAGCTGACCGGCAACATCTGCTGAGGAGTTTAAATGTAGGAATGACATGATTTAACATTTTAGTGGCCTTTATGGCTTCGTATATGTAATTAGTGTCACATTAGCTTGGCTTAATCAGACAATTTTTCTGTTTCTTTGCTCCCTATAATAACATTATGTAATCTGCTACCGTCATACCTGCTGCCCCTCTCTCATTTATTTATTTATTTTTTATTTTTTTGTCTTTTTGCGCTGCAGGATCCGCTCCCTCACGACGGCTCTCAGCACGTGCACCAGCAAGCGGAGGAGGAAAGGGAAGCAGGAAGGCCGAGACAGACGAGGACGCCGGCCAGACAAGAGACCCGGCGTCACGGAGGGTGTGCACAGAGGAGGGAGGACCAGCAAGAAACACAGGCGGAGACAAACGGGGAAGAAGACGGACCATCTAGACTGAATGTCGTGTGTGAGTGTGTGTGCGCGTGTGTGAGTGTGTGTGCGCGTGTGGCACATTTAATGTCAGGATCAGCTTGAGAGTCTGTGTTTTAAGCAGATGTTCAGCTGAATTCTCCATATTGAATTCTCACAGTGTTTGCCTCTGGAAATATCTTATATATTTTTCCCAACAGTTTTGAGTTTGTTTGTTTTATAGTTCACAAAATGTACTGTATATGCTTCAAGTTGTGTCAAATAAAGTCCCGCTTGGGATTTGGTTCCTCTGCGTCCTATTGTTTAATTAGGAAACCCGACGCTGCAGTCAACATCCTCTGCGGTGCATCAGGAAACGCATTTCCTTCAACCTCACCAACACCTTCTTGTATGTTTAAAATGTCGCCATGTTTGGTCGACATTCACAATGTACGTGGAACAACCCCACCCCCCAACTCGCTCTCCTTTACTTATTTACGTCAACCCGAGCCGGGCGCGTGCCAGCTGTCACTGGGCCCGCGCGCGTCATTTCGCTTTCTAAAGCCCATGATATTTAATACAGCTGAACGAGCCTCGTGCGGGGAGCCGGCGGGGGGGCCTACTGGTACCATGTCGGTTCTGGGCTCGTGGGCGCTTCGGGGTCAGCGGCGCGAGACGCGAGATGCACCCGTGGATGATGCTCCAGTGTCGGGACTCGGAGCGAGCAGCCAATCGGGTGGCGCGATGTTAGCGAGCCCCGCAGCTCCAGGCTGCACGAGCCCCTCTCCTCTGGTAATTACACTTTTTTGTTGTTGTTGTTATTTTTCGTGTCTTCTTCGTTGGAGTAAATTTTTCTAGCAACCTAAGATGTAAATTTGTTGAACACTGCTCAGGTATGTAAACATTAACTCTGTGTGTTTGTGGCTCTAAAGAAACCTCTGTTGTTGTGTTTTATGTCTGCTTGTCCATTTTTGTCAAGGTCCTGCAGATGCAAATTAGCTTTCGCTGTAACCTGGTAGAGCTCATCAAATTGTGGCATTTTTCAATTGTACATCACCGCCTTTTTAAATAAAGTTAATTATCATTCATTTACATTTGTTTTTTTTGTTTTTTTTGTGTCACCTTTCAAATTTCAGTTTGTAAATTAATGTTAATTTAAATGCAGTGTCTTGCAGTAACTGGGGCTCCTCAGACTGAATGTTCTGTCAAAATTTACATATGTAGATTTATCTTGTGGGTGAACAATGAAATTAATAATTTTTTTTTATTTCTGAGCTTTTGTTCTTTGCTCAGACAGTAGTTACTGTCCCATAAGAAGATCTGCATTAAAAAATAAGTGATGGAATGAACCAGATGATTTCTGTTTCTCTTCTGTAGATTTTTCCCCCTTTTTGTTTTGGTTTTTTATTGGGACCGTATTTTTCTTTTGAGAACACCTGGAATGCAGCGATCCAGCAGGCCGGGCTCAGCATGTCCCACTCCAGCGACGAGCCCACATGCCCCAAGTTCCAACCCAACATCTTTGACCCCTCCCGCTGCCACGAGTGCCTGCGCCAGAGGCACCTGCACGCCAGCGCAGGGGAAAGAACCGAGCTCGAGCCTCTGCAGAAACCCCTGCCTGAGGATGGGGATGCAACTGGGAAGAGCTGTGGACTCGAAGGTGGGATCAGGTCGAGCAGAGCAGCGCTGCTGACGCCAATCTCTTCCCAGACCGAGGAAAGAGGCAGCAGCAGCAGCAGCAGCAAGGTAGGAAAGGACTCTGGGTAACCTGGAGAAGAGACGCTTTGTGTAAAACCAGAGTACAACGGGTGCTGACTGATGAGATTAGTCTCGATTGGAGGAAAGCCTGGCAGGGGAGGCTCTTTTCAGGTCAGAGGTCAAGGCGGCTGGTGAAAAACAGCATAGTGGATTGTTATGTCTAAGATCTAAAACGAAACAAAATATTATTTTTTTTGTTGTTGTTGTTGAGCTTAAAGGGATATTTTGTTTACTGAGAAAGTGTGAAAGGACACTGTGACAAATATGAAAATAGATCCTGGGATAATGCAGGAATGTGTTGCCTTTTAGTAAATTAAGAAAAATTTCACTCATTATTGCAGAGTGATAATGTGGAGGAAGGCAGCAGGTGCGGCTCCTATTATAAATGAATGAAGTTGGATCACTTACTGGCCTCCAGGGAAACTGTAGCCTCTTAGAAAGAGGCGCAGCGTACAGTAAGCAGGAGCAGGATGAGCCGGACTGAAGCAAAAAACTGCCTTTTTGCTTCCTCTGCTGGCATTCGCAACAAAAATGACATCTGTGGTTGGCTTCCATTAGCGCCAGCTTCTCAGTTTTAACAGTGGTTTCCTAAAAGACGACGCTGTCTGATCTGATGAATGGGTCTATTTTTTTTTTTTAATCCCTTTTCACAGAAGGCAGTTAAAGGAATCGGTTTTCGTGTAAAAACGTAGGATGTTGAAAAATTAATGAGGAAAGCCACTAGTCTGATCAAGTTACAGAGTGTAACCCTGATCAGACGGCGGCGTGAACATGTGAGCGTCTGACGGAGAGGACTAAGAGGAGAATCTCTACCACATTCAGTCAGAAATATGTGGAGCCGTTAACGTCGAACTCATCTGTACTTTCACATCTATCATCTTCATCACATCTGAGGGGTTTTTTTTGTTTTTTTTAACCCTTTCCTCAAAGCCAGCCTCAAAGATCAAAGATCGTCTTTGTGAGTGGGATCTAGGTTGTGTTTCAGTTAGGTTGTGTTTCGACTTTGTGATTGGTCCATTTCTTCCAATCAGGAAGACTCTGACAGTGTTTCAGTGGTGAGCAGCTGCTGTGATGTCAATGGAGGCCAGGCGAGTAATGGGGAGACCTCTCTGTGCATCCTGAGCCCCGACTGCAGGTTCTACATCTACGAGGACGACGCCACAGACAGGTGAGTCACCTTTACAACCGGAACATTTGGATGAGCTAGAAATGTCAAAGTTAATTTAAGTGCCCTACAGAGTTAGCTAAATATTATATGTCAACTATTTTGGTGTGTCTTGGTTGTGTTGATGTTGAAGTCTCACCATCCCACGTCTACATATGTCGATCTGCCAAACAGCTGTCGTGACCAGAGTGAAGAGTTCAGCTGCTCTGTCAGTACCGACAAGGAGTACTTGCCGATTCGACGTCACCCCACCAGTCTCAGAATGACCCGCCTGGACCCTCCACCTCACCGCCCTAACCCTCGGCAGGCCTGGATGGAGGAAACGCGAGGTGGCGGCAGCTTTAGTCGAGGCTCAGGTGCTTTCAAAGCTGCTGGCATAATTCTTTAACAAATCGATTTCATGAAAAAGAGCTGCGTGTTATGTACGAGTGACAAGACACTTGAATGTCAGAGAAAAGGATCACCTGATCTTTTATGTAAAGTAGTTGTGGATATTATGCGAAGCAGCATACCGAGTCCTCAGTACACCTGTGACTTACTGCACTTCTTTATCTATATCCAGTTACAGCCACAGGTGTCTTTTTCTAGGCATCCCCATTTGGAGTCACCAGCTGAGGTGTCGGGGAGTAATTATCAGTAATACAATACAACACACACTCAGCGGCAGCTTTATCAAGTAGACCTTTTGAATGTATGGAATCCAGCCAATCACATAACAGCAACTCAATATATTCGGTCATCTAGCATGGGGAAGGCAACACGCATGCCTTGTTACTGGCAGAAAAGAAGGGCAGAGTGGTCCAAGATGGTCTCTACCCCTTTATGGCCATAGTGTAACCATTCTCAAATGAGTTCCTTTACTCGACTTTTTATGACTTTTCCTCATTCCAGTTCTCTCAAAATGCAGGTCATTACCAATTTTTGTGTTTCTTCCAGGATTAAAAGAAGACAGAGAGAAGCGTGAAAGTGGCTACTTCTCCCTTGGGAGGACAGCTGGTGCCCGTTTTACTGAAAAAAGCCTACCCACTCCTTTCCGCCATTTTGAAAGAGGTCATCCCATCTTTAATCACAGAAACGTTGAGCCAAAGGATACTATCCCCTTCAGAAATCCCAATCTTGGTGTTGCCTCAGAAAGGCCGATACCAGAAGTGCTCGATGAAGACCTCACTGTGGAAATTCCTCCCCCAGACCCTTACGAGGTTGCGGTTGAAGTTGAAGCGCAAGTTGGGCCTCGATCTCCCAGTCCTACTCCTTTTAAGATTGCGGAGTCCCTGGCCTCAACTAGTCGTAAGGGTTTAAGCCGAACAAATCCTCTGAGTAACATCTCTTCCTATCAACAGTCAGGGCGATATGATTCCTCAAGGCAAGGCTCAACTCTCCAATCTCGTCCTTCATCCCCCTCACGTGAAAATTTGCAGTTAAGACGCAGTGAGTCCAGCAGCATTCTCAGTAGAACAACCTTTGATGGTGGTGGTTGGTCTCAAGGACCAATGCAAGTATCACAAAGCTCCTTACAAGGCACCCAAGCTCGACGTTTTGAGTCGGGAACTCTACCAAGAAACTTCAAATCATTTGCTTCTTCTCTCAAGTCCCAGTCCAGTACTGTTTCTGATTTTCGGAGTGCCTTAAAGAAGACAGAAGCAAATAGTTCTTCAGCAGGACTAGGTAGTGACAACAGGAGCTCATCACCTTCGAGGAGGGCATATAATTCTTCAATCCAAATGTCTCGCAGTTCTGATGTAACCGCTAGTTCAACACATCATACTTTCTCCCCATCTAGAACTTATGATCGTTTTCAGGAGAGTCGTGTGTCCTCGCTGCCTAGGAAAACCTTAGACTCTTCAAGCCAGTCCCTACGAAAATCTGAATCAATCATATCCTTAAATGAGCGTAGTCATCATCGACACAATGGTTCTCCAGTATCTTCTCCACCGCCAAGGAGAAATTTCAACTCCTCGAGCCAGTCCCTCCTTCATAAATCTGAATCAGTTACATCCCTGAATGAGCGTAGTCACAGGAGACGCAGTGGCTCTCCAGTATCTACATCGCAGCCAGGGAGAAATTTCAACTACTCAAACCAGTCCTTACGTAAATCTGAATCAATCACATCCTTAAATGACCGTAGCCACCTTCAACGTAATAGTTCCCCAGTTACTTCTATGCCACAGAGGAAAAATTTTACCTCACCAAACCAGTCCATCCTTCCTAAATCTGAATCTATTACATCTCGCAACGATTGTCACCACCATGGGCGCTGTGGCTCCCCAGTAAGAGAAGGCTATGGGACAGAAGGACAGGCTCAGCTGCGCAACCTAATGACCCGAAACGAACTGGATGGTCAAGAGTGTGAAGTCTCCACTGTGTCTTCGTCTAGACATGATTCGGACAGACCAAGACAGTCCATACTTCGAAAGACTGAGACAAGCGGCAGTCGGGGCTTAGGCAGCCGCTCTTCATCTCCTTCTAGGAGAGGTCACGAAACCTTTGCTCAAGGAAGGGCACACAGTGGTGGCTCATTAAATGGCCATGTTCATAAAAATCTGAACTCCTCACCTTCAAGGCAAAACTTTCATGCTCCTTCTGAGTCTCAACGCCATAAAGCTGAATTTACCAGTTCTGTCCGAAGCCGTGATACCAACAGTTCTTTGGCGTTGAGGGGAAGCTATGATGCTTCTGACTATCACTCATCTGGAAATATGCGAACCGGCAGCTCATTTAACAGCAAGAATCTACACACCAGCCGCTCCCCCTCTCCTTCAAGAAAAGGCAATATTGACCCCCCAGGCTACTCAATCCTCAGAAGTGCTACCAAAGGAGACTCCAGTATTTCATTTAAGAGCAAAAACACAAATAATGAAACAAAATATGACTCCCGTTCTTCATCAAACTCATGGCGTGGATCTACACATTCAATCCGCAGCTCCTCTGTATCTCGATCTGCCTCACCATCAAGGCACACCACAAGTAACAACAGAGTTGCCTACGTTACTTTGGAAACATCTAGAACCTCTGGCAGCACGAGATCTAGGGCTGGTAGACAAGGCCACGATGATCACCATCCCCCTCCTCATGACAAGAGGTCCTCTCACCGCGCACGGAGCCCTTCTCCTCCACCGCAGATACACATTCAGACCCACACCTCCTCGCAAAGCTCCATGGAGTCTTCTGAGTCAGGCCGGCTCTCTGTGGGATCAACAGGACGGAACAGGGAGGAGTACGCTGCGATGGCTGACCTGCCAAAGGTCAAAATGATCCATCAGAAGGAGGGACCGGGCCACACGGGACGGCCACAGAGTCATCAGCCTGCCCGAAGACAGGAACTGTTTAAACCAGCCAGGTCAGACTCACACCACACAGACAGAGAGATGAAAGATAAACGGTTTGTGTTTAATTCTTGTAGGGGGTAAGGTCACTACGGTTTTGAGCCAAGCTGCAGCTAATTTTACTTTCACTCCACCTTTCATATCTTATGTATTTGTGCCATTTCAGCCACTCCTTGAGCAGGCATCCCTCCATAGAGTGGGATGATCCTGGCGATACAGATAAAGAATGGCACTATGGGGGCAGTGGATATCTATCTCGAGCTCACTCCACCACATCACTGCAGGTAGGCTGCTTGAGGGCGATGTGAGTTATATTAAGGGATGAAAAGACTGGTTTGTTACAGTAGCTTACAAAAGTATCCATGTCCCTTGTGCATATTAACATGTTACAAACATGTATTTTATTGGGATTTTATGGCATAACCAACACAAAGCAGCACATAGATCCAATCCAGAAGGCCGCATGACTGAAAATCGAACAAAGGCCATAACCGTTACTGCAATCAAAATAATGGAGTTGTTGCTGCAAACATTTTCAAGTTTTAAGCTAACCATTGGGAAGGCTCCAGACTCCTTGGTTGCGCTGCTACAACCCAGACTTTCATGTTAGCAAACCCTCAACTTCATACCTTTTGTCCAGGTAACCCGACAAGCTAGTCATAAGTTAAACAGACAAACCAGACGACCCCGAAGAGTGTACGCTCTTCAGAGTTACTGACTCGGAATTAGCTGCAGGCAGAGTGAGCGGGGACGATAGGTGAACACCTGACGTTCTTTCTTTCTGTGTGTTGTACAAAGGAGCATACATTTAAACTGGAGCATGTCTCTGTCTCTTGTTTCTTTGTCCCAGTATAGGCACACGATGGCAGCACTGACACTTTCAAAGTAAAACACTTTACCGATTGCATTTGAATGCAGGCAGTAATATCACTGTAAGTTGCTTTAAAAAAAATTATGCTGTAGCCAGAGTCTATGGCTGGTCAGGAGGAATTTATGTCCAATCTGTAATAGGACGTATGAAATACTTTAGCGACTCTCAGTCCAGCGGGAGAACAGTGGGTGCGATTGGTTTTGGAGTGAGTTTTTGAATCCCACTGTGTAATGCGTCCCTCCTTATAATCCACAGCAGTGCAACTGAACTTGAGCATTGTTATTTCCACCCCCTCACCCCTACCCCCCCGAAAGTGTGTTAATGCTTAACCCACATCTTTCCCATATGCCTGAGAACGTGGAGCTGTGTGAGGACTTTCTGTGTTTGTTTGGTCAGACATTGATTATTTTTGTAACTACAAGCCGCTCTTATCCAGAGATCAGGCAGTCCCACGGCAGATGAGGGCTGTTCGTGGAAAAGTAATCATCACAGATCGGAAGAAATGCAGGTAGGCGCTACAGCCCGCATGTTGAAAGTCAATGTTTGTGAGCCACCTCTGTTGAAGCATACAAACCGTTGTTTTTTTTTTTATTTATTTTTTGTCTTTTTGTCTATCTCTAATTGTTGTTATGCATGAAATAATCCTGCACATCATGTTTCTGCGATCTTACATATTCGTATTTATTTTTAGAGTTAATTGCTCCCGTAGGTTCATGTTATGCTCCTGTTTAGCAGCTGTTTGTTGTGTGTCTTGAAGGCCTTACCTACTCCCTACAGTCATTTCATAAGACCGGCTGAGTTTTGTCAGTTGTGGTCTGCTGGGGCATGTGTTGAAATTCCTGAAATGAAACCAGTAGCTACAGAGGGTGGATTTTTAGAGGGGTGGGAGTGCCACTTCAATTCCAAGCTTAGACTATCAGAAAAATGTGGCTGGGTCTGTTCTGTGCGTGTGAAAAGAGATGATTACTGATGTTCCTTGTCAGGAAGATGTAGAGTTGTTGTGAAGACTGCGAGTTGAAGACATTTTCTTGCAGTGATAATGTTTTTTTTTTTTTTTTTAGTAGACTTCATCTGGATTAAAACATTATTACAAGCCTGGGTAGCTCCCTCAAACCCCCACCACCCCCTCTAATCCATTTCTCACAGATACAACACTGGGGTCTGCGTGTTTTCTTAAACGAGCATTGCGGATCCGCCCAGGAAGTGGCAGACAGGGCAGAGACAGAGAGCAGCGAGTAACGACGCATTGAGCAGAAGGCAGGATCTCTCCCCCCGCGCACCAGAAACTTTAGACATGGTTCCATCTGGGCTGGAGCGTTTCGGACACATTTAGCGGGACAAATTCGCCCCTTTCTATCAGACCGCGGCCGGTACCGTCGGGGGAAGATTACGGCACTTTGGCTGGAGTTAGAAATGTGGATGAATGGCGGGGTTTTATCTGAATTTGCGTAACGTGCGCGAGGCAGTAAGGTGCTCTCTGCACGAGACGCTGAGCTGAGACGAGAAAAGAACGTTTTTCTCGTGAGGATTAAACACATTTCCGCTTTTATTTTTATTTATTTTTTTTTTTTTAAAAAAACTTTCTGGATCCTGTTATCATGACGGTAAGTTGTAAGCTCCTAAAACAAGGCTGTGCTGAAAGCAGTTTGTGTTTCGCTGTCTGTCTTTCCTTCCTGAAAATATATAAATGAAATAAACGTTTGCTGTGACGTTAGCCGTGTTTAGCTAACTTTTATAAACCGTTGGTGCTCTTTTAGCTTCTTGTAGCTAGCTGCTGTTTCTGTTAAGCGTTGGTTTAACGCAGAGGGGTGTGTTCAAAGTTTATTGAACTGTTTTTTTTTTTTTTTTTTTTTTTATTATTTTCTTACGGCTCAGTTTGAGTGGCGTGGGGCGAAATACTTTTAGGTTTCTCTTTCCTTTATTTATTCTCCGTTTGTTTACAGTAGCAGGACGTTTTATTAGCCGTCAGCACGCACAGTCTTGACAGGATTCACGACCAGCTGTGACACATGCTCCGTGTTTTCCTCTGGCCTTTAGGAGTGGGCGGTGGGCACTTCGTCCCTTCGCCGTTTCGTACCGCTATAGCTTTGAGCATTGCGAACCCAACAACTTCGTGTACGAAATGAAGCCTTCTGCCGCGGATCGTTTAAGATAGACGTGTCAGTAAGATTCTGAACAGACTTGTGGGTCAAATCAAATCAAGAACTTATATTTGATAAGCTAACAGCATCTTTGAAATCCAATATTTGTCGGTAAATTAGTATTGATATACATCACAACCATTTCAAAGGAGTGACTCAAATCTGAATGTTCATCAGAAACATATTCCCAATTCCCAGATGTTCCTTTGCAGCCCTGAAGACAAAATCCAACATGGCGGCTGCATGTTTAAATGCAGTAAATTAGTCTATTTCCACTTCTGACAGTATATTCATTATGAAATGAATATATCATTTTGGTCTTGTAGAAACAGGAGAATAACATTTTTGTGATTTGAAATAAATCCCACCTTCGTTTAGCTTTATACTTTTTTGGAAAATATTCTTTTAGTTATCTGTTAGCCGTTGGCATCGATTATCATGATGCCAACTGCTTCATGAGACAGATATACATCTGTCTCCATTTGTACTCATTGTAGTTAGCAATCTTAGCCGTGAGATTGTCAAAATTCTCACATTTCATAATCCCTTCAAAAAGATAAAATAGAGCAAATTTACTGTAATCCTCTAGCTTTCTCTCTGCTGTCAACTTGTCTTGTAGCGCGCCTCAGTAGAAAATGGATTCCTTTTAACAACCGTCTTGCACCTTTAAAGCTGAAAAAGCTAACTTTTAAATCTACTTAGTTTAGCAACTTCCACATGAAACCTTTGACATCAGTGTGACCTTTTCGACGAACAGATGATTTCTCAGTAGATCTCTTAAAAGAAATCCACTAATACTTGACCTACTCACAAAAATTGACACAGTTTATGAAATGTGTTTCCAACTTTGCTAAGTTGCAGCAAATCTTAAAATTTGACAGTAAAACATCACACTTATCATCAGCCACTGTAACAGGCTCCTGCCACAATAACAAATTAGTTATTGCGATAAATTATAATATTGTTGTTTTGTTCCCAAGTAATAGAATGACAATGGCATAATAATGCAAAAAACACATAATCATTAAAGATCAATAAAGTTTAAATTAATGAGTGTTTAACACTGGAACTGGAAGACATTTCCAGTATCCAAAGTTGATAGACAAAAACAACAGAAACAGCAAACCCCCAGGAAAAATAATGGTTTTAGAAAATAATATACTATTAAATCACATTAATAAGCGACAAACTTGCTTGGTTGTGAATTAGCAAAGGGGCAAATTGACCTGGAAGTAAAACATGACAGGAATCATGTAAAAACAACAGACCAACATAACAATTTAGTGAAATCAAGAATGATTGCTATGATGATCTGTTGTTTCTCTATTACTAATATGTTTTCCACACAGTCATGTGAACCCGATAAGCTGCTTTTTAAAACAGTTATCAAGATGTATTGGCTGTCCGGATTAACCGCAGTAATCCAGGAACTGTCATCACAATGAGCGTTCATTTGGATCCTCCTGTTCTCATTGTGCGCAGAGGTAACCTATTTAGCCGAGCCTTCAGGACAAAGTGACCGAAACAATACTCCTTTATAGTGACAGGATAGAGGGGTCAGGAAGAGTGCATGACGTCTCTGTAAACTGGAGTTACGTTTCCGACCCGTTTTCCTCCTATGTGAGCAGAACCTGCACGCACATGACCACTGGAAGCATTGGGGTTATTCCTAAAATATGCTTCCTCCTCCATCTGCTTCCTGACTCGGCATATAGGCAAGTGTGGACTGGTCGTGAAATAAATTTATGATGAGCGTTGACACATCATGAGTCGTACCTGTTGGTAGTTTCACTTTATTGCTGAGAGAGAGAGAGAGAGAGAGAGAACATGCGCAAAAACATTTTAGTTTGTGTAGCTCAGGTTTCCTTTAGCATTTTTTGCCCTACAGCCGTTTTGCTGCCATTGTGGCTCAGTCAGAGTGTAGGAGTTGTCTAAAACGTTCACAAATATTACCACAGCATATGATAATGAAGATATTGTTGTATTTGTTCTGTTTGCAGTCAAGTGGTGAAATTTGTTGAATGAAAGAAAATCGGTTGGAAAATCAGTTGGAAAGGAAATCAGTTGTGGTGTGTAGGAATAGTAAAAGGAATTATGAACAAGAAATCTGATTCACAGATGAGAAAACTCAGAAGTTAGTGCTTTACTTTTTCACATTTTGCCACAATACAGCTACAAACATTAGCGTATGCATTCTTTAATTAAATCAACACAAACCAAAGCAAAATGGTGAACTGTGTTTTTTTTTAAATTTTTTAAAAATTATTATTATTATTATTTAACCAGTAATTAGGCCTGTGACGATAACCAATCTTGCCGTATGATAAACTGTCCCAGAAGTTATTGTAATAAATGATATTACGGTTGTTTTGAGACTATTTTTCGCGTAATAATGCTGGAACGCACTTTCAAAGCTCTAGTGAACATTTAACACTTGAACTGGAAAATATTTTAAATATCCAAAATAAATAAACAGAACCACAGAAACGACAAAGAAAATGAATTATGAGACTAATGTGCCAGACTGAAGACTTTTGTCATCCAGTTTTTGGTAGAAAGAAAGAAAAACGATAAATCATGCAAATGGAAATGATTGAGTTTCTTTTAATTTATCATGCGATTAACTGAATTACTGCTTGTTGCGACAGGCTAAAATGCTAAGAATGTAAAGCATAAATTTGTATCCAGATCCTCTTGCTCTGATTCCTTTTAAGTCAACTGACTAAAGACTTAATGGTTGAAGAGGTCTGGTCTGATGAGATTCTTCTTTTCAATACTCTTTAGAACTAAGAAAGTCTTTTGGGATATGTTTTTTTTAAAATTAGCTTTACACATCTAAAGTTATTTTTCTTAATCATATCTGACCTTCAAGTTATCTTGCAGAGTATCTGACTGATCACAGATCCTTAGTTTGACTTTATCATTTTAACTGTGCCGTTTCATTGTGGGGATAACGACGTTCATGTGCATTGTTAGTTTTTCTCCACTACTAGTATTTGTTGATCAATAAATGTAGTTTTAGTCTCATCTTAGCAGATTTTAGCTTGATGACTTTTGAAGGTTGTGCTGGTTTTTGTTTTGAAGAGGCTGAATTCAAAGTATTTAAAGAATCCAATTGTTATTCATGTGAAATCCACGTATTATAACGTTTCCGCTTCTTTAATCTGCACTTCTTTCTTTTGGTCTACCAGATAAAATACGCTAAAGTTAAAAAAGTGCTTTAAAAGTCTAAGGTTTGTGATTACCTGTGCGAGGCTCAAAGGGTAACAGCAGGAGGCCAAACAAATCGAACAAAAGCTTCAAACAGGAGAATAAAGTGACTAAAAATGAGTCTGAGTGTATCAAGATAAGCACACAGCTTATCTTGAGTGTAAGTTCTGCAGAAAACGGCGTGAGTAATCCGAGGAGATTTGAACTGAGGAATGAATGAATGGATGTTGCCTAATCTCAATCTGGGACCATCGCTGCTCTGAGGCCTCCTGCACACGTTTTCTCGTCCTGCGCTTTGGGGGTGGAAAGCAAAAGCGGAGGCTGCTGCAGCGCGCTGCAGCGGAGCAGCAGTGTGTTTAGTAAACAACACGCTGACGTGCAACCACTCAAGTGGAGCAGTGTGTGTGTGCAGCAGCATCAGGCTGCCTGGCCTGATTACAGCGCACGCTGTTTTTACCACCATGTTAAGTGCTAAAAGGACGGTTGGACAGGGACTATTTCTGATTAACAGGTGATCTCCTCTCCTGGAAACTAGCTGGCGTCCTTTGTGGCTGCATAAGTCTGCAGCGTGGCACGCTATTATATTTTACTACAATAACGGGGGAAACCTGCGGAGGTGTGGACGCATTGAGCGCGCACCGTCCTTTGACTCGGGCTTGTGTTTTTCTTTGTGTCATCCTTTGTCTTTCTTCTATTCCCTTTTTGTTTTCTTACGTGTGAAATCTACGCTGACTTGCTCTTTTGATGCGCGGCTGATCACATGAATGGCGCTGACACACAAAGGCGTCCGTGTTTCCTTCCTGTAAACTGCTGCGTTCAAACGAAGGGTAACGAAACTGACGCTCCGCCCTCCTGTTTGCAGCCCGACCTCTTGAACTTCAAAAAGGGATGGATGTCAAAACTGGACGACTGCGGAGAGGTGAGATATCCCTCCTAGTGTCACTTTACTTTTCTTTTCTTGCTTTCTTTAACTTGGTTTACTTTTTCTGTCCTTAGTGGAAGAAGCACTGGTTTGTTTTGACCGACGCTGGGCTGAGATATTACAGAGACTCGACTGCAGAGGAGGCATGTCCTGTTGTTTTTAGTCAAAAATGTTAGCAGTTAGCATGTTGGATAAATGTGGCTTTGGTTTGACAAAGCGACTTGTTTCCCTGCACAGAAAGACGACCTGGACGGAGAAATTGACCTGAAATCTTGCCTGAAGGTGTCCGAGTTCAACGTGGAGAAGAACTATGGCTTTCAGATTCAGGTAAAAGTCTGTCGGTGGTCAAGCACTCTTTAAGACAGCATGCTACTGTTTTCTTCTTCTTCCTCTTCAAACTGTCCTCATCAACTTTAACCACATCTTTCTTCCGTTTTCTACATTGCACCTCTTGTCCTGCCTGTCGTCTCCGTCTCACCCGCATCGTTTTCTTCTCGTCCCTGTCGTGCCGCAGACTCGAGAGGCTGTTTTCACTCTGTCGGCCATGACGGCCGGGATCAGACGGAACTGGATCGAAGTTTTAAAGAAATCTATCCGGCCCAGCAGCTCTCCTGACCTCACCCAGTAAGTTCCAACATCTCATTTGTGTCAAGTTTGGTTTGTGGTCATCATCTCCAATATTTCAAAAGGATGCAGTAAGTCAGAAGAGATAAAATAAGGGCACGAACGGGCAACATGGCATTGTGACACCTGCTATAAGTTATTGACTCATTTGTACAAATGCAAGAGTGAAGGGACTTGAAAACCGTTGCCTAGCATTACGCTTGTTGCATCTGTGTTTTGCCATCAACCTTATACTAAAAATTTAACATTCTAGTTAAAAAAAATAAAAAATCAAAGACTTAGGTCTTATGTCTGTCATTTATTTTTTATTAGATTACCCGACAACAACAGCGACAAGGAGAACTCCCATAAACGCTTCCCGCCGTCTTCTCGCCGCCCCCCGTCGCGCCACGCCGACTCCCAGTCCGAGACCCCGAGCTCGGCCCATCCCGCCGAGCGAAGGTTCGACTACGTAGAGCTGTCTCCTGTTTCCGCCTCCTCCTCCGCCCCGCTCCCATCCAGTCAGCGCGAAGCAGGGGAGGGGCTGGGCCGAGAGCACAGCCAATGGCAGGAGGAGAGGAGCATGAGCAGCCAATGGGAAGCCGTTCTGTCGCGGAAGGGCTCTGGGGTGGGATCCAACCAGAAGCCCCACCTGGACGACGAGATTGAGAGGAAGTGGTCCGAGTTGGAGCGGATGCCGCTAAAGGACGTGAGCTCCTTGTCGTCGATGGGATCGCGGACGTCTAGCCAGTCGGCCAACGAGGCGCTGCAGAGGGAGGTAGTGTGTGGAGATGATTCTGTAATTTGCAAAGATACTGAAATGCAAATTAACCCTTCATCTGCGTCGATGAAGTAAAGCGATTCTTTTTTCAACCGTTTTATGCTTTGTACAACTTTCTGACTTTTGTTTTACTTTCAGGAGTATTTTCCAACTTGAATGTTCAAATACATGAATTCATGATTGATCTCAGGAGTTTTAATGAACTGATGTGGAAGATGCTTCTGAAAAGCCAGGCTGCTCTGTTTTTGTGTGTTGTGATGTGCTTCTTTGTGTGAATATATATATATATATATATATATATATATATATATATATATATATATATATATTTTATGCATCCATCTGCTGTCAAATCAGCTGGCTTTACCTCCGTTTTCATCTCCTCATCTCTCTCAGGTGGCGTCACTGAGGCAACAGGTGGAGAAACTACAACAGGGGGGGCGGGACGGGGGAAAGGGAGGAAGCGTGCGCGGCGACTGCGGCCCTGAGGCGGCGTGCAGCCGCAGCCTGGCGGCCATGGAGCGCGCTCACAGACACGCGCTGGAGGAGCTGCAGAGGCAGCATGACCGCCAGATGAGGGAGCTGGAGACGGAGAAGGAGCGGCTGCTGCTGGAGGAGACTCGGGACACGGCGCGAGGTCGGTCACTCGCTCGGTCAGGACGCTTCCAAGAGAACGCTGCCGTGTTCACTACGCTCTCTGACTGTTTTAAAGGTTTATTTAGATGATATTTAAATCACAACGATCAACTGGTCATCACAGTCAGGTAGGGATTGTAACATTTAATTGGATTAATTGCGATTATTGATATAAGCGCCAACTAATTTAGTAATCAATTAATCGTCAACTAGAGTATACAGACTCAAAAAAGACACATTCAGAGCAATATTCAAACTGTACAAAAATGTATATATTTTGCAGTTGATGTGGAAAAAATGTTCCACTTTGAACTCCTTAAGTAGCATATCTTTTAGCTTCATCTGGATCAAACTGTAAAAACCAAAATTTCCAATTGAACACCTTTAACTATCAATTTATTAATCGGTAAGGAATCTATAACTCATCAAGCATACACAAAAGGGCTGTAATGTTATTGCATGGTAGATTTATTATTTTGGGCTTTCAAAGAAGAAGAGAGTTGAATGCAAATTTTAAGCAACACATTTTGGATTTATTTGTAAAGCTGCTTTCCGTTTCCAACTTTTACACGCATCCCTTCCCCAACACGACTAAATTCCCTCCTCTGCAGTCTTGTAATTGATTCAGACGTCGTGAAAATGAAAAGTTTGGAAAAATTTGACTTGGTCTCCAAGAAAAGACCATCCCATTAAAACGCAGTAAAGTTAGTAGTTATACAGCGACATGAAAAAGCTCAAGGCTTTCAAAGGTTTTCAAGGCTCTGGACATGAGACATTTTGCAGGCTGAAACGACATCTACAGCAGAAAGTAAGAGCGTAAAAATACGAGTAAAATGTCTCATAATGTAGGAAAGCATGTAACATTTCTGATTTAAATAAAGCCATGTAAGATAACTCGACTCAAACTATTGAGTCTAAATCATGGACCACGTCATGTGTTCTAGCCACACGTCATGTGGCGTTCTAGCGAATGTTGAGTCTGTATTTGTGTTTCAGTGATGGAGGCTTTGAAGAAGAAACACAAAGAGGAGCTGGAGAGAGAGGTGGAGAAGGTCAGGAGGCTGAGCAGCGGGAAGTTGGACTCTCTCACTCTGCAGACGCAACAACAGTAAGACGCTTGAATTAACTCCTGCCAGCGGAACATTAACACCCATTTGTTATGTCTCATTTCTGCAGAACGAGATCATAAAAATATCCAGTTGCAGTTTTCGGTAGTTGTACTTGGGGGCTGAGTTGGCGGCAAGCGCGACTCTCCCTGCTTGCTTCAAAGAAATCCATTAGTGAAGCAGCCGCTGGACGCTGCTGGGCTCCAAATGAATGCAGAAACATTTGGTCATGGATGAGTTTCTCTTAACTGTCTTCATGAAGGGGGTTCAGTAGCGGTTTCTGCATTTTTACAGCTAATCTGTTGTAACTGCTGGCCATTTTCAGCTTGTGCAGGCTCTTCCTCTTTTTGAGGTTATTGGGTGCAAGATGCAGAGAAGCTTTACGTCTAATACAGGAAATGCTTTTGGGACAGAGAAAGAGTGTTGCTGCTATTTACTCATTGATGGGTTCACTGGAGTGTCTCAGAAAGCAGGATTTTGGCTCATATTTAAACATAACGTCTTACTTAATAAGAAGAATCAGTTTCCCATGTGTATTCTAGATGAGTAGCTTTACATTTTCACATTTCTTTATTTAAAATTCCTCTTCCTCGCCGCTGCAGGGCTGAGACGCTGGCCTTGCAGAGAGAGCTGGCCGGTCTGTCGGAGCGCTACTCTCAGAAGTGTCTGGAGCTGAACAAAGCGGAGCAGAGAAACGCCGAGACAGAAAGGGAAGTCAGTCACAGAGAGAGAGACATGGAGCAGCTGAAGAAAGAAAACGTGGTGAGCGAGCAGCTCGGCGCGCGAAAGCGATCAGCCGTACAGCGAAGCTGAAAATAACCAACTCTTCATTTGTGAAAAGCCGAAACGCAAAGAGGAACACTTCTAGCACGGAGCAATGTGATGCAATAACGGTCATGCTCCTTGAACAAATCTGTTTTTTATGGAATAGTTAATACCATGCATGATGCATGGTTTTCAAACTGTTTCACTCCGTCTACTTTGAGGATGTCCTTCGGATTCGTAAAAAGTCTTAAATTCACGTATCTAAACTTCCGTCCTTTAAAATGTCTTCCATGTTTGTGTTGAAAACCTGACCGGGCGTTTCGTTCTTCAGGAGTTAAAGGGCCGCTTGACGGACGAAATGAGCCGAACGCGATCCGCCCTCCCAGACAGAGGCTCGGAGGACGACAAAGACAAGATGTCCTGCGAGCTGCAGGTACTGTTGTTTTGGAAACTGAAAGTGGACTTTCGGCTCTCTGTGTGCCTCCTCCTCACTCTGCCAGTCAAAGCTTTCATGTGGTCTGCAGGTGTGAAAATGCACAAGCCTTCCACACCGACGCCCAGCTGCTTCTACTTCAGCTTTGTGTTTTGTGGGCAAACGTCAGAGACGGGGCTTTCTGTGTGGCTTTAAGTTGCTCTAAAAGGAGTTTTGAAACGTCTTCCCGGATCAGTCCATGTTCGTTTTGTTTCACTCTCCAGCATCTGAAGCTTCGCTTCTTTCCTCCCAAACAATTTCTATTTTATTTTATTTTTTTATTCATCAGAGAGACAGTTTGTATAAGACAGAGAAAAATTTGATACAATTAGCTACAGCTGGGCGATAAGGCTTAAAAAAACGGAATCTATTTTCCCTCTCACTTTCTTTTCTACAAAAAAAGAAATGACAGAAAAGGAGATTTTACTTCAATTGTCTGTTGTGTGAGTTGTACGGCTACGGGAGTTTTTATTTTATGAAATAAAGATGCAATTTTACTAGAAGAACAACTTGAAATTGTGAAAATATTATTTTAGTAAGAAAAACATTTGATAATTATTATTTTATGTTTTTGTCTTGGAGTTTTTATACTTCATTCTCCTAATATCAAGACTATATTCTGCTAATATTAAGACTTTATTTATTTCATATGACTTTATTCTGGTATTACTACGAGTGCATTCTTGTAATATCATGACGGCATTTTAGTCAAGAAAAAAATAACTAATCTTTGCCTGGCCTTAATATTTCATCATAGAGTTGACCTGAATTCAAAGTCCAGATACACAGAAGCTGTAAAACGCGCTTGTCAGAAAAGATGGCCGCCCTGAGCGTGCTGACATCACTCTGAGCTGTGGAAACGTAAGGAGTGCTTCGGTGGAGAAATTCCAAATTTTCCAAAAATTACATTTTCAAAAAGCATCAATAAAATTGATGGATCGCTCAGCCCTACTACTACTTGTTCCACGCGGTTTAGAAAGAAAAGTGCTTTAAATATGAACATCCAGGTTTTAAATTAATAACACTCATGCTGGTTAATTTATGTAAACTTCTGACCAGAACTGTTCTGTTTTTTCCTGTCCGTTTTTTTTTTTTTGGGGGGGGGGTTTGTTTGTGGAAAAAATAAAAACCTCACTCCTCTCTCTCTTCCAGGTTCTCCTCAGAATGAAAGATAATGAGATAGATTATCTGCACAAGGAGATCAGCTGTCTCAGGAACGAGCTTCAGTTTCTAAACATGGTACTGTGACTTGATTTACCTCTGAAAAATACTCCACAGTGTTAAACTTGACACAGACATCAAACCGCTCAGACAGAGGAACCCTGTAATTTAAAAAGCACAGCTCTGTTTTTTCTTTGTTTTGTTGTTTTGTTTTTTTTGTGGATCCGATGCTTCGCTGTCGTAGCCTGAGGCCTCTCTGAAGATGACGCCATTTCTTTCTCCTTCCCCCTCCTCTGCTCATTGTTGTGCAGGAAAAGCAGCTGGCCTGTGAGCGGTATGCAGAGGTGCACGGAGAGCTGAACGGGATGAAGGGCCGCACGGAGCGCGAGATTCAGAGTCTGAAGGAGCACCTGAGGCTGGCCATGGCCGCCCTGCAGGAGGGGCAGAAGTTGGGCAACAGCCTGGACCACTGACTAGCCGCCGGGCTGGAGCCGGACCGCAATCCAGGCAAAGGACGGAACTCTTTAGAGTCTTTTTTTGTTGTTGTTGTTTTCAGTAATGGTTCAACCTTTCTTTGTTCCCGGACTTTAGTTTTTCAGCCTGCAGGGCGGCTGGATCCAAAGGAAATAACGGCCGCGCGTCGGAACTCGAACGCGTCTTTCAAGCCGATTTGCCAACGAGTCGTTTTGTCGGCTTCATTACACTGGGCCTTAATTTGTATTAAAAAAAACATTTAAAAAAAAATTAATTAATTAAAAGTGCACTTTTCACTTTTGGTTTTGCTCTTGAGAGTGCTAGCTTGTATCGATGTGCATTTGGTCTTACAACTGGAATCTGTGAGTTTTTTTTTTTTTTTATATATATATATATATATATATATTTAGTCGTCCTCTGTAGATGGTTTGTACTGTCTACATTTTGAAAGCAGAGGTCAGACTCTTACTGTTTTTTTTTTGTTTTTTTTCTTTCCTGTTTTTGCGAAGGTGGTACACTTTCTCAAGAAACGAGAGCTTTTTCATATTTGCTGTTATTTTTATTCCTGTTTAGTTTGTAAAAGCGAGTTTCTGGAGAACACATTGGGATTCTGATATGGAGAAAAAAAAAAAACAATTTCTAAGTTTTGCAGACTAATTGGGAAAATTTGATCTGATTGTTGAGGAAAACTTCTCCACTCAAAGTTGACTATAATCTGTAATTTCCACAAAATATTTATAAGCCATGGTGGAGAAATCCCAAACTTTTGTGTGTCCGTTTATCATTTATGAGCATTTTCTGCTTTGTGCCACCACTGCAACAAATAGGAGGTGTTGCATCAATGAGCCATTTTTTTTTTTATATGTATATGCTTTTCTTATTGAAAAGAACTATTGTGAAAAGAGCAACTACCTACTTTTTGAAAGCAATTTCTTATTTAAAGCCTCCAGGGTTTTTGTAAATCATGATCAGTTTTGGAATCAATAAAGTTGCTTCCGTAGAAATCCATAAAAGCGTTGCAATTTTTAAAAAAAAAAAGTGCCTTCCAAAAGTGTTCACCTTTTCCCAACTTTCTTTTATTTCCTGGGGATTTTATGGTGTAGCCTCGTGCACAAAGTACTGCAAAATTGTGAAGTGAAAGGAAAAAAATTCTACTTTTTTTTGTCCCGGTATTTTTGCAAATAAAAATCTAAAGTGTTTTGTTGTGTTGCGTTCAGCCTTTTTCGTTCTGATGAGCCTAAATAAAACATGAGCCTAAAACACGCCGACTTCAGGCTGAAATGTGGAAGCATCATGCTGTGGGAATGCTTCTCCAAGTAAGTGTACAAACGCAACGAGTTGCCACTGTTGCTATTTATTGAACCAAATCTAAAATAGCAAAACTGTTTAAAGTTCACACTATGAACCACAAATCGTTGCAATGCCTTGTAGAAACTTTTTCTCTATTTCCTGCCCAGTTTTCTCTGTTTTTAAGTCCTACCACAGAAACGTCAACTGAACTTAAAGGTCCAGACTTTGACAAGGCCATTGATGGTTTTCGTTGTCAACTTTGATATTGTAGATTTTACATTTGTTTTTGAAAAGCGTCTTCTTTTGGACAGATGGGCTTATGGTTGACTTTACAAAAGGTTAGTGGAGGATTTTGCAGATAACAAGATCCTGGGCTGCAAATAAGTCCTAACCATCACCTCTCCACCTCCATGTCTTTGCACTAAACTTGTGCTTGGTTTTTGCCAAATATCAGAATGTGTATCATTGTCAAACAGCTCTACTTTAGTCTCATCAAAGTAGGGATACATAATATATCAGCGTTAATATTGGTATTTGTCATTTTATAACTGTAGAACTGGAGCCAAAGCTAACTTGACATTCAATAAACTTTTTTTTTTTTTTTTTTTACCATACTGAATAACAAAAGTCTTTCAGTACTTCCTGGTATGATGCATTAACATTTTTCGACAATAATCCTCTGCTGGGACAAACGACGCAGGGAATAAATGTTTTTTTTTCCGTGAACCTTTTGAGTATCCAAGTCATTTGTTTTAATAAATACAAATTATTTACACAGTACTGAGGAGTTTCATAACTAAAATGACTTTTATTCGTCTTCTGTTTTCCAATGAAAGTCTTTTCCAATTCATCTCGACAGTCAACAAGCCCTGTCTTGTATTGAGCCTGTCTGACCACTAGAGGGCACCTGCGCTCTTTTCTTCAACCTCTGAGAGCGGAAACGCCTTCAACATCAGTAACTGTCATGGCGTCCACGGCGGCGACCCGAACTGCAGCTGGTGCTGCCAAAGTGGTGAAACCCCTTCTCAGTCGGGACCTGGGCGAGGCGAAGCGCAGGGTTCGGGAGCTGTACCGGGCCTGGTACCGTGAGGTGCCCAATACAGGTACGTGGGCCGCGTCGTGGAGGCTGGAAGCCGGCGGCGGCAGCGTCAAGGTCGTTCCTCTGGCTAACTGGTATTTTCTAGAGCTTTGGAGACACGTCTCATTTAAATCTGAGTAAGCAAGAGCTGCAGGCCACAGGCATGTGCTACTCACAGGAATATTATACTGTTAAATCAATAACTGTGAAAATTTGCACACAAAAAAATGAACAAAGCAAACATAATAAACTCTGCGGCATAATAGCTGCTGTCAGCTGTTACACACCATCCCCCATGTTGAGACATGGTGGCAGCATCATACTGTGGAGATTGTTTTTGTCAGCAAAAAGCTTGTTAGAGCCTATAGCAGGACGTAAAGGGCCAGTATTATATATCCTCCAGGCACAAAGTGCCATTTTATAGAATAAATAACTGTTACATCAAACTGTTACTGTTATTAAATTCTGACTTGAAAATGGGCCTCTGTCTCTTTAAAATCTACATTTTTTAAATTTTATTATTAATGACTTTGATTCTTTTGTTGATTACAGTATCCTGACGTCATTTCCTTGTGATAAAACTGAACTGTGTGTGTCTGCAGTGGTCATGTTTCAGCTGGACATCACGACTCGCCAGGGCAGAGACAAAGTGCGGGAGATGTTTGACAAGAACAAGCACGTCACGGACCCCCGCGTCATCGACATGCTGGTCATCAAGGTAAACGTGACTGACGCTTCGCCCACCCAACACGCCGCTACTGCGTGCGGGCCTTGACTCGAGGGTCGATGTCGGTGACGTTTGAGTCGGTGCGGATGTTCGTCCCATTGAACTGTCTCTCGTTTACAACCGCAGGGTAAAATGGAACTGGAAGAAACCATCCACATCTGGAAGCAGAAGACCCACGTGATGCGTTATTTCCACGAGTCCGAAGAGCCCCGAGCGACAGACTTCCTGTCCAAATTCTATAAAGGACACGACCCTTGAACTGTGTAGCTGACCTCTGACCCGTCTTTGCCCGTTTCCAGTGTGAAAGATGTTCCCCTTTGTTGTAAATACACACTTTAACTCTCACATGCTTCCACCTGTTTTGTTTCAGACTTGATGAGAGTCGAATGAGGTCCAGTTAAATTAAAACGCGAGTGTTGCTTTGCTCTTGCGATCACATTTGTGCGTACCAGGGGCGCACCAATAGATTGGCCCCATTTCCTGAATTTTATGTGATCAGCTGATACTTGCAAGAGAAACCGATCTCTTCCACCTTCCCAAAGGTTTGAAAATCTGGCGTCAGGCAAAATGAACTTTTTGAAGATCAGTAAAGGACCAGAAAATTGATGCACCGCTAATGCAGAATACTTCTATACGTGTCTCTAAGCAAGTTGAAGAGAAACAAGAGTTGGCCTGATTCAAGGACTACTCAGATTTTCCCATTGATTATTGAGAAGGGTAAAAATAATTGATATTTTGATTATTCAATTGAATACCTGTTCTTCTTGGTTGATAACTCACTACTAGTTGGAGTACAAACTTGCGTTTTGAAAGTAGCATTGGTCCAAAATGGCCAACTTTTTATTTTTTTAAATCCTCTAAAAAGGCAAACGTTCCAACATTATCAAGTGACACTTGATAATGTTTTTGAATGTTTTTAAGCATTAAAGTGCTTAAAAACTGGCACTTGAATGAAGACCAACGATTGGACAGGCTTAAAAGTTATAATCTAGAGGAAATAAAGATGGAGACGATTCCAAGTAAGAGTTTGGATGTGCTTCTGGGAAAAGGTTGTTAATTAGAAAAGTTTTTCCATTAACTCTGAAAGGACACTGCATAAAGAATCTACTAATCACAGTGGAGCTGGTTGTGGTTTTAAGATCTAGTTGGAAATGGTTGAATAGTGACACAATCTAACGAATTAATTGTGAACATGTCAGTAATTTGACATCACTAAAGAGCGGCAATGTCCCAAGAAATGATCGGACCGTACTTTTGCCTTTGTGGCGAAAAGTTTGGACACCGCATATCTCTGCAGGCCGCACTCGCAACGTCCTTTTGGTTCTAATTTCCAGAAGGGAACTGCACTCAAACCAACTTGAGTTTTGCCTCGACTTTTCTTTTTATTAAGACTCTTGTAGTGCATGCAAATACAGTAGGATAGGAAAAACGTAGCGGCAGTGAGGAGTGCGTCAACCGGGAGCAAAATCCCTGAAGCGAGTGCAGGCGGAGGTGATGTAGGGTGTCACGGCAACAGGACCTCCAGGAAGGCATTTCCTCTACGTTGGTGATCACTGACTCTTGGTGTTGATTGAAAGCATCCATCACCTGCGGAGAAAATGAGACGCCAGGGGTCAACCTGGAGGTCTGGAGAGGAGAGCAGAGCAGCAGCAGAGAGGGAACCCAGACTCACCTGGTCAGTCGTCGTCGTCGTCGTCCTCGGGGACGAATATGTCGTGCTCCTCCAGCAGCGCCGCGAAGCTCTTGCTGATCTGAGTCCCCACGTACAAGAAGGGGATCACGACCAGAGCGATCCGGAAAAGGCCGAAGGGGGTCTGCCGCACGAGCCCCACCACGAAAACACTCTCATTAGTTTAAATGGCAGCTGTGAGACAGACTTCATTACAGACTCATTCCTCCCTTCAAAGTAGTCACAGTTGACTCTTTCTCTCTCTCTCTCTCTCTTTTTTTTTTTCTTCCTGCTGTGCTAATTTCATAACCGGGCTTCTTTCTGTCACGCCATGTTCTCAACAACACGCTGCTCTCACCTTCCTGGGTTTGGGCAGAAGGGCGCCGCTTGACGTGCACACGGCAGTCCGGCTCGGTGTCACCACGGAGGGACCCGGCGGCGTGAGGGGCCCGTTTCCGACAGCCGACAGCCTGAGCAGGCGGCCGAGCACAGCCGAGGCCATGTTCACAGCTGTTTGACAGGTGACGCGGCAGCAATGCGGAAAAGACGGACTGGGGGTGAAAAAAAAAAAAAAAAAACCCAATCAAAAAATCGTTCTGCAGATTTCGCTTTGCAACACCGCCATCTGGCGTCGATAGACGAGAACTGCACCCTGCAGTTTAACAACATATATGGTTTAAGCCACATATGTCAGCTTAAAAACGGACATCCAACAGCTTTTAAGAATAGATTCACTGCACCGAATGTTTCACTTTTAAGTGAGGAATATTTAGAAGTGACGCTGATGTTACTGGAGCAACATTTAGTAAAACTAGACTTCAATGGACTCAAGTTTCCTTGTTCTTGTGTTATTTTCTGTCTCCAGAATCTGCTTGCTCTAAGTGAGTCCTGCTTTGTCTCCCCTAATACTTTAAAAACAACAACAAAAAAACAAATAGCAGTGTAAACATACTTTTGCATGTACAAAAACAACTTTGTAACAAATTTGACTTCCTGCTTTAAATCTCTTTCAGCTGCTGTCAGCTCCTTTTATGCTCCTACTCTGCAGATATTCAGTGTCTTTCCCTATGATTTCCCGTATTCATTTTCAGAAGTCCATGTCTTTCTCTATTACAAAAAAAAATAAAATAAAAATTAGCCATAAGTAAATTTCAGTACCACTTTTATTCAATGTGCCGTTTCCAAGCATACAGAATTTGATGTTTGTTGCTAAATACACCTTAGCAACGCCCACACAACAAGTACTTTATCATTCACTGGAATGTCAGGCATTTTTGTCCCCTTCGGGCTTCCATATAACAGCCTCCATTTTGCGTACAGTTAGAGTTGACTTCTACTTGTGTTGCGTAAAAACCCCCATCTTATTCCAGCATGTGATAAAACATCCCTCAATTGTACCATCCTTAGAAAATAGATAAAAGAAAATAAATAATATGCATTAATAAATATTTACAGACTCCTGCTAGTGTAACTCGGTGTTGAAGAGCAGGCAAATGAAAGAAGCTGCACGACAACAAGTTATTGGTGGAGATGAACAATAAATGTGGAAGACCTATGTACAGAATGTCAGTGCATTCAAATGTCCATCCATCCATTTTCCGTCACCCTTCTCCCTGACGGGGTCGGGAGTTGCTGGTGCCTATCTCCAGCTGCGTTCCGGGCGAGAGGCGGGGTTCACCCTGGACAGGTCGCCAGTCTGTCGCAGGGCAACACAGAGAGACAAACAGGACAAACAACCACGCACACACACACTCACACCTAGGGAGAATTTGGGAAGGTCAATCAACCTGACAGTCATGTTTTTGGACTGTGGGAGGAAGCCGGAGAACCCGGAGAGAACCCACGCATGCACAGGGAGAACATGCAAACTCCGTGCAGAAAGACCCCGGGCCGGGAATCGAACCCAGGACCTTCTTGCTGCAAGGCAACAGCGCTACCCACTGCGTCACTGTGCAGCCCGCGCATTCAAATGTTCTGGCAGCAAAAAATATCAAGTTTTAACGACAGAACAGAGTTGTTCTACTTCAGTTAAATGAAGAGGAAAATAAGTTAATTCAGACAATAAAAACAAAACAACTTAAAAGAAACATTTGATACAGGAAAGAAAGATTCACAGTAACGTAGAACTTCTTATCGGAGCTAACAGAATGTAAACAGCTTTCAATGCTTTGTGACCCTTTAGTGCAGAAGAAGAAGTGATGACGACTCATGACGTTCCAGCGCTCTGTCACTGCACACACACAAAATATAAAAAGCATTCGGTTATCACTCTGTGTCGGTTCGTAGATGAAAATGTTACAAAAACAAAGTATTAGTCCAGCAAAGTTACCTGAGGTTTGAAGGAGAGGCGCCTGAAAAACGCGATCGCCTCGGCGGCGACTTTCCCAGCCGCCTCGGTTTCCTGGTTTTCGCCCAGCGGGACGATTTGTCCCGTCCTGATGGCGGCTCTGAGGCTGGTGCTCTCCACTATCTGGGCGCTGGTCTCCGAGCCGGTCGTGGGCCGGGAGGACACGGTGATGTAGGTGGCGTCTTTCAGGTACTCCAGGTAGCTCACTGTCGGAGAGAGAGCGATGGATATCGTACTGCTGAACTGTTTCAACGTGCCGGTCCACGTTCTCAACCAACAAAAGTCGACACGAGAGTGAATCGAGAAGCAAAACTCGGTTAAATTGGATGGAAGGAATTTTGTTTTTTTGAAAAGCAGCTTTTCCAAGTCTTTGTCAATTTTCCTCAGATCTGAACTTTGACTGGACCGTTCTGACTTGGTTAAGTGTTTTATTCACACAAATACATATTTGCAGCTCTAAGTCAGTCTTATTTAGTTAGACTGAGAACAAAAACGCCTCTTTGGGCTGTAAATCTTGCTGCTATAATGTGAAAAGCAAAAAGATTTTAAATGGAGCATAAATACTGCTACAAATTTGCAAATGATTTCATTTCAAAAGATTGGCCTAAAGACGAAGCGAAGTGGAGAACTAACTGGGTTTGTCTCACCTGCGGATGTGACCGCTGTGTCCGTGGTGCTGCTGAGCTGCAGCAGCGCCGCAGGATGCGCCGGATGCAGCAGGAAGAGCTTCCTGATGAGCGGCTCCGCCGCCGCCACGCCCGGCGCCATCTGGACACAGTTCGGCACAAGTCACACGCTGCGTTTTTAATCGCTCCTCCAGTCAACGCTCGGTCTCGGGCCGCAGAGACTCACCGTCGTCCTGGGAACGTTCCTCTGCGCTCTGATCGGCTCGCTGGCCCAGAACAGAAAGACCGATTGGCCGGCGGAGGTCGATATGGCGGACGCTTCCAAAACGAGACGAGGGCACACGAACTCAGCCCGCCAGAGGGGCGTCCCGCTCGCCCCGCTGATGATCAGCGCCTAGCGGACGAAACTGCGAGTCTGAGTCGGAGTGCGTTTGCGCGAAAAAGAAAATGTCCGACGTCGCCAAAGAGCCGGAGAAGCAGATATTTACCGTCATGATGCCGTTTGCCGAATGCTGGACAAAAAGGTCCAGGACTCCATCGCTGTTGAAGTGACCCAAAGCTGGTTCGCTGTGGGGAAACATTCTGTTTTTCTCTCATTACATTCATACTATTCAGCACATCGATTTCATATATGAAACCGTAAGATTCAATAACGCAATGATTCAATAATCATTTGCATTGACAGAAGCTTTCATCGGTTTTACGCCGCTCAGACCTGTGAATGGAAGCGTTGCTGAAAGTCCACTGCTTGTGTAAGTCGCGCTGCCTGAGCACCGACAGCGTGCTGGGGCCGTAGAACAACACCCAGTCGCTCCTGGTCGAGTTCAGGTTGGAGACCGCGTCCAGACTGTTGCGGTTGTTCCCAAAACCGGCCACTAGGGGGAGCAGGAACTCCACACGCTCTGATCCACTAAGAAGAAAAAAGAAAAAGGAAAAGAAAAAGGAAAAGGACGCAGCAACAAGTGAGATTGCTCCATCATCTGGAACGTGGATTATGGTGCATTGAGGCTGTTGTAGATCTTCCACATTTTTTTTTTTTTTTCTTCCCAGGAGAAGCAATAAACGAAGGCCGTACCTGTAAATGGAGATAAAGGGGGAGGAAGTGGCGTTCTTCATGTTCTCCCAGCTCATATCCTTCCTCAAAACAAAACGCGCTTCGGGCATTTTCTCCAACGCCCGAACGTAGATGTCTTGCAAGGAGATGGCCTGGACGTTACCTGGAGACGTGAGTCGCAAACGAACTCGGATCAATTTCAGGCGGTTCAAGCTGCGGTCGAGGCTCCGGCCTCGCTCTGCCTCACCCAGTCCAAACAGGATGTAGAACGCTCCTTGCTGGGTCTCGTGCAGCAACGGACCGATGAGCTTCCCTTGACCTTTGAGGTTGAAGGGGACGGGACGTCCGATTTTCTTTCCCGTCAGTCCAGAGATCAAAGTCAGCGATAAATCCAAAGTCTGAAAAACGAACACCAGAAACGCACGTCAACACAGAAATAAGTCGAATGCAAATCCGGGTTCGTTTAGCGGACAGGGAGAAACCTTTCAAGAGTTGCACTCGTTTTTAAATTAAACGAAAGCTGAATGTGAAAAAGTCAAAACAGTTGGAACATTTTTACCTCATCAGCAGGTAGAGTAGCTAGAAGCAGGTCTGGGACGGAGTCACCCTGGATGTCAGGAAGCAACACTGCCTGGGATTCAATGTTTCTAAGGGCGACTGACCACAACTTCCTCCCTAAAGGGAGAACGAAAAACAAACAAAAAAAAAACACACATCTTTGATCACATAGTAGGAGCTCAAGCACTATTTCTATTTATCGAATAAATAGAAATATTTAGATCTCAGTAATTAAATAAGAATTTTCAGATTTTCTTATCTAAGAAAAAACACTAAGCTAATGCACTGTTAGCGCATTAGCCTCATTAGGAGAAGTTAAACAATGTAGTTTGTGGGGCTCAGAAAGTGACAAAAGACAAAAATAACTTGTTATTTTTTTTGTATTTTTTTCTCTCAGGCGATTTGTCGGTGCTTCGCGAAGGCGATCCTGACCCGTGGTGCCGTTGACCGCCATGAGGTTGGACTTTCCGATAACGAGGCAAACGGGCGACGGCGGCTGCGTGCTCAGCTGCAGACCGCACTGGAGGAACATGACGGGCTCGTTCAGGACTTCCCTCCACAGCACCCGGCCGCTGGCGGCGCAGACGGCCACCGCGCTGTAAACTGGAACAATGAAATCCTCTTAGAGGGGCGGGGTGGAGGGAATAAAATAAACCCAAAACACCCTTTTCACAGAGCTTACCTTTGCTCCTTTGCGTTGCATGCGTGCCGTTGGTCAATTCGGTCACACCCAAAAGCACGTCCTCCACCGAATCGCCGTCAACGTCCCACAGAGCCAGCGCGGGCGGAGTGACGCCTGGACGGTAACCAGGGAGAACTGTTAAGACAACTCCTGCGAAATCCACCAGATGCTTTTATTTTATTTGAAGCATCTGGGGTGGATTCAGAGAGAAACAAACCATAATCACAAGTGACTAAATATAAAAAGGAGACATGGCGGTCTAGACAGGAGGACTCCTCAGTAAGTCTTAAGTGCTGCTTTGGGTGTTTATTTTGCCCTGATTTGCCAACCTGCTAATAGGTGTTTGTGTATGTTTGACTGTAAACTGCAGATTTCTGAGTACCTCCTGCGTCTCCCAGCGCTCGCTCCCACCGCAGCTTCTTCTCCAGCTCCGCCTTCTGGCAGGGAACCAGGAACGCACACAGCAGCACGATCAACACGGCGCAGGCAAGAGGCACCAGGAAAAACGCGCTCCGGATCGCATTTTTCGTCCTCTTCCTCTTCTCCTCTGCCTCGGCGCTGTGAGGGCCCAGCCCGGCGGCCCCAGACGGCCCGGCTCCTCCTCCTCCTCGGTCCTCCCCGTTCCCCAGCTCCCCGCGGCTCCAGTACTGGCCGCCCTTCAGGTCATCTCGGCTCCTCCTGGGCTTGCCGGAAACCTGGCCCGTCCACTGCTCGTCGTCGTCGTCTTCTTCCTCCTCCTCGTCCTCGTGGCCCCGCGCCCCGTCGAGCCTTCCCAACCTCCCGTTGCGCGGCTTGGAGGAGCCCGGGGCCAGGCAGCCGTCCCTGCCCAGGCCGTTTCTGGGGTAGTTGAGCACGAGGTCATCCTCTTCGCTCTCGTCGTCGCTGTCTGCCTGGGTGAGAGGGTCGTACTCCCCGAGCTCTGAGCCCTTCTTCCCTGTAGGGACAAGGACAAAATGGGATCTGTTGCTATGACAACACAGAGTCCTCATAAAACCAAGGAAGTATGCTCTTCAGGGTTACCATGGCCACCCGTACAATGAGAGCAGGTGTTGTTAGTATGTCAGTGGTCATACATTATAACTGATTGGAATATTGCATTGAGAATTGATCAAATTTTATTTTATTTTTTTTCTAGGCCGTTATACAGATCCACTGTCTTACTGGCAGTGGAGAAGGAATGTTTGGAATTAGGGAGTAGAAACTCAGTTTTTTTTTCTCCAAATTGCAGGAATGTGCCTGCAAGTGTTCTGTCATTCACCATCATCATCATGCAAATTCTGTTCATCTTTAGCATTATTGGCATATTTGTTTATTTCTCACAAGTCTATATTTGACTTTAGACACTTTGTTTATGATGATGAAGAAGCTAAACATAGTCTGAAGCGATCATGGAGCCACAATAAAAACAAAAACGACAATAAAATTATATTGAATGAATGTTAATTACATATATATATTTTTATTTATTTATTTTTTTTTTTTTTTTCATTTATTCTTTTTTTTGTAGCACACCGTTTGTAAAACACCATCTTCTTCATCCTTTGCCTTATTTTCCATCTGCAGGATTTCCGCAGGGTAAACATTAGCTTCCATTAGCTCGCTGTCAGCTAAACGTAGGACTGAAGAATAAACTGCTTTCCGCCATATGTAGCATCGTCATTATTCCCAAAAAATGTGATGATGCCGACCAGTTTGCGCCTCACAAAACCAGTGAATGAACCGACACATTACAATTAAACGCACCAAACCGTTTGTGGCGTTGCCATTCGCGGTCTGTCGCGTTCTCTCGCTTTTTCTCCGTCCCTCTGTGAAATAAGGAGGGATAAGTGTCGCGAAGCTCACCTGGCAGTTTGAGGGCACGGGACAGCGCTGCAGCCATTGTTTCTCCTCTCGACATCGACGCGGAGCCGCGAGGACGATAAGCGAGCGCTGGAACCAACCAGATGCGCTCAAGGTGCATTCTGGGAGTTGGGGTTTTTCCCCTGAGGCTGGCGTGGCGCGTTTTGACCTGCAGCTAATCCAGGGGAAAGTTAGACAGACTGTTTAAGTAATTTGTGGGGGGGTTTCCATTAAAATTATATAGCTAAAAAATGTTAATCCTTTTATAGTTATTATAAAATTCGTGTAAAAAAATAATACAGTCATATTGTTCTAATCTATAGCTTGTATGTGTTCATTTTTCCCTTTGAAATCAGAAAATTAAATTTGCTACAAAACAGTTACATTATCGGACTTGTCATTCTTGCAAAATGAGCTACAAGAGCTGCCATGATGTATGTGAAACCTGTGAAACTTCATTTTCAATGTTTGTTCTTTTCGTATGGTTTGGGGTCGGGGAAGGTCCTGGTCCCGCAAGGCATCTCGCGAAGTAGGCGAGTCACCTAAACGGACAGACCTATGCCCTTTCAAAAATTCCTCTCGTATTGTGAACGAGGATACGGGCGTCACCCCGCATCGTTATTTTCCTTACTCATCAGTTTAAGGCATAACCAATGGCTCGTCGATTAGCGGCTCTAGTCATCTTGCCTTGGCGTTCTCACTCACGGTGCCGAATGAAGGCGACTGACTGGAAAGCAATTATGTTTGCACCAATATATTACAATAGTTGAAGTAATACCATTTAAAAACAATATACTCTGATAAACATAAAACAATCTACTTGCCTAAAAAAACGTATATATATTTATCATAAAGGGGCGCAAAGCCTTATGGGTAATCCGAATTCCTTTGTATTTCATCGAGAGCAACTAATAACAGATTATAAAATAGTAAACGTCAATTTTAACAATTAAAGGTACGGAATACTTAATGTTAAAGTCCATGATGGTAAAATGAATAAAACTGCCAAGTCTAAACAAGAATTTATTCAGTCCTCAGAGACTCATTTTCGTCCTTTTTGGTGTAAATCGGTGTCCGTAAGGATTGTCAAAAGCTCCTGTGACGCGCACGCTCAGAGGTAATAGTGTATGAGAAAATGGCAGACGTCTCGTTGGATGAAGTTATACGGCGGCGCGGCATTAACCAGAAACCTCCACCTAAACGGTACGTAAAATGCAGTTGAATTTTAAATCCTGTTAATGAAGGATTTGTGAAGCTTTTTGGAGCAAAAGTGAAAGAACACCGTGAAAATAAAAGCTGCAGTTCGCTAGCTTTTACGGTGTGCTAAACGCTAAGCTAAGTAGCCACCACTAGCAGGAGGCCTTTAGAAATGAAACGTTTAAGTTTGGAAAAACACGACGTAATCCAACTTGTAACACCTAAATCTATTGGTGAGTGCAACAAAAGCCCACTAGCGCATTATTGCGTCACGTTTACTTCGCGTTCTGCTTTTATCTTCTCTCCTTTCGGTTAGCTCTGCTAATATTTTTTCTTTACGTCAAATTGTGATTATTCTGTCACTTTTTGTGGAAATGTGGCTCCTGCAGGCTCTGCTCTGTTAGCATAAGAGCTATATTAACATTAATCGCTTTCTACAAGATAACCACTGTACACTGTTATTTTACACAGAAACAAACTGAAATTACATCCAAGCATTGCAGGAGACAAGCAATCAATGTACATTTCTAGCGCTGTTAAGTGTAATAAAATTACACTATATTTCAAAATGACAATTATTGCTATTTTTTTTTACTTTTTGCAGTTTTAGAAATATACATGCATTCAACATTCACTCTCCCTCCAGAAAAAAAAAAGTACAGACAAGAGCAATGACATTAAAATGACAAAATTTGATGAGAAGATCTAAATCTTGAGTGGCGTGATAAAAAATCTTGAATTAAAAGTATTTTCCCCTGTCTGGATAAGCGATTGGCATAGAGCAATATTTGCATTTCCAAGATTTTATTCCTTATGCGATTGACCACGTGAATAAAATCACAACTTATGATCTTAAGCGTGCTTTACGTGTTTATTCAGACCTTTCATTTGTTTCTCTTTTTGTCTGTTTTTTTAATAATCTGTAAAGTCCAGACTGCAAAAAAAACCAAGGAAAATATGTAATCGCAATTCTATTGCCGATCAGAGAGTTGATGTCAATTCCATCTGTCCCACATGGTTTCTTTTTCTTTTCTTCATTTTTGAGTATTCAATTGTCCCAACCATCCCTTTGTCTTTGTTTTTCTATCCGGCTGATAGTTTTTCTGTTATTTACATCAGGTTTGTGTCCATTAAGTCCGATAGTTCTTCTGTTATTTACATAAGGTTTGTGTCCATTAGGCCCGTGTTCGGACGGCTTGGGGCGGGAGATGGAAAAAATTTTGATGCCAGGCAAAAAATTGGGCTGAACGATGCAAGGCAACGCCTAGGAGGAGGAGGAGGAGGAGGAGGAGGAGGAGGAGGAACAGGTAAGGCGTCATCATGCCTCCGAGTCTAAACAACAACAGCTGAAGATTTAAGATTTCCCTCTATGCCCAGGTTTTCAAGTGAAGGACGCCAGAGAGAAGCTGGTCCAGAAAGACGCTCGGTTCAAAATCCGCGGCAGGGGAGGGGCAGCGGCGGGAGGCGTGCAGGACGCCCGGCAGATGATCAACTCGCGCAAGCAGGGCCTGAGTCAGAGTCAGTTCGGCTCCCCTGCGCAGACCACACTAAAGGCGGCGATCGCGCAGCAGCTGCAAAGCAAGACCGCCGTGCCACAGATCCAAATCCAAACCGGCAACAACCTCGCCAGTGCAAACGCCAGGCAGTTCACAACTACCGTACAAGGACTGATTCCCCGAGTCGGCGCGACGCCGCAGCTGAGCAATAGCGTTCGAGTAATGGACGCCCGCGACAGGCTGAGCCTCAAGAGGAGCATCGGAGGAACACAGACGCAAGCAGCTGCGGAGCCGCCTCTAAAAATAACTAAGACCATCCAGGTGAGGGTGCAGAAAGTTTTTATTTTTTTTTTTTAATTTTTCCCCTTGTTTTGATGAATCTTAAAAATGCACGATCAAGCTCTTTTAACGATTACCGACTCGCTTTTCAGCAACGTCCAGCTGGGACCTTAGGGGGAATCCGTGCGATGACGCAGGTACGTCTGTCTTCGTTTTCAAAATACAAGATATTATTTATCTTCAGCGTTGGTCACGGCTGTAAAATGTGCTGCTTAATGAATAAATCTTCTCCTCTCAGCCTGCCGTCAGTAACCTGGACAGCATCGCCAGCAAACAAATAAAGATAACGACCGCCAACAGCATGCTGCAGTCCCGGGTGAGACGCTCTTACAGTTCCTTAAACATTTCAAAGAAGCGTTTTCATATTTCCTCTGGTTCCCACAGAAATAATAATCATAAAAAATAAAAAAAAACGCTTCATACAGACCGGCGCTGCAGGGTCCATGTTCTCCATTACGGCCCCGATCACTAAGGTGGTTAAAAACGACGCCTACACGGCCCCGCGGCCCCCGGTCCCTGTGGCCCCCACCAGGCCCAACACCAGCACGGCGGCCGCTCGTTCCTCTGCTGCAGCGCTGCAGCCCGTGTCCAGGACTCTGCAGCAGAGCGCAGCGGAGACCAGCACCGCAGCACCGACTCCTCCACAGGTACCAGCTGCAGCTGGAGTCCACACAACTGTTCTGTCACATCGTCATCCTCCTCTGACTTGTCTTCACTTCACCAATATGGTGTCTGATTTGAAGTTTCCTTCTGGGGAGAAAAATATATGTATAACGACTAAGTTAAAAGAAAATTGTATCAAGTTTTTTTGTTTTTTTTATTTGAAGCCAATTTTTTTATTTTTTTGAGTGAAAAATCAGTTTCTTCTATAACAAAGTGGATCCCTGCAAGTCTAGGTCGATTACCATGGTAACGGAGGCAGTTTTCATTTTACATCTCCCTAAGAATGATTGAGGAAGAAAAAACCCCGAGACGTTTATGATGGTAGACAGACATTTCAAAGGTTATTGAATTATCCCGATTGATTAACTATCTTATTATGATGAACTCGTTCCTTGAGTGCTGCACATGCAGATTTTAATCTTAATACAATTTTATTTTCCTTGTATTCACAAACCCCTGCAGTCCAGTGTTTAACGGACACCCTGCTTACTTATAGCAGTTGTTTAACAGCGTTATCTTTTGAGAGTGGTGGCTGCCGCTTACTTTGTGTACCAAAACAACAGATGGAGGACGGACGGTGCTGTGACTCTTAATTCAACTTGCAGTTTGATAAAGCTCTTTCTCTCTCTCTCTACAACTCGACGTCAAGGTCGCAAAACCGCACGACTGTAATGCGGTAAACTTAGGGAGTGTGTAAGTCAGGGGTGGGCAACTCCAGGCCTCGAGGGCCAGTCTCCTGCAACTTTTAGATGTGTCTCTAATGCAACACACCTGAGTCAAATAATGAGGTCATTAGCAGAACTCTGGAGAACTTGACTGCACTTCGTAGGTGATTCAGCTATTTAATTCAGCTGTGTTGGACCAGGGAGACATCCAAGAGTTGCAGGACACTGGCCCTCGAGGACCAGGATTGCCCACCCCTGGTGTAAGTTGTGAGCAGTTTGTTTTTTTTCTGGCTTTTTTAGCCTGCGTTCAGCCCGTTGGAGGGGACCAAAATAACCGTGAGCAACCTTCATCCGCGGGTCAGCGAGGAGGACATAATGGTGAGTCCATCCCTCTGTTTGTTTTGTCTCTTCTGTGCGTTGTCCTTCAACATGCTCAGTGTCTAAACCGGAGCGCGGCTCTGCTGCTTGTTTGTCCAAACAGGAGCTGTTCTGCGTGTGCGGCGCGTTGAAGCGAGCGCGCCTGGTGAAGGTGGGCGTCGCCGAGGTGGTGTTTGTCCGTAAGGAGGACGCCGTCAGCGCATACAGGAAGTACAACACTCGCTGCTTGGACGGTGAGTGTAACAGAAACGTCACGGGTTCTGAAACCCGTTGGTTCTGCAGCCGGGATGTTTCGGTTGAGTATTTTTGTTTTGTTCTCTGCCAGGCCAACCCATGAAGTGCAACCTTCATATTCAAGGAACCGTCATCACCTCCGATCAGCCGATCCTACTGTGAGTCAGCCGCTTTACTAGAACTCACCTTCATCTGCATTCAGTCAATAGTTTAATGTTTTTATGACGTGCATTTTATCTTAAGTTAACTTTTTTTATTTGAGATCCTCTTAAAGTAATGCATAACCTTCAAGTGGAAGGAAGATCAGGAACTTTGCTGGACGATGGTTATTGCAATAAATGATGTTGCTTTGTGGAACATTTTCAAGTTGTATAGTGGCAATAGCATAATAATGTATAAACACCATTTCAAAGATCAATAAACTTTCAATTCTAATCAACATTTAACACCGGATTTGGAAGGCATTTTAAATATTCAAATAAATAAAAATGACAACAAATAAAATAAATTGGGAATTATCTGTAAACCACAGAGAGGCTCGTTAAACTAACGGACCAGATTGAAGACTTTTCTGGTCCAGTTGTTTGTAGAAGAAGAGAAAACAGAAAAACAATACATCATCATTGAGCTCGTATTAACTTTGTGATGCGATTTATTGCTTATTTTTACATTTGAGACCTTCCTAGAGATTATTTGCTCGACCAACCAGGGGCTTCTTAACACAGCCGTTCATTTTTCTTTCAGGGTATTAGAGTAAATGGGGCGAAATCAAGAGTGAAGCCAAACCAATCCAGAGTTAAAATTTGGAAACTGTTGTGAATCAGAGAACTAGTGAACTAGTTCCTACGTTTTCTCTAGAATGAAATGTGAATGTGTTGCTCCAGCTGAAAACAACAAGTCGATGGAAATAGTTGTGCAGGTGGACAAAGACAAAAGAGACAAAGGGTCTGTTTTCCTTAATTTTTTAATTTTTATTTATTTTTTTGTCCTACAGGAGACTCAGCGACACCCCAGGCGGCGGCGGCACGAAGAAAGACGGCCTGCCTCCCTCTCTGTCCCGCCCCAGCGGCCAGCGCGCCTCCTCTCAGCCCACGGCCGAAGTGGACCCCCAGACCATCCTCAAAGCTCTGTTCAAGTCCACCACGCAGTCCACCTCCACCACCGAGGCCCCCAGCTCACAGACCACCGCCTTCCGCATCAAGATATAGAAGAATCAAGACACGGGCAGCCCGCAGCCTCTGATGAAACTGGTTTTTACACATTTCATTTCATCGAGTACTCGGAACAAGGGGGGAGGAAACGGATGATCAGCGTCTTCTTCTGTTTTTGGTTTTGTGCAATCAGATGTTACCCGGACCAGACGGAGAAGCTTTGATATTGCGAGTCGGCATAAAGAGGGCGTGTGGGTGGCGTTCTTTTATGAAATCAATTATTATTTTTTGTTGTTTTTTTACTCTGCAGTAACTTGCAGTTTCCAAAAGAGAATAATTGATAACCGAAGTTATTTTAAAGAATCAACACCATTTAAAGAAACACACACATACCGAGTGTGTTTAGTTATTAGGTCGTCCGTCAGGATATTTCTGTTTTCTTTAGCAATCCCTCCTCCTCCCCACTTTGGGACCGATTGAATCCATCTAACAGTTCTGCTTGTAAAAAAAAAAAAAAGTAATAATTGCTACATGTAACACAGAAGTACCATGTTTCTATTGGATTTCCAGTTTGTGTGGAATTCAGTGCTGTTTGTAACAGGTTTTTGTCTTGCTTGTTTAGTTTTTGGAGCAGAATTAAACACAATTTTGTGGTAGTACACGTTACATTCTGTTTATCAAACGCCTGTAAATTACTTTTCGGTTGCTCTGTCAGTTGCGGTTGTTGGATCCGTTTGTGAAATGTTTCCATTAAATATTTAGCTTTGTAGATCTAGTCTGAAGGGTAACTTCTTTTTTTTTTTTTTTTTTTTTTTTCCTGTCGATTTGATTGCAAAAATAAAAAAAGCATAAAAATCTTCTAATAACATGGAAAGAGGTTACAGTTGAGTAGTAGTATTCTAATGTTGTACATTTATGATTTTTAATATCTTTACATCTTTAACCAGATATCGCAAAGATGGATACAGTGTGCCAGAATCACAAATGTCCTCGAATCATTCAACACTCAAACGCACACGAATCGAACTCATTTTCATTTTGGGCCGCATCAAAAGTCTCGGTGTTCTTAAAGGGCCGGTTGTGCCAGAATCTATCAATAGAACCCATTGAACTGTTAAAATATCAATAAATATCTGTTGGTTTCAGCATTCAGTAAGTGTTCCTTAAAATGAAATAATTGAGCACCTTTTTAGTAAATCCAGAATTTTGTTTCCTTTTTTTTTTTCATCAAAAAATGACAGATTTTGTGGTGTTAAATTTAGAAATATTTGTAAGGATTTGTTATGATATTGTATGACGTTAGATGTGACTTTTTATTAATCGGTGAATTGATCACAGACTGCGACTTTACATAAAGTAAAGCCGAGGCAGCAGTCACTTAAACACAACACTTTCGGTCAGTTATGAGAAGAAAAAAAAATTGCTGTAATACCTGAAAAAAAAAAGTGAATTTTGCATGAAAGTGGAGGGACTTATTGATGTAATTTTATTGCCCGCTCTATATGGTTGGTGGAGAAATGTGTTTGTAGGTGTAATTTCAAGCCAAAAATGCCTCTTAGAAGAAGGCAAATAGGTTTGGAGAAATGGACTCAAATTTCCAGTATGTCTCATTTCTTCAAACTTTAATCATCTCCAATTAGCACGGCCAAGCAAGAGTCAATACAAGAATGAGTTTTCTGGCAGCGGTGTCAAACTCACTTTCATTTTAGGCCGTATCAAAAATCTGAATGTTCTTAAAGGGCCGGTTGATCCAGAACATACTGATAAAACCCATGAAACTGGAGAAATATCAATGAATAGCTTTTTTTCAGCAGTCGGTTCGTGTTTCTTAAAATGAAATTATATTTAACATCTTCATCCAATTTTTGCAGTATTTGCGCTTATATATGACATTAAATTTGACCCTTTTTTTTGGACATCAGGCTGAGGCAGCAGATGCTTAAACCCAAAGTTTTTGACTAATTTTGAGAAAAAAAAGTGGGTAAAATCAGAAAAAAAACCAATATATGGGTATTTGTTGATTTTTCTGTGAATTTTGTGGATTTGTGGAAAAACTGGAGGGACTTACTGATGTAATTTGGCTCCATAAAAAGCTACGGGGGGCCCAGATATGGCCTGCGGGCCTTAAGTTTGACACATTAACTAGAGCAAGCAGGTAGAGATCAAAACCAGGGTCCCTTGAAGGGACGCTGCGTGGTACGTCATACACCAAAACACCATAAAACAGAAAAAAATAAAAGTAAAATAACATTCATACTAACTGGACTTATTACAATGTACATAAGTCAATAGATTTTAAAGGTTGAGTTGATAAAGGTCAATATGGAAGCAGCAGAGGAGAAGGAAAACATCTTAATGCTAACAAAGAAGGGTCTATTAAAAGCTGGCTTGGGTAATATTCATGTGGGGGACAATAGAGCTTTGGAGATGACGTCACACGCAGTGACGTCTACATTTGTTACTATTAATCTTACGAGATTAATGTTTCAGTATATCTTCACAAGCCACACCTCATACATTTAACAATAACTCAAATAAATAAAAATAAAAATAAAAAGTTAAAGGCGAAACGTTGATTCGCTTCCGGTTGAAAGGTCACACAACATGGCGCCGTCGAAGAAGAAACATGCTACCAAGCAGGCGTGTGTTCTTCCTGAAGGATTTGCGGGTATCTGCCGTTAACCTACGATTCCAGCAGGACGGTGTTCAGTGAAATTCTGTGACCCGTCCACGCGTTGTTGTTTGCGGACCAGTTTTGATGGGATTGAGCGCTTCTTTCCGGATGCCTAATGTTTTGTTTTCTCCTCCCGTCTCTATCCGCAGTTCTGCCCTTACAGTTCAGCCCCGACAGCGCAGCGCGTCATTCTCTGTACGTGAAGGAGCACAAAGTCCGAGCAGAGAAGACCTCCTACAGGCCGCTAGACCGGACTTTGTTCGTGCTCAACGTCCCTCCTTACTGCCCACAGGTGAGGGGTCCAGTCTGGAGCAAAAACCAGGCCTGCTGTTTTATATGTAACCACAAAGGCTGACATTTTCTCCTTCTCTCCCCCTTTTCCCCCCCCCCTCTTTTTCCTCTTCAGAGTGTCGTCAAAGACTTGTTCTCCCGGTTTGGCGTTGTTGCTTCAGTAGAGCTGAGGGATGCTCCAGGTTCCTCTCAGGAGTCCGGACCCAAACTGTCCACAGTCTTCAGACCAGCAGCCAAACAGGTCAGGCCTGCGGGTTTGTCCATCCGGATGCGAAGAGCAGCCGAGGTCATCGTGTCTCCATTCGTGTCTTCCAGGGTTTCAAGGTCGCCTATGTTGTGTTTGAAAGCTCCTCCAGCATAGCGGCAGCGAAATCCCATCCGCACGATGAGTCCTTGGTGGTCAGCACAGAGCAGAGACCAGTGAGAACTGGAGTACAGAGTGAGCCTTCGGTCACATTTCACATCGCAGACACACACTGGATAGTTTCTACAGAGTTGATGCGACGGGCGAAACCAAGACGGAAATGTTCTTGGCTGGGAATGCAACAAGGAATCGTCATTTTAGGAGTTTTTCCTGCGACATCCACAACAGGCTTTTTGAAAGTAGCCAGCTTTAAGTTATGCTACACATATTTCTTCACTTCCCTCACTTATAGATTCATTTTGTCCTGACATTTTATTCATGTTGTTAGTTATCCTTTATTTAAGCAGGTAAGCTGTTTGAGAACAAACTGTCATTTTCATCGCGCAGCAGAAAACAGAAGAATATCATAAAACAGAGAAAGAAAAATCAAATGTCAACCGTATTTATAGTGACTAAACATGAAGACATAAGTAACTCTACCCATCCAGAACAGCTCCCTGTTGCCTTGGTGAAACGTGGGGATGCGTTTCTGGTACAAGTGTGTTGATTGGTGCGTCTCCCCCGTGACAGAATGGATCCATCAGTACACAAAGTCCATCATCCACCCCGACAAACTACAGCAGACGGTCGACTCGTTCATGCAGGACTACGACAAGCGGCAAGAAAAGGTAAAAGCGGCGCCGCTCCCCCCAATCGACGTCCGAGCGACTTAAAACCTGACGCTTTGTTTTCGTCGCAGGAGGCGGAGCGGCAGAGGCAGGAGGCTGAGCAGCAGCAGGAGGACGAGGAGGGCTGGGTGAAGGTCACGAGAGGTCACAAGGGCGCCAAGGCCCGCCCCCACAGCGAGGCCGCCAACCAGAGGACCCTGCAGAGGGAGGCGAGGAAGAAGAGGAGGAAGGAGCTGATGAACTTCTACACCTGGCAGCACAAGAACACGCAGAAAGAACGTGAGTCCGTTGTATTTTAACGGCGCCGAACGAAGGAAGAAGGTTGAGGTGGAGGAGTTGTTGAACCGTTTCCCCTTTAATCCGTTCCCAGATATCGCTGAGCTGAGGAGGAAGTTCGAGGAGGACAAACAGCGAATCGCTCTGATGAGAGCACAGAGGAAGTTCAAACCGTACTGAAGCAAACCGCACGCTTTTGACTCATCCCACTGCTTTTCTGTTCTTATTTAAAGTGATCTTGTTGAACCGTATTCTTGGAATTTCATCTAATAAACTGGTTTGTATTTTCATGGCTGTCAAACCATCAGTTGCTTTTGTCAACTCCAAACAACTCTTTAGATTTTCTATTTCCAAACCAATCCATCTTGTTGTCAAGGAAACGCACATTAGCAGGAGAGTGCAGCGATGCTATTTGCTCAGCTGTGCCGGGGTAGTGGATGTGGTGCCGAGTCATCTTTGTGTAAAGCTATAAACCAGAGAAAAAGAAAAACTATATACACAGTTTTTCTATTCTAAAAACTGTTCTTATCTTATGCATTTTAGTTATGTTCTGTTGAATTGCAAATGGTACTTTATCTACACCCAGATTGATTTATCCAGTTGGTAACTCCTTGTACAACAATGGACACAATTAAGGTTCCTTGGGTAAATAAATGCCTTTGAGATCTTAAACCCACTGCATCATAAAGTCTCTCACAAACCAGAAACCGTGTACAATCTCATAACTGTAATTTTATTAAGATTTTCATAATTGGAAAACAAAAAAAGAAGCCCCAAGGCTGAAACTCTGCTCAAAGCAACAATGGAAATGCACTTTATTTTTTAGAAGAGCTGCAGAAGTTCATTTCCTCCAAATCCTCAAAAAACACGATTTAGAAAGGAAACAAACTTGGAGCAAAGTAACAAAAACAAACTCATTGCAAATAATAATGCAGATCAACCTGTTCAGCTTATTTAAAGTGATCTTGGTCGTCGGCCCTCTGCTTGCAGCCACATCTTTGGATGCTTGACCAAAGAGCAACGGGCAGGATCAGCAGCAGGGCGGCGCCAACGCCAGACAGAACGTACACCGTCACTCTGAACACTAGGAAAGGAGGAGAAGAGCTGCATTATGATGGAATCATCAATAACGTACTGATCGATTTATTTGAAATATTCACCATTGCTCAGTTTCCCACTCCGAAGGTCGTCCAGTTCTGCGTTTTCGTGGACCAGTTGAAGCGGGCCTACAGATACGAGCTGGACCTGACGGGATGCAGGACTGGTCTGCCTTCTCTGTCGCTCTGCATCCGATGCTGCGGAGGTACAACACGGTTAAAGAACAAACAAAAAAATATATAAAAATATAAAAGTTATACTTACAGATGATGGTACAACGCTGGGCACAGTCCACATCTTCTGTGCAGATTTCCACCCAACAGTAGAAGTACATCTAAAAAGAGCCACATTCACCAACATCGCTGGTATAGACGCGTAAAATAAGCTTATTGCAGTGACATTGTCCCTCTCTAAATATTCTTTAAAAGTGTATTTATATTTAGACGGAATTAAATTATGCCAATTCAGCAGCAATGTACCTCATTTATACTCTTAAAAATTTTATTTACGCTTCAGTACTTTTAACATTTCTAAAGGAAATTGACGATTTTCAACTAATATGACTAAGACTCACTTACTGTAGCCACGGACCGCTAGTCTAGGCTAGCATAGTTATATAATCAAAATAAGGTTTCCCTTAAAAAGCCTCAAATTTGTGCCTCTAAAATTAAGGTCATAAAATGTCTTAAATTCATACAAAGTTGGCTTTAAATATACTAGTTACCAGTTAGCTTTGACGACGATCATTGTTGGTTGATTTGTGTTGAAAAGCCATATGAGGCTAAGCGCATTCTGTGCTTGGACAATCAAAAGATCCCCAAACATTTTTAAGGCCAGCCATGTGGGTTAAGAGAGCCATATACAGTGTGAGAAACAGACCCCAGAGATTTTAGGATTTGCTCTGTTTGATTGCAAAACCTCCCAATATTCCCCTGTATTGTGTTAAATTTAATTTAAGGTCTTATAGAGACTAGCATGCTAAGGCAGGTTTTAAAACCAAAAATATCCAAAACTAAATGGAAAATTAGATAAAGGTACCTGTTCCACACTTTGTTTGCCAGTATGAGGGTCCAAGAAGGCAAAGGTCTTCACATCAAAGCGCCTGACCTGGGAGTAGGTGGTGGTCGTTCCCTGGTTGTCCACAGGGACAGAGCTTCTCATGGTGTCCAGAGGGTTAGGACATCTGTCCAGGGGAAAGGAAGAAACCATGAACCATTCCACTTTGACATTCCAGCATGATTGAGACATTGTAGACCCTACTAACCCATCATGGAGGAGGGTCCACACAGAGTGTTTAGACGCAGGGTAGGCAAAGCAGTCTCTCACACGCAGCACGAGTGCAGGGTCAGGGGACGGCGGGACGATGGAGATCTCCACATTCACCGTCTGACGCAGCGGAAGTTTTAGGGGAAGCCGGTCTTCTGGCATAAAGGTGGTAAAGGAAGAATCTAGAAGGGAACCAAAGTAGGTCAGAAATGGGTTTTGAGCACTTGAAGCCACAAAAAAAAATAATAAAAAAAAGATTCTGGTACCTGTAGCTAATCTCATCTGCACCCTCATGGTTCCCTTTGCCACTACAGCCGGTGGATTGGTAATGGTATACAAAGACCTCAAGTCTTTTGCACGTTTCAGATCCAATTCGTCGTATTCACACTCAACCTGCAGACTTAAAAACGACGCCAACATCTCTTCAGTCCCGTTATACCATCAGAAGAAAAGGAAAGGGTAAGCAGTACCTAAAGGGTGAATGTCTTTTCCTTTTTTTGTTCCGCTCCTCCACTTCAACCTCATAGATCACCAGATCGCCATCTTTCTAGAAGAAAAAGCAAATACTTTAGCCTCAATAAAAAGCATCGGTTTGGACATTCAAAGTGAGAAACTATTTTAAACTGAAACTAACAGAAGTAGTGCTTAATTTTAAAGTGGAAGGAACAGGGTACATTTATACTTAGATAAATGTACCCTGTCTGGCATTCAAATGCCACAGAAGGACATTTAGCTGCAATGGTAGCTTCCGGACTTTTGGGTTATGTCTAATAGCTTCACACAAATTGAATGGAGAGAATCTGAGCTTCAGTTTTTTTTTTTAGATCAGGACTAAAAGTTGAAGGCAGTTTTTTCCTAGAGCCTCCACCAGATTTTCTTCCAGGACCATCCAGCATTTAGCTCCGTCCATTTTTTCGTCATCATACCGATGGTCTAACAGAGACGTTGGAGTTTGCGGACACATACGATTGTTGTCCATTGTGACTGCCGGGAGAAACGGTTTGAACTTCCTTCTCCTACACTGTTGGAAATGAACGTCGGGTATGAAACGCGTGACAGCTACCCTCATCTTCGCGCCGCAATCCGTGACTCCCATCTTGAAGATGGCGGTATCTGAGGTTGAGATTGCGGGCAAACAGTGAGGCTGATCCTTGATTGCAAGGCTGCCGGGGTCAATGCGTGGATGGCTGTCCGTGGCCTTGACCGTGAACACAAAGTGTCCATCCAGAGAGCATGCTAAACAACAACAACAAAAATGCAACTCAGAGAAATAGTTTGGGGATGTTTCTCTTTTGTACGCGCTACAACCTCTTAGAGGTGAAATGTTCCATTTACCGTCAAGTCCGTAGTAGCAGGCAGAAGACTGAGCGTCGTAGCAGCAGCCCAGTTTCTGGCAGGCGCTGCTGGTGATGCTGTGGTGACCACAGTTTAAACGCAGGGACTCGTCAGCATTGCATTCACCGAGGGAAGCTGGAGGAGAAGCTAATAATAACCAAGCTCAAAGTTATAATCTTATCTGCACTTCTATTTCTTTTAAAAAGCCTGGTTTTTCACATTTTAAAACACTCAAAATTCCTAAACATACAATATTAATTGCACTTTATTGGGTGTTTATGTGACAGACTAACTCAAAGTACGAGGAAGAAAAGAGCTGGGTTATTCCTAAGTACGACCGGTCCAGTTTGTCGGTGAAAACTGGTTCGCTTGGACACGACGCAGATTTGAGTGCGACGAGAAGAATTGAACAGCATCCACTTGAATCCTGTTGACGATTAGGTCAGAGGTCACTCACACGACATCGGCTGGGTTTTCCGACCGCTTCTCTTGATCAGAGGACAGCTGACGTTTACTCCGATCCACTGGTTCTCTCCTGTCAACTGGACCTGCAGCGGGACCACCACTTTGTTGCCCTGCAGAGGGAAGAGAGTCAAATATGCAATGCACAGATGTTTTGGATTACACTCTCTTTTTTTATTTTTATAAATTAAAAGTTTTACCTCTGTCCTTGCGTAGCAGCTGTCATATCTGCTGAAAAACGAGAGGTTCTGGTTCTCCTCTTTACCCACCTTCACGCCACAGGACCCCTTAGGATTAACTAAAGGGACTGGAATATCTGACACGTCTAAACCACAACAAAGTAAAAGCAATTACAAAAAAACCCCCCAAAAACAACACAATTAATCAGAAATAACTTTGAGATATTTTCAAACTAAAAGACTGAAACGGGCAACAGCCGTGACCTTACCTTTGACACGCAGTTTATTCGTGACCAGCGGGCCAAACACGGCTGTCATCCCGCGGACTGAGCAGGTGACCGCAGGCGAGGCCCGCTGTGCGTGTTGCGCCGGTTTTTCCTCCCCCAGCAAGCTGGAGGCGCAGCAGCAGCGCTGCGCCATCAGTATCCAAACCAAACACACCAGTCCGGCTTCCGCGTAGCTGCACCTCATCGCCTCCTGAATCTGTGTCGTTCTTTCCGCCTTGACTCCACGGTTCCCAGGTCTTCGCGTGGCTCTACGCGAAGGCCACGCGCCGCCTGGTAATTAGCGTTAATTAGTCCAGCGCTTGTTTCCGTCCTGCCGACATTTATCCGGTGAAGTTCAACCCGCCACCTTTAATTATGTTCACCCTCAGAACTGTGAAATGATCAACTGGATAAACAGCAGCGCTTGTTCCGAGGCCATAAATGATACAGTGAAAGTAGTCCCGATAATAATTTTTTATTTGAATCAAAATCGGCAGCTTTAGGCTACATCTAACGCGGAGCATATAAAGATATATAAATTAGCAGAGAAATTAGAACATTTATGTATATGAAAAAATATACACGATGCAAAATTTGTCTTTCAGTATCAGTATCAAAAAAGATTTTTTTTTTTAACCAGCTTCATGGTCCCAATTTAGCTCCATATAAAGTCGTACGTTTTAAAGAAAACATTTAATTGCAATAAAATTCTTTATAGTTTGTCAGGTTTCTTAACTCTTTCAAGGTTGTATTTTTATTTACTTTTTACCAATTCAGCTTTGAGATGATAGGTTTTGAGCTTTGATCCATTTTTGATCATATCACAGCCCCCCTCCCTCAAAACACACATATATATATAACTTTTTTAAAAATTATTATTATTATTATTATTATTAGTAGTAGTAGTAGTAATAATAACAACAGATAACATTGTCATGTTAAAACTTAATTACTTAATCTCAATGCCACGACACAGTTGGATCAGTCATTCCATCTAAGTCCAAAATTATTTACAAATACATTCAAAAAGAAGCTGTGGAATTATTTCCTTAGTTTCTTTACAAAATATTCAAGATTCATTTAAGTTATTTCTATAAGTATATTTTTTTTGTTAATTGGTTTTTGTCAGATATATTTGATTATTTAGAAATAAACTTCCTTTTTGGCAACCAAGGACTTTGTTATGAGTTAAGATCAGTGGTCTATTACTATTCATAAAGTCATTATTCCAATGAAACCGACAACAATTAATTTACATGTTGTCACCTTTTTCATCCAAATTATTAAAGCCAATACAATATATTTTCTTAGTGGTGCATATATGACCCATTTCCGTTTTTTAGCAACTTAACAAAACTTTGAATCATATTGAACCGTACAGCACAGATCAACATGATTCAAATTAAACTGCAATATACAAATTAATATACAGTCTGTACTGTATTCTCCCACAGAATATTAAACATCCTCAAAAACTCAGCATGTTCATGGACTCACTTTTTCATCCACAATCGTTGGCGTACAAAGTTAATATTATTTTTGAGTCATTTTCTCATAAAGTGTTCATCAGATATTTGAAGGACATATCTGTTATTCAAGGATAAGTAAAAACAAAACAAACAAAAAAAAAGAAGCAAGAAAACTTCCAGAGTCAGATCACGAGTTTTCAGATGGTGTGATGACGTAAGCGTTGTGTCATCCGTGACGATTCCAGGCTTTAGCGTTGACCACAGGCGACAGGAGAAGTTTCACACGGCTCCTGAACATGGCTCTGAATCGGAACCATTCGCAAAACGGCGGGGTTTTGATCGATAACGGAGAGAGGTGCGTGTTTCACGGGGTTTCTTCTGGGTTTATGTCATAAACCGAGCAGCTGTCGTGTCGTCATGAAGCTTGTTTACGTCTCTTCTGGCGGAGCTAGCTAATAACATTAGCAGGGCTAGCCCGCTAGCTGCGCTTTCTTGAAAGTCCCCGAATTTATGTGACTTCAACTTTAACCTTTTAACAGAATACCGAAAATATTATACTGTCTTTTTTTTCCTTTTAGCCCTACCTTGTTGTGAAATGTAGTTTTGCTTTTGGCTAACTCATTTCGTTAGCCCCGTCTGTCACAACAGGAAGCAATGGCTGCTCTTCTCGTGTTGACATTTTGTTGCATCAATAATCGCATCAGGCACCGATTTGACGCAACCTGGGGCCACAAACCGCAAATATCGAGTATCGAAAATTCCGAAGTTACCTAAAATGTCACAGAACTTTGGCCTTATTTATTTATTTAATTAATTAATTCACATTATCTCTAAAACTACTCTTGCGCTTAACTGCATTGTGAGAAGTTGACCCATTGACTTTACCATAATGAAACCAAAACTCCACATTTTTTGAAGGGAATATAAATTGCCACTTTAAAAGTCATAGTTCAAGCTGGTTTACTTGCTTTAAATTGAGATGTGACATTTTTACTGAATTTTAATTTATTGTTTTGCTCATTTATTTTTTTGTTTTGCTTTCTGTAAGGTGTTTTTTGGTTTTAGAAAGGTATCATCTGAATCAATCTGAATTGATTTGAGACAAAAAAGAAACTGCATTGAAGTGTACAGCCCTGATTTTTATCTAAGCATTATGTCGAAAAGTTGCATCAATGTACATCTTAATTACAGTCCAGTTTGTGCTAATTTTCTGTCTAATTAGCCTGTGTCTCTGGAGATTAGTCTAATAATATTCTAGAATACATTTTATATGGAAAAGATATCATATTGTTTTCGACAACTCCCAACGATTCATAGCAAGGATATTCACTGTGCTTGAACGTTTTTTTCTTGGTTTGGTTAATATATATTTTTAACCTTTTATGTCTTCGTTGTCTTTGTAGTGTCTTAAGACAATGTAAGAATGTGGAGCTGTCGTTCAGCGACGTCTCCTGCAAGACTGACCTGCTGAAGGGGACCAAGAAAGGCACCATTTATCTCACTCCATACAGGGTAACTCACTTTGTAGGGTACACATGCTTAGGATGCTGCTGTGATCCTCATGTTTTTTACTCAACTTTATTTGTTGTTGTTCGCCTTCTCAGCTGACGTTCGTGTCCAGCAACAACAAGGACTGCTTAGGCTCAGCCATGTTCCCCTACTATCTGATGAAGGGCTGCAGCATTGAGCAACCAGTGTTCGGCGCCAACTACATAAAAGGCACCGTGTCGGCCGAGCCTGGTGGTGAGTGTCCTTTTTAGCAGACAGGAAACCAGTGATAAATTGGGTTCATGTTGTAATTAAGGGCTTCTCCGATCAAAACTGTTTATTCAGGCGGCTGGGAAGGTCAGGCTCATTTCAAGATGTCATTTCCCAGCGGAGGAGCCATTGAAGTGGGGCAGCATCTTTTCAAACTGGCCACAAATGGTTTGTATTCACATATTTTTATTTAATTTTTTCAGTTGTTTTATTCCATATTGGATGATATCAAGCTCATAAAATAAAAAGTGAACACACTTTCTGCTACCTTTTAAAGCTTTGTTTGTTTTTGTGTTCCAGCATCCCGTGCTGCTCCGGCCCAGAATGGGGCTCCTGCCTACGGTTACCCCTCACCCGGAATGGTGAACGGGTACGGTCCGCCTCCACCGGCTCCGAATGGCTATCCTTATCCGCCCCCTCCCCAGCAGAATGTATTCTACCAGGGTCCTCCTCCTCCTACTGCTCCTGGAAATATGGGCTACCCCTATCCAACAGCAGCAGCAGGTACAGATTTTAGTGTAAATATTGTACAAAATTGCTAAAGTTGTTGCTAAATGCTTTATACCGAAAGTATATTGACATAAGTGGTGGGCATGCATCCGTTGCCATGCTCATAGTGGAGGAAATGTTTTGTTTAGCACTTTGGCTAGCTGTGAAAACATTTAGCACAGGTAGCTATTGTCAAACAGTAACCACTTTAAATTTTTTTAACTGAAGCCCTTCTGGGGTAAATTGGGCAAAACTAGCAACAGAATTGGAAAGACTAAAAAAAAAAAAAAACAGTAAAACTGAAACACAAACCATACAGGTACATGTACATTTTATGTCAACTTGGTCTGCCGTGCCTTGAAAAAAGATATTTACACTCCTTGAACCTTTTCGCATTTTGTGACAAAGCAACAAACTTCTATGCGTTTTAATGGGCTCCTGTGTGGTAGGCTTCCACAAAGTAGCACACAAAAGTGGAAAGACACAAAAAATGCCGATTATTTGTGAGGAACTTATTTTTTAAAACTAATTGTCAACTAATTTGGTGATAGACGAATTGCTAACTGGAGCACACCGACACAAAAGCTTTGCTACAAATGATCAAGCGTGCACATATTTTCTTATTTAAAAAAAAGGAATTGAATTATTTGTTTATTTGCATATTTTAATGTATTTCAGCACAAAAAGCGCTTAAACAAAAATTTGCCAAATTTTTTTAATCCGATACATTGATTAGTCGTCAGAATAACTGATTAATCGATAACTTAGATGATCATCAGTTACAGCCTTTGATGCATCTTGTCAAATTTGTGTGCTGTATCATCTGGGACTCGCATCTTTTTTTTTTTTTTTTTCCTTCGGTTGACCTTCTTGTCTTTTCCAGGAATGTACCCATCTGGATTCGACTACATGGCCCCGCCCCCTCCTTACCCTGGGCCGCCTCAGAACTGGGCTCCTCCCCCTCAGAACTGGACCGCCCCCCCACCTCCTGCAGGTCTGTTAGACTCTCCCTCTCTCTTCTTTTAATCCTGTGCCACTGCACCCGTCAGATCTCATCTGTCTTTTTCAAGATGAATCATTTTGGGGGAAAAAAAAAAAATAAATAAAAAGAAGGGCTGCTAGTGTCTCATGTGTTGAACATCATAATTACAAAGGTTAAACAATCCTCACATGCAGAGCTCTCAGCAAACACTCCCCTCCCGTGCTCAAGAACCCATTGTTCCAGGGTGACGCGTCCTTTCGTTTTCGGTGGACGTTCAGTCGGACGTTTTCCGTCCTGCTCCTCGGGGACTGCGGCTTGATTCTGTCTGGAGGATTTTCCAGAGCTGTCATTTAAGATTCATGTGACTAACCGTGCGCTCCCCGCGTACAGCGGTTTGAGCTGCAGCGTCTGTCCCCCCAACGAGTTCTGCGCTCACGGCTGTCAGCATTAATCTTCTTGTCTCTGTCACGTCCCGTTTCATCGCACAGGTAACGCGAAGGCGGCCGAAGCGGCAGGCAGCGCGTATTATAATCCCAGCAATCCGCACGCCGTCTACATGCCCGCGGTAAGCTTCCGCAGCAGCGTGGACGACGTCAGCTGTCCGTTTATTTATTTTTTTCAGGGACGCCGCTGAACTGATTTCGTTTTTTTTTTTTTTTTGTTATGTCCACCACAGGAGCGGCCTCCACCGTATGCACCGTACCCGAACTCCCCCGACAAGAAGAAAGACTGAACACCTTCGTGGCATTCCTGTTGCTTCCCCAGATTAGATTCCGAGGCGAGTGAAGTTGATGGGAAACCTGCTGGGATGATTAAAAACTGAAGGCTACTGGCGTAATCAGTGATCTCTCGGCGTAACTGTGTCTCTGATATTCTGTCTACCATCTTAACTTTTACTTCAATTCTCAGTTAGGAAATGCATTATTTTCTTAATAATTCCCAAACACCAGAACAGCCGCTGTTTTACAAAATGTAAAATAAAGATATAAATGAAACTTTTTCTGCTGATTAGATTGCGGTTCCTGAAGAAAATTCCATACCAGAAACACTCTTTTTATAGCATCACAGTGTTTCTTCTTTTTGTGTGTGTGTGTGTGTGTGTATTAACATATAGCAAATATCAACAACTTTTAATCTATTATGAATGTGTCCTTAGTACTCAGTTAAATAAAATAAAGTAGCTTAATTTTCAGCTCTTGTTCTCATGATGTTATGTTTCTTTAAGATGGCTTAAGTTGATAAAAAGCAGTGCAATGTTTGGGCTGAAGAGGATTCTTAAAGATTTCGTATGTGTGCGCAATCTCCGCTAATCCAAGCTAACACCAGAACTCGAGTAGTTACACTAGTGCAGGGCCACACGGCCTAGTTCAAGGCCGACGGGCGATTGCTGCTGTTGATTCTTCTGAATGCAGAGCACTTGTCGCAGGTTAAGAGTGTTATGGGGCCAGCAGTTACAGTTTGTTGGATGGATTATTTGCACACAGATGTAGTAAGTAGATACTTTATCCAATTTAATCAAATGTCTGTATTTTAATACCTTTTTGCAGTTCTCTTTCTTTCTGCTTAATTTTGTTCCAAATAAAATCTAATAAATGAGTCACTTATTAAAGCTGATGTTTCAATGTGTTTTTTTATTTATTTATTTTTTATTCTTGTACCATCTTAATTTAAAAACATTTTGAGAATAGCTGCATTTTTTTGGTACTCTCCGCTTTTCAGTGACGCGTCACTGACATCGCCGTTACTCCGTGACCTAAAAGTTAAATGTTTGTCTTATTTTACCACAGCACCTGCTGTCTTCCCCAAAAGACTCGTGTCAAGATCCAGACGTGATTCATTCTTGCCACTCTCTCCTAAAAAAACGAGTTTCCCGATTTTTAGTAATCGAACGATTTTGATGGACTTGGAGTCGCACTAATGAAAAGACGAGAAGAGCAAATACAGGCCACGACTGAATGATGTTTTTATTTGTGCAATAAAACACTCTGAAGCCTTAAAAATGAAATTCACATCGACCACAAAACCCCAACATGCACAGATGCATCACAAAACAGTGACGTTTCACGAAGTAAAAATTAGCTTATATCTCATGCACTAAAGTACAAAACTCTCCACTGACGACACAGAATATTTTGTAGACAAATATAACAAAGTATTGTGGCACAAACAACCAAAGCTGCCATTCCTCTGATTCAAAATGTTTAAATCCACTTAATGGCTTAACTTTACAGTGTCTTAATCAGAACAACAACTTTTCTTTATGTTTCTAGTTGTTACTGTCTTTATGTTTCTAGTTGTTACTGTCTTTATGTTTCTAGTTGTTACTGTCTTTATTTATGTTACTGTCATTTGAAGATCTGCAAATTAGTACTCAAAGACATGGGAACTCTGCTGGGATTTATCACCTTCAAAAACAAATACAAGTCTGAAACTATATGTAGGTTAGTGGAAGCTAATCTAGTTTGCGATATTTTTTTCCCTTTCCTTTCTTTTGGTCATTCTCGCCTCCTCCGGCTTTATTTTGAGCCCATTCTCTGTTTACAACTGTAGGACTAACAGAGGTGAAGATTACTTTTTTTTTTTTTCTTCCATTTTTGGAGGACCAAGCATCAGATGGGACCTTTCACGGGTCCTCCTGTAGGAACCAGACTTCATTTCTGCGTCCGTAAGGCTTGAGCGGCGGGTCGTAGCTGCAGCAGAAGTACTGCTTGCGCTGAAAGGGCGTGGTCTCGCCCAGGGCGCGGGTCAGGCGGGAGGCCTCGGCCCGATACTCGCTCTCCCCGGCGAAGCCGCCAAACTGTCTGCGGAAACGGAACAGAGAGGGGAAAATTTCAGCTTGTAGCGTCTTTAACAGTTGCAGCGCATGCAGTGGGAATCAAAAGTGTAGCGTTTCGCGTTGCCCCCTGTGCAAGAACTGCAGCTTCCTCGTTCTTACTGTACTCAGCCCTGAACGTGAGCTGGGAGGTATTTCAGTCCAGTTCAGCGTACAGAACAGCTGTGTCTCTGGGGCGTTGGTGGGTTTCCTCAGTTGAACCGCTCACGTCATCTCTTCTGGCTTAAAGTCAAGGACTTTGACTTGGCCTTTCCCAACATTGTCCTTAAGCATTTTGGAAGAGTGACTTGTGCAAATCTCCTTTTTTCATTTCGTTTTTTAGAGTGATCCTACAAGGTTGCATTAAATAAAAAGTGAAAAAAGTAGACAACACTGGATCACCTTCCATACTAAATTGGCTAATCATAATGCATCAGTCTTGTGTGTTGGACTGAGGTCTCTTAAGCCTTTACAAACAACTTGATTTTGTAAGAAAATAATAAACATTATTCTAAGTTATACTGTTATAGATGGCACATACAGCGCGTATACAGTCATGCCGGGCCGCTCCTCCACCCTGACGGCGCCGTCGGTGGGCGCTGGGGGGTCCTGCTGGTAGGCGTTGGGGATCCGGATGCCCACCGCCAGACGTCGGGAGAAAACGCCATCGTTCCGCGGGTACACCGTGACGATGATGGGAAACGCGATGCCCATGGCCTCACCTTGGAAAACGAAATGTACATTTGAAATACACGACTTTACTTTAGCGAGATGCATTGATGTTTCGTTAATGTAAAGCGGGGTTTGGCCGGTTTCTCTTTCTAACCTTGCTCGTTGTTTCCACCGATGTACGTCAGCAGTTTCCGGACCAGCTCCCCCATTACTTGCTCATAGGTCCTTCCTTCTGAGTAGACGGCGGCGTACTTTGCCGCGTCGTACCGTCTCACCTCAAAGCCCACTCCGTTCTGCGGCACAAAGAGAAACGAGAGAATGCTAATAGTTGGTGGAGCAAACATAGTGTTGCCCTTCTGAAACACAGACGATTGTGTCACGAAAATTTAGGTTGTTATGCCATGTATTCCCCCAAGTCTGGGAAGGGTGGTGAGAAGAAAACCTTATAAAAGCAAATATGTGATGGAAGGGACTCCAGTCTGATTTGACCAAAAGTGTAAGCTGCTTGATCCACATGTAAGAAATTTTTCTGGGTAGAAAAGCATCAGCGTGCATCAGTCGTGTCCAATACATTTTGTCCTGGGGACCACGATTGGCAATTTTAAACTACTGATAAGCAACAAAGTTCATCGAATTAAAAATGCAAAAACATATAGATCCTTTTGCTTTAGCAGCTCAATGATAAACAGTTTCTGTAAAATCTTTTTTATCATTAAAAATCCAAAACATAAAAAAGGGATTCGGACTGTTGCCTTATTAAAAGAAAAAAACAGGCAATTTCTAAACCTGATAACTTTGTGGTTATCAATTCTTCTTTTAATTTGTTGGCCAAAATTGTTGACATTTTTGACTCGTGGTCAGGGGCCAAACAAAATCATTTGAAGGGCCACAAACGGCCCCCGGGCCACAAACTTTGGACACCACCGACGTACATCATGATGAGCTCACCATCCTCATGATGAAACATGAGCTGGATAATTTTCTTAGCTACATTGGAATAGATTAGATCAGATTTTCATCTTGGAGTAGCCTAGTCAAAGTCCGTACAAAAAATCTAATGGAGAATTTGAAGTAAAACTTCAGCTTGATGTCCAGAATGACTGATCTGTCAGTGTCAAGATGTGCAGAGCTAGTAACACACACCTAAAGTATTGCATTTGTAGAAATAAAGCTGTTAGGGGGGCCTAAAAACAAAAGCACTCCACACTTTTCAGATCCATATTTATTTGTTTAAAAAAATAGTAATGGGAGGGCGAGCATCTGTTTTCCTTCCAGTTCACAGCAACGCTCGACTTGCGTTGGTTTGGTCCCAACGAAGCACTTCGAAACGCGAAGTGACAAAATACGCAAAAAGTTCAAGGAGTGTGAATAATCTCCGCAAAGGCCACACGAAACCCTCGGTGGGCAGACCCGCGTGAACCGCGTTCGCCCCGATCTGATGAAATGTCTCGTTCTGCTCACGGGGGATTCTGGGCCAGAGATGCGCGGGCTCTTACGTAACGGCGCCGGCATCAGGGGGGGAGGAAGAGACGCACAAACATCTGTTTTCAAAGCAGGCCGCTGCGTCGTTTTCGAAGTGTCGCTTGGAAATGACCTGCGTCACATTGCACTTTTAACTTCTCTCGACGCTTGGAAAACGAACCGCCGGCTGCTGAGGATGCTCGTTGCTTGCAGTGCGACTGACTGCACCTGTACAACCTGCGATGCTGAGAAGTGGCATTCAGATGATGGGATCTTCATCCCATAAAACAAACTTTTCAATCCTCTCTTCCCATCCCGAGGCACTAAATGCGCTTTCTTTTTTTTTTTTTTTTTTTAATAAAGCGCTTCGACAAAATGCTCCTCCGGAGGTATTAATTCCAGTGCTGCAGCGAATGTATCTCGTGTCATATCCACACGCGCCTGCGTTGCAATTAGAGAGTTAGCTTTGAAGAAGTTGTCACCGGGGTCGACCGACGTTAAAAAAGTCGTGCGCGGCTGACGCGAAAAGCACAGGCCTCTCCTCTGTGCAACAGTGCAATTAATTTGTCATGTGCGTGCAGGCTGTGCATCGGTAATTAGCCTCTTGCCTAAAAAAGAAGAAGAAAAAAGTGCTTACACCAAAATAAATTAAACAAATAGAAAAAAGAAAAGAAGAAAAGCTCTTAAAGCATCTTAAAATGGTGCTCTGTGCTCATTAGCAGGGTTTGAGCTCAGTTCCACCCAGCCTGTGAGTGTGTGAATGTGCCCCACCTTGCATCTCCTCTGGAGCTGTCGGTTTTTAATTAAAAGTGTCAAGACAGATGCTTTGTGCACCAGAAGCCAGACCTTGACACGGAGCGTACAAAGAAAAAGGGCCTTTTTCTCTCTCAACGCCTTTTTTCTGACTGTAAATCCAGAACTTTGCCGTTTCCGGGTCGTTTGGGATAAACTAGATCATTTTTGTTTGGCGACTGGATAAAGGTGAGAAAAGGTGCTTTTTTCCCCCCACTGTCTCCAAAGCCACAAGTTGGGATTTGGGTCAAATGTTTCAGACACACTCTTAACCCTGCCTCGGTCTGAAGGGTTCAGGTCGTTTAGGCTATGTAGCCTCAGACCCCACAAGGTTTTTACTCTGTGCGGGCGAGAAGGCGGTGTACAGTGACCCAGCGTGCGCTTGTACAAGAGGTTTTTTGTGTGTGGTATCGGGAACTGACGGTGTGACGGAAAACCCCTCCCCCCTCGCCCTGTATATACCGCAAATTTGGACGTACAAAGGAAAAGTGCACATGCACTTTATACATCCGAATTTTTTTGTGCGCCGCACTTTTCAAAATTTTTCCACACGCCAAGTTTTAGTGGGAAAACTGCGCACTGGAGTTTGGAGACGTTGCAAGATTTGCACCGACATCTTCTGGCGTCTGCCCTGCGACAGACTGGCGACCTGTCCAGGGTGAACCCCGCCTCTCGCCCGGAACGCAGCTGCAGATAGGCGCCAGCAACTCCCGACCCCATTAGGGAGAAGGGTGACGGAAAATGGATGGATGGATGGATGGATGGATGGATGGATGGATCTTCTGGCATCCTTGAGTTTTGATTGTTCCTGAAGATCCAAAGCAGTTTCCTTTCATCTGAGGAGAACAACTTGGACAAGATGATTTAAACTCGTCCACAATTAGTGGACAATGATCCCAAACACTCATCAGTACTGGTCTTAAAATGGGTCAAGCTGGCCTGATATTAAGTTTCTACAATGAACCCTGACCTCAACTCTACTCAGAGATGATGTGGTTTGCTTAAAAAGCAAAATCAGACCAATGAAATAAAAACAGTCAGCTATCCACATGACGTTCAACTCCTCGAGGCGTGAATGTAAACTTTTAACGGGCCTTGTGTTGATGTCTATTTTTGAGGACCACCAATAAAACTCCTCCTCTGTGGATGTTCACATGTGCCGTGTGTTGCTGAGTTTTCAAAGTCCCTTTGTTCGTTTATGTGGCGAACAAAAGACAACTTCTGAGTGGGAGACAAAGAGATAAAAGCGGATTTCCATTCCACATGAGAGAACCCGGCCGGTACTGACACACACACACACACACACACACATACACACACACACACACGCTCGCTCGCTGACGGACAGATCTGTTTTGACACGGCCAAGAGCACGTCATGTAAAGACGGGGTATTTAGAAAAGACTCTTGGAGCCAGCTGCCGTTCCATCCTGCACAGCAACATGACACAAGGATTTAAAAGAATATTTTTCTTCACATTCGTCAAGTGACTGTTGGTTTTTATTCTGATTATTTATATAGTAGGTAGAAAATAAAGTCTGTGTTCACAATGCATTTTTATTAGTTTGCCACACAACCTAACCAGATATTTATTTAGTGTGTTAAAATTGACAATTTTTTTTTTGATTCACTATCTAAGATCGCGTCAAACGTTTGCTCGGCTCCTTCAGACTAGCCGGCAGCAATTAGCAAACACCTGCATGAAACCGATTGATCTGCGGAGGTCATTATAGGAGCAACTTCTCTGTGGAACGCTGGTAAAAATGTTGTTTAAGGGTTAGTAGAGGAGAGATATGGTTACATCCTCTTGAAGGCGGAGTTTCAGAATGAGCAGGAGTTTCTAAAGAGACAGAAGCCCAATTTCAACACGTCAAATCACGAGGGAAAATTTCTTTTAAGTGGTATTTGGATTTTTGGCAACAGCTGAAGTTAACATTGTTGCTTGACTTTGCTATAAAACGTGACTATGTCGCCGGAGAACGCTGGAGAATTGACCATTTAAAGCAATTTTGTTCAACGTCGTCAGATCATCGACTCTCATGAGTTGAGATGCGTTGAGTCGCTGACATATTAACATATTTTTCCAAGCAAATTCAATAACGAACCATCTTTCCCATACATACTGGGAAAATATTCATCTCCACAGCGTGACAGTGTGGGGATAGTGTGTTAAAAATGACCTAGAGAATAATCAGTTGTGCATAATGATCAAAAATAAACTGGTTGACAATTGTGAAATGCAAGGGAAATGATGCATAGTTGTAAAATCAATCAAAATAAATATGAGAAAACACACATTTGCTTGTTGCTAAAGCTGGAACGCTGTGGAGGCATGTCCTTTTCCCCAGATCCTCGACTGAATCGGGTCTGGACTTTGATTAGGCCAACATAACACATGGCCCTGGAGCCCGACAAAACAGATCCACCCAGCATGGCGCTCACTCGTTTCCATCACTGTTCGTTTCTGCCTGGTGGAGCCTCACGGGGCCCTCGGGGGCATCCCTTCTTTGCGCGCGCTGTGGGTCAGCGGGCATCCTCACAGGTCAGAGGCAATTTCGCCTCACCGCCAAGGTTACAGGGCGAGTGAGAGCCTCGCGTTTTAGAAACAGATTCTGCTGCGTGTGTCTCATGTTGGAGTTGGGAGTTTTGGTGAGAGAAAGGGCGCAGGACAGCAGAAAATCTGTGCGTAAAAAAATAAAATAAAATTGCGCAAACACAAACAAACCCGAAGGCGCACAGGCGTCTCTCTGCTTACCTTCGTCTCGCTGCTGAGCACTTTGTACTCGGTCTCCTCCGAATTCCCAAAGAGCGAATTTCTGATCATGCCAAACATCGCTCCGTAGGTCACTTCCAGTCTCGTCGCTCCTCCAGGAAACCTGCGTCCCCCGAGAGAGACGATCTGCGGTTTGCGAATCAAAAAAAAAAAAAAAAAAAGGATAAAAAAACAACAACTCAGCACCTCGTCTCTGTGAACTCCCCTCAACAGCTGTTTCCCTGCCCCCGCCCCTCCTCTTCTTCTCGATGATGCTGCTGAGGCGTCCGCACCTTCTGACAAACCAATAGCCGACGCAGCCTCCGCGCTGTCCCCGCCCACCTCCTCCACCACCGCTCCTCTCCTCCAAGCTCGACGCGCATCACCACCACCTAACGTGACTCCCTCCCTCCCCCCGGAATAGTTAAAGTTGCGCTGACTTGATTAAAACATTTTTTTTTTTACTCGCAGCACTTCGTCCTCTCTGGAAGCCACAAACCTTCAGCGCCACTTTTGGTCCCCCTGGTTTGTGGTCCAGGTCGGCAGGAGCAGGAGACGCGCGATGGCGGAATCAATTTTGACGCCACAGTTATTTCCTTGTCACTCCGCATTTGTGCGTTTTGATTTGCCCAGGCTGCGTTTGCTGCATGTTAGGTTTGTGTGTGTGTGTGTGTGTATGAGGGGGGTGGTGTGTGTGTGTGTGTGTGTGTATGAGGGGGTGGTGGAGGGGGAGTGTATGTGCATGAGCAGCGCACGTCTTGCTCTCGCCCTCCCCTTGCGCCACTGTGAGCGCGCTTTGCTGCAGGGTTGGTCTATTTTAATTCACACTGAAGGCAACGTTAGTCACCGCTGCACACTAAGAGCAAAAAAAAAAAAAAAAAAGAAAAAAGAGGAAAAAAAAAAGAAAGAAAAGGGGGAAAGGGTGGAATTATATGATGGTGGTTGGGGAGGGGAGGTATGATTTTTGAGAGAGCAGGACTGGGAACAGAGGCACTACTTCCTGCATCATGAATGGCAACCTGGTTGATTCACTGCTACCCCAACTCTTCCTGCACATCCATAAAAACAGGCTGTAAAAGTTACATCATAATATGTCATGCTGAGCCTCCCTATCTGTAATGCCGCCCTGGACAACTGCCCCATATGCTCCATGCAAAAAGCCATGGCTGTCTGGAAAGCGCGTGGCAAAAATGTATCATCGTTTTGTTGTTTTTTGCTCCAACAATATGCAAATGAGGGCCTCTGGGAAACACAAACAAACAAATAAACAGAAAACTTTTTCAATAACATCAAAGCAACCAGTCACACACAGCACACTGACATAAACAGTGACAGAAATCAAATAAGTCCAGTCCTTTACATTTATTTACAGCTGCGGTTCTTTTTGGGTATGCCCCTTCTGATTTTGGACTTTGACTGGACCATTCTAACACATGAAGATGTTCTGATCGAAACCATTCGGTTGCAGCTCTAGCTGTTTCTTTAGTGTCCACCTTTCAATCAGCTCCACTAACTTTTCCTGTCCAGGCCAGAAAAAAAAGCATGCTGCGGACTCCACCGTGCTTCATTATTCTTGGCTTTGGACAGAAGGGGACAGGAAGAGAAAATACTCTAAACTCTCTAAAAAGCAGAGAAGAAAAGAAAACTGTTTTTTTAAAGGTTTTTCTAGATTACTTTATTAGGTCTTCACTATCTTTAAATGCTGAATTACCATTTTAACATTTCTTGTTTGAAATGTAATTTCATTATCTGTCCCTTTACTTTTCTTGGAAGAAATGTTAAAGCTTCGTGTTAGTGAATACTAATATACAAATGAAATAGTCTGAGCTAGCTGGTGAGGTGTCTACACTTTTCCCACCTCAAGCTTCTACACTTCATTTTCAGGATTCACCATCAGTTTTTATAAAATTCTTTACACTTGAATCCAAATAAACCACCTTCATGGACTTTACCGTCTCTTGTCTTCTGAAACCTAAGACAATAGACAATATCCTCAGTAATGCATGGATACACTTTTATAGTTAAAAAAAGAAGTTTGTATGAAGCTTTAGACAAATACTTTTCAAGAGATATATTGGACACAAACAAGAAATTGCATTTTCTCATTGACTAAAATAAGCATATTTGTACTTTTGTTGCCAAAAACCTCCCCAAAAAGGTTTGAGGTCATATCCTAAAGCTCAATTTCACACTGAGATATTGGCATTGAAAGCCAAATAATAAATTGGACAATTAGCTAAATATAGATGGTCATTTATTTTAGCCTGTTTGTTCATGTGCACATTTACACACAACTTCAAAAACAAGAAAAAATGTTTTATTTACATAGTCAAATATTAATCGCCGTTTATAGGATTAACTTTAAATGAGTAGACATTCACTACATAATAGGATATTCAGTGTTTTTGAGGTGCTGCAATTGAACACAAAAGTTTTTAACAAGTTTCATATGTTAGCTGACGTTTTTAGTTTTTATTTTATGAGTTCACATTTTTTCCCCCCCTCGTTTCGAACGACGGTTGCTCAGGAGACTGGAGACCAAGTTCGCTCAGTCCACAACGCCACAACAAGCAAACTCCTGGAGTTTAAGTTACACGGAGGCAGCCGATCCATCCACTGTCCATACAGATGTAACTCCAGGAGAGTTTCCTGATTTTCTCTTTCCGCCGTCCCTACTTCTCCCAGCCTTTCCCTCCCGGCTGCGTGGGCAGCCGGAGCCCCACCAGGCCGGCCACTTCTTCTGGGCTGCGCTCTCCCTTGCCATGGTAGAGGTTATGGAGGGCCTGGTGGTTCCTGGTGGACGTCAGCAAACACAAGTATGTGAGTGAGGCGTGGTGCGCCTCCTGCTGGGCTCTGCAGTACCTTTCCCCTGTAACCTGCGATCAGAAAAAACAAAGGAACAAACCGTTTCTTTGTAAGACATTTAAATGACAGTAATGTCCACCACTTTAAAGAAAAACGCAAGGCGTGAAACAGTAAGAACGGTCTGACTTGTGACAGAGTTGGCGTTCCATGCTCTGACATTCACCCACCACTGCAACTACAATGGCACAGAGTACCATTTAGATGCTTTAATGTACACTGTAAAGCCTCGAGAGCAATGCACAGTTTGACATGACTAGCAAGAGTTGCTTTAAGCTGTTTTGCTTCAGTGAGAAGACATGCATTCAGTATTCCTGCTGAGCCATGTTCTCCCAAGCATTGATAATGCAAGCTCTAAGCCGACATGGCAAACAACACACACACTAACGCCTTCTACACAATGTGGAGTGATTTTTGAAAAGCACATGTGAAATACAGCAGCGGTAAAAACAGAGCCAGACATGTAATTACAAGCTTAGAACTATTATTTTGTAATAAACTATCAAATCATATTTTTATTTAGGATTAAATGGCACAAAAATAGGTATCTACAGAGGAGGTTTTTACTGCGGATGAACACATTCCTTTCTTCAGGGTTTCTCCCAGTGCATTATAAGCCTGGCGGGCCACCAGGCTTTACTTGTGGCCCCGCCAGGCCTAGCATTGCTTATTTATTTAAGCTTTTTAAATGTTTGCATTTTTTTTAAAGACATTACAGTTGGTGTTCAGATATTAATCTTCCAAAAACACATAATAATCAGTGATATTTTCACATTTCTTGTCAACTTTAAGCATTTTTTTAACTCAAAAACCCGGCAGGTGACTGGATGAATGACTGCTGATGCCCTAACCACCGGGCTTAGCAAATTTTCTTGGGGAAACCTTGTTTTATTAATTATGCATTGTTATTATTATTATTATTATTATTATTACTGTTAAGGCAAAATAATGCATTTTATATTTTTCTCTATATTTACAGAGGTATCTACAGCAAACGGCTATGACTGAATTAACGAGCTAATAACCTGTCAAGAAAGTCGCACGGCTGTCATTAATAAAGGTAATTCAACCTGTGGCCAGTGGTCTCAAACTCCAATATTAGCTAATTAGCATAGCATGATAGCGAAGCAGTTTAATCGTTTTATTCAAGTACAACGGACGCATCGAAAAAGTTACAGGACTGTGGCGCGCGAGGACTGCAGTTGGCTAATGTTAGCATGCCCTTCACAACAACTCACCTTGCTTTTTTAAATGTTTTATTATTTGACGGCAACCACCTGTGAGTGTCAGGTTCTGTTTACTTATGTAGCCTTGCTTGTAAACGATTCAACAGCAAGTAATTTGCTAGTTTGGCAACTAACTAATACGACATATTAGGAATATGCTGTGAGACTGAAGGATGCTGGTAGCAGATTAGCTAATGTTAGCCTTCTGCTAAGCTGGGGCTAAACTCACCTTATTCTTGCGAAACTGATCTATGACGTAGTTGTAAGCCAGCGACTGTCTGTAACTCGGTCCCTGAATGGCACGCAATTCTTTCAATATTCCTCTACAGACTCTTAGAGGAGATGACAGCGACGCCATCTCTCCACGACGTGCCGAAGTGGAGCAGCTCAAGGCAGCCAGACGTTCCCAATCAAACCCAGCACCGCTGCCGTTCTGTCTGCGAACCACAAGATGGCGCCATCTTACATGTAATGAACACAACGGGACTTTGGCTTCTGCAACAGGTAATTTGTTTCTTTGACAGCTTTACTCATAATTAGCTGTGCAGCCTCTCAAAAAAATACATTAAAATAATTAAGAATGAAATTAATGTTGATATGGAAAAAAGTGAAAATGAAACAAAATATATAACATCAAAGAAAAGTGTTTTCCCAATATTAATAATATTTATAATGTCATTTAAATTTTTATATGAACTTTTATATCTATAATAAGCTGAGCAACTCCAATAATTAATATCCAAGTCAGTTGGAGATGCTTTATTTTGACGAGGTGTTATATGATAATTCACAAAAGTAGTGTGTAGGTGTATGTAAATATAAAAGTACAATGAGTAGATGGAAACATTTTTTTTTTGCCTTGTTTCCATAGATGTTACATGACCTTAAACCATTTAAAATAAGACAAATCGCAATTTTTGATATCTACTGTGATGCTCAGCCACCATTTTATTTGAAATTTTAGGTTTTAAAATAAAAACATTTAAAAATAGGTTAGACTTTCTTATGGTTGTTCATATTTGTGTAAAATAATGTTTAAAGGAAAAAAAAGGCACCCAATGACAAGAAAAATACAACTAAGACGCTGCCACCGGTACTTTTAGTATCCGTCTGAAAACCTAATGCAATTATTTCACAATAAAATGTAAAAACAGATAAGACCTCCATTCATTATATCTGTATTAAAAACGCCCTAGCTGGTTCTTTATCATTTTAGCCAAAGTTATGAGCCACAACATGGCGGATACAAGAGTGAACTGAAAAGTGAGAATGATATAGACATGCAGGCAGGCTTGTGGTTTGCGATGTGTGCCATGTCACATGATCATTTGCTTGAAGTAATGTCAGAAACTGAAAGAAAAACAAAGCCCAGCGGTCTGTTGAGAGCCATTACCGGGGTGGAGACGAATTTCATCGGCATGGCAACGCTGGGTTTGGGCGAAATGCAAACGAGACAGTTTGTTTTCACAGCCGGGCAGACATGAACCAGAAGTCCTTTAAATGCTTTCGAGTTCAACAAGACGGAGTGCGCGGAAACCCGAAAAGTAGAGGGAGAGAAAAGCAATTGCACCCGTTCGTCTTACACCGAGCAGTAAATCGTTTTGAACGTCACCATGACGTCAAGCAATCACACAATTCCTCGCAAAAGCATTGACACTTATGTTAAATGTCAAATATAAATGTAGATTATTAGGATTTTCCTCGATAGCCCAGCAGAACGTGGTGAATCATTTTGGAGCCAATAGGCTCATGCCTTTAGCAACACTGGCACGTCCAGATCTGAGTTTTTCCGCTCGAGCTTGATCAGACATCAACGTTCATTTCTCGCCACAGCATGATGCCGCCACCACCGAGCAATCCGAACGCACAAAACACTTTACATTTTTCCACCGGTGAACGTTCTTGAGCATGAATTTTTTTTCCCCATAACTCGTATATCGATGATGGACTCTAGGGGGAGCCAGTCTCTCATTAGTTTCATGCCGGTTTGGTTCCTAGGCCCCCTTCTACCTTCCCCATATCACTCTCTCTCTCCCTCACACACACACACACACACACACACTCTTTCAATGAATACTAATGCAGCAAGTGGGCTCACCTCCCTTCCTCCTATCTTTTTTTTTTTTTTCTTTTTTGCAGGGATGGGCGAGCGAGGAGAGGAGAGGAGGGGGGGGAGAGACAGAGCAATTCCAGCTCAGTATCTTTCCTCATGAGGTAGGCTGTGCTTGACTAGCAGCAGCAGCAGCATCAACTTCCCCTCCCCGAACCTCCCCCCTCCCCAACGATGCCTTTTTTTTGTCCCCTTTTTCTCTTTTCTTTCTCACACTGAGCAATATTGGTAACACCGTCCGTTGCCACTGCAACAATGTCTCGCCTGTGCGTGGGGCGTGCGGCGTCTGAGCAGAGTTGAGAGGGGAAAAAAAAAAAAAAAAGCGGCGAGGACATCTGTGCCCGGTTTTCCGTCATCTGGATGGGAAGTGCTTTTTGGCAGGGGAGACAGAGAGAGAAGAAAGCGGAAGGCAAGCCGGGGAAGGGGAACAACTGGCACCAGCCAATCCCCCCCCGTCCACTCTCAGACTGGAGACGACGGAGGCCACCGGAGTATTTGCTTTTATCTTTCGTTTTTTGTTCTTTTTTTTCCTCATTGCGCTGCTGGGAGGTGCTTTGCCTTTTCATTTGCTCGCTCTTTCGGTCCTCTGCCTCCTCATCTATTTTGCCATTTACCTGGTCAACAATTTCGTCCATTTATGAGCCAGACAAGGAGGGAGAGGGAGAAGGAGAGAGAAGCAGAAAGACAGAGAAAAGGAGAAAGAGACAGAGGAGGGGGATTTTTGTTCCCCCCTCTTTATCCTCTTTTATCCCCTCCATCCATTCTTCCGTCCCTTCCCATTGCTTTCCCTCCCTGTGCAGCCCACGCTCCCTCCTTCCTCCCTCCCTCCTTCTTCCCTGCCTCATCCTTCTCCCCCTCCACCCGTAACTTTGGCTACTTTCTTTTTTTCTGACTCCACCTGTCGTTTTATTTATTTCCTTTAAGCAGCTCTGATAGAGTCTTTTAATTAGCTTTCGTTGTCTTTTCTATTTATGCCTTTTTCACTTTTATACCTATTTCCCCCCTTCTTTTTCCCCTCCTTATGCATCTTATCTGGCTGCTCCCTAACTCTGACCATAGGTAGGTCTGATTAGTGTTTAGTGTCTGTCTTTGTTTCCTTCCTGTGTGTGCGAGGCGTTCTGTGTTTGTAGCACACCTTGACAATGATCCACATACACACACACATTTAGCAGATCCATGGCTCTCCTCCCATTCCGCTCTCAGCTGATTCCTGGCCTTCTTACGTCACTCTTCCTTCTTTCATCCTTGTTTTCTGACTTCATTCCTTCTTTTTTCTAACCCCCCTTTTCCTGAAGTGACTCATCGTGCGAGCGCCTTCTCCAGCCATCGTCACGGACGTAAAACGTTCGACCGGCTTTGTCACGTTTTTTAAAAAAAAGAAAAGTGTGTTGTATCCATTAAAGCGGCTCCATCACGTCTACATGTTTGTCCCTTTTTGCTTTCTCGTCTCTCACACACAAGAACTCACACGAAACTTCCTCCTCTGCTGAAAAGCGCCGGTTTTACAGTTTTCTCTCCCCCCCCCCACCCGTTTCCCTCCCCCCGTTTGATCAGGTGAAGGTCAGACCGAGCGGGAAGGGCCCGTTTCACTCGGTCGCTTCAAAGCCCATTCTGCCGGGGCGTCATCTGTGTTTGCACAGTCCTCTGGCTCCCGTTTTTCGATGCCCTCTTTTCCTCTCTCCTCCCCTCTGCCTCCTCCCTCTTTCTGTCTCGTATCGTTCCCGAACTGAACTGACTCCCATTCCTGCAGACAGACACACACACAAGCACCTGAAGAGAATGGACTAGGGAGAAAAAAACAAAAAACAAAACAGGATTTAAAAAAAAGAAAAAGGAAAAAAAAAAGAAAAATCTTCCAGGAGTTTTTTTTTTTGTACTTTTTTTGACTTCACATTTACCTACTTTACTCATTTCTCTTCCTTTGCTAACATCCAATCATCTCTTACACATTGATCCCACTTATTGATTTGTCATTCCTTATTTCATTTTTCTGCGCTGTGGAGAAAGAATCAAAGGAAGATGTTTGTCATTTATTTCGTAAGTTAAACTTTACTATTTGAATTACAAGACAGCTCAGTATCTTTTTGACTGCAAGACAACAGAACGATCTGGAGCAGTAAGGCAGAGCAGAAAGCACATAGGCATACACATGAATAGCAAAAAAAAAAAACCCAAAAAACATACATTGGAGGAAGATCACCAGACTCATCTCATTTTCAGTTTTTTTTTAAACGTTCTTTAATATTTCCATTCTGTTTCTGAAGGAGATTTAAAACCGAATGAAGACGTCGGAACAGTGGGACTTTGGATGTAGAGATGTTTTTGGGTTTTTTTCTGTGGAATTACCCTTTAATCCTGGATTAGATTTTGAATGACCGAAAAAAAAACAAAAAAACAGCAAGATATATTTAAAAGTAAAACAAATAAAATTCTGGACTTTTACGTTTTCAATTTGATTTAGATTTTTTTTTTTCTGTATCTTTTTTTTTTTTTGCACAATTTTCAAAGGACCGAAGCTGATCTGTTTCTCGGCTTTAAATTCCTAAATGGATTTCACAACTATGGATTAAAGACTGAAGCAGCGTCTCTGTCGGTTGACCTTGATTTTAAGTTTTCCATCCTACAAAAACTCGACACATTTCACATATTTCATTATTTAGAATTGAGTAGGTGAGTATGTTTCTCTGGATCCACACATTCAATTGCTGCTTTTGGATGGTGAAGAGCTGATTTTGTCTTCGACGCAATGTTTTTCCATATCCATGATTGGATTTGTGTGTGTGTGTGTGTGTGTGTGTGTGTGTGCGTGTGCGTGTCTGTGTCTTAGTGTTGAATGCTGGTGGATTATTTACATCATTCATAGCTCTCAAACTTCACCTCCTCCTCTTTTTTTCTTTTTCACTTTTCCTCCACTAATTCTGCTTTTCGTCCTCCTTTTTTAATTGATGAGAATCAAAATGAAAGAATAATGAGTGTCTGGCGATGTAAAAACCCCCCAAAAAACTTCTAATGTCAAAACTATTTCCATCTCAAATCCTTGCTCTCTGTGTAGCTACTTGCTCTGGACAAGAAGGAGAGGGAAAAAAAAACTGTGACTCGGTGCGGGAAGATGTTGCATCTGTAGATCGATGAAGTAATCTACATGGAAGAAAAAAAACTACACTTCCCCTTTCTGAGAGCAATTTTTCTTATCTGACGTTATTCCACCACAACCCAAATTGCTTTAGCAGTACAGACGTGATAATGATGTTACTCCAGAGTCAGATTCCTACTCTGTGTCTGCAACGCACATACAAACCCATCGTATTCAACTCTCTCTCTCTCTCCCTCTCTCTCTCTCTCTCCTTCTCTCTCTCTCTCCCATCGCAGACACACACAGACCCCATTGTCCATCTATCTACCACAAGTGCAGCGGTGACTGACCCTGTTTCTCTGATTAACTTTCCAATCATTTGTCTGACAGCGTGATTTGGATTTACACCGCAAGTGTGTGGCTGTGTTTGCACGAGTGCTTTTGCTCAGTCAAGGTTGTGGCGTCACACCTGTAAAGCCCACCTGGGACCTGCTCTCATAAACTCAGGGTCTATTACCCTTTCTGCTCGCTGCTCCCTGGCACACATGTGACCCTCTGAAGCCTTTCCGCAGATGGGTACTTACGCTCAGGTAGTCTGTCAGAGCTGTCACCGCCGCTGCCACGCTGCAAAGCGGACATCTCGGGCGCAAGCTCTGCGGCCTGACGCCTGGCCCGCCGCCGTGGTGACCACAGAGACCGTCCGTGGTAGTCTTTGACGGTCTAGCGTGATGTTTTTGTCGTGCGGTCTTGAGAATAGGCAGTGGAGTCAAAATGGATGTTGATGTGGACTTTATGCCACGCTTAGCTGGAAAAAGGCTTTTCGTACGCCTGCTTGAGCTGATCCACCAGCTCCATAGAGCACATCGACGGTGTGAAGTAAGCAGATGTAAATACAGGTGTAGAGGGGGTTTGAGCTCAAATTAGACATCATCATTCAGCTTGATGTCTTGCTGTCGAGTGTAGATGTTGTCTCCAGTTTCCAATGAATAACATTTAACGACTATTGCCAATTATTTAATGGAACAATAAATCGTTTGAAAAGCTTCCCTACTAAGCTGGACTTCCAGGAATTTTCAGCTCCTCACACTTGAAGACAAGACATCATCTTATCGTTTCTAGTCACAGATCAGATCAAAGGCATGGTAATATCTTTACGAGTGTTAGTATCTTTACTTTGTTTAAATCCAGATTAGTTCTCGTCCCAGAACATTAAGGTAACACCATTTCTGACAGGGACTTAGACAAAGCAGGCTCGTACCACTTTTAAAAGTTTCAATCTGAAAAAGAAAGTCAAATATTATCACAAATATTTTTTTGTAGATTTTTACCTTACGATACTTTTCTAGCAGATTGCTAGACGGACAGGAAAAGCACGACACTGTCCTTTCTCAATAACAATCTAATCCAAATGTCATGAAAACTAAAACTGTTCACCAAATTGCAATTTGCATGAATCCTTGTGAAGTCTTGAGATCGGGTTTTTGTAAGATGTTAAGATTTGGCCCATAGCTGACGAGCAAACAGCGAGCTAACGGCTAATCTGAGAGGGACAAGGTTCAGTTTTCCGGGTCAAAAACTAGTCTTGATTTATAGAAAACAAAGATGCTAGCTGCTAATTTGAAACTACAGTAATTGTTTTACCCAGTTTGGACTTTTATTTCAAATGAATACCGTTTATAATATATATATATTTTTCATGTTGTTTTTTTCCCCCTGAACTTTCATTCATTATCTGCATAGAAGTTCTCCATTAGAACATAATTAGAACTACATGGACAGGTTTTTTTGTTTTTTTTCTTTTTTCAATTGTTGAGTTTTTTTGTTAGTTTTGTTTATCAGTAGATGGCATTGTATGGGGTTCATTCTTCATTCTGCATAAATGTAAAACTTCCTGTTAAAAACATATTAAGTCAGTCGCTATAAAGGTTTATTATGTGTCCTGTAATGTACCTGTAGTCGGTCCAAATCTCATGTCAGACTGCTTTGCTTGTGGCTTACTACCATCAGGGTGTAAATGTGTGCATGACTGGACGACTGAATGTAGCAGAAAGCACTTTTGAGTCATCTGGACTTGACACTTAACTTTAAAGCAAACGCTTCTTTAATCTATATGAGCAAAGCTTGGGAAGCTGTGCTTTTTGGAGGGGTTGTGAAGTTTTTTTTTTGCTGATCTAGACTATTTTGATTTAGTGGGAGTGAACCCAAAAAAGTTCACGACTAACCCCAGCAGACGGTGGAAGGAGCGAAATCAAAGCACACTTCCAACATAAAAAAGGTCAAAGCAGTTCAAGCAAACCTCATTGTATCGATCTCTACTCTGCATATTTTAACATGTTCAATTTTGAACTAGTGTTTCACAGGGACAAATCATTGGTGGGTTTTGAAACGATATTCGCAGAAACTGCAGCAACGCGGTTGAAATTGGAGTTTGTCACAGTGATGAAGCTCCACTTCAGGCTTGGCCTCAGTCAGGCTGGCTAGCTGTTAGCGAGAAAGAAGCTAACCTCAGCATCTGGGGCAAAAAAACAAAAACAAAAAAAAACTCATCTGAATTTATGCAAGACAAAGATGCAAGAGAGTTACTGTCTGCAGGCAAGATGTGAACTGCTCCCAACCTTTAACCTTGAACAATTCCCAACTCTCCCTTTGAGCGATTTTAAAGGCGCCACGTTTGCAGTCTTCATTGATAAACAGGATGGAGAGAAGACAGCGGGGGCTAAGGAGATTCATAATCCTATCCCCTCTTCCTACTGATTTTCACTCTGCCTCTCTGCTGCTTAATGAGACAACAAAGCAACTCCTGTTTGTGGCTCCGAGCTCTGCGCCCGCCTCGACAGAGCCAGCACTAACCCCTCCGCTTAGGTGCTTTGTATTCCACTGACTTCCACTCTGTGCCATCTCGGGATCACAGGGATCCTAATTCACCGCCGCTTCTGACAGTGCGCGGCAGAGCCGTCGGCGCAGAGCGAGCTTCAAACCCCCAACACCTCGGATTCGCTTTATGTGCGGTGCTGCAAGACGACCCCATCCATCATCTCGTTCTAAATGAGAAAATCAGTCCGCAGAGCTCCATCTGAAGCTCGTAACGGGCCCCGCTCGCGTCTCGATCCCGCTCACCCATTGCAGAGCTGCTAACCTGTGTGGGACAACTCCAAAAAGGAAAAAAACAAAAAACAAACAAAAATGTCCATCTGGATTTTGTCGGCTGTATATTCACTTCAAGAAAACAGAATATGGGTCATGATCTGATATAAAAAGGCTGTTCAATAATTCATCTGAGCTGATTAAGAGGACTCGCATCGACAGAGACGCTGTCCATGAGAAATGATGTACACAGAGTGCACAGAAATGCAGTTAGGCCTCTTTACGAGATTAGGACTGAGCTAAGAACAAAGGTTCGACAAATGCCTCTGAGCTTCAAGTGGCCGCTGAAAATCGTTCTGCTTTAATACGCTTTAAAAACAACTATGCTTGTTGTGGGGCGACGTGCTTGTGATCATGTCTGTTGTGCATGTGTGTGCGTGTGTGTGTGTGTGTGTGAGGCCCATCAATCTATTAAATATGAAAAGAACAATCTGTTACCCCGCAGAGACTGGTTCATTATTCACTAACATTTTTCACTTAATCATTTATTCACCTAAAGTATGGCTCAAACACGCCGCTAAGACTGAGACGGTCTTGAACTCTTGTTTGTTGAATATGATATGTGCGTCGGCTTTATTCGATTCCTTCTCTCGTTTTTCTTTCAGTTTTATTTCCCGTCAACTTGCACCCCTTTTTGGGGATCCTAATTTAAAATGACTCACATTTTGGCTTACAATTTATTTTCCAGATTTCTCTTTTTCCTTTCAGGTCAAACGTTAAGAAGGTGAAATCTGCAATATAAAAAACAAAAGAGAGAGAGAAAAAAGAAGTTAATAGGGTTATTTTAGATGAAATACAGATCCTTTTTTTTGTTGCAGTTTGTGATAAGTGATACCTTTGTGTCACAAAATGAGTAACTATTGCAATTACTCTTAGTATCTAAACCAAACCTAGTAGCCGCTATAAAGTACAAAAAGGCAAATGGAAACCCAAAACTAAAAACAGAGAAATCTCCCTTTATTCTTTTTCAATGGGTTTGTTTTGCTGTAATCAGAAATGATCAGTGAGTTGGATAAAAACGCATAAATAACCGTCAAGATCTAAATATATATCGCCGCAAAATGATTAGTTTCTAGGTTGTTGAATTCAGATTGCTGTGTAAAGACACTGAAATAATAATAATAACAAAAAAATTGAATTAAGCTCATGTTTTTCCATGCTCATATTTCATTTCCCCACACATATCCAGCGTTAGACGCTCAAACCTTGTCAAAACCGCGCAGTTCAACTAACTCGACCATTTAACTTCTCGGTTGTACGTTTGAACTCGCCCCACCCGTTTAACCAGATTTGTTCATTGTGAGGAGAGCCGATCGGAGTCTGCGCACCACGCCAAAGCACATCGCCGCTTTATTAAGAGTCTTAAATGAGCGGGGCCTGCTCCTAACCCTCTGTCCTCCTTGTTTCCCTTTGCAATAACAGAGTGGCAGACGTAAGAAAAACAAGGTTCTCCGAGCATCTTTTTTCCGCCGAGGAGAAGTGACGGCGCTCCAGTGGAGTGCAATTACCTCAACATTGATGCTTTGCTCCCTTGACCGTCTGAGGATTTGACCTAAAACGGCTGTAAGTACTTTGTGAGTAGATCCTTGTTTACGGTCAAAGCTGAAAAATAAGGTTGAATTCGGAAGGGGAAAGAATAGAAGAGTGAAGCAGCTGCGCTTCATCCTTAAACTTAGTGATTTGTGAACATCTTGATTTCTGAACATCTGAACTGCATTCATACCGAAAACATCGCAAAGCTGGTTAAAGCAAACACAAAAAGCAGAGAAGAAAAGAACAGGTTTCTTTGTAAACCGCAGTCATTACTTTTCAAAACTAAAAAAAAAAAACCTGTACTCTGTTAACAACAGTCGCTGCGTTGCTTTGATTCAGTCAGCGTTATTAAGCAAAAATCCATAAACCTGAACGTTCTTCAAAAATCCAGAAGCTGCTCCCGATCGATACTCATCTTGTCTTTTGGTTGGTGTTGATTTTTCCCTCCCCAGCCTCGCTCAGTCTGAGGCTATGAAAGGGAGAGACGAGTCCCAGGCTGCACCACCATGCTACTTCTGAGAAGCTGGGATGAGACTTTGGCTGGCAAAACACGAGGTAAGACAATATTGATGCATGGGACCTCCTTCCACCGTTTTCTTGTCCCCGTAGAGAAGTGCTGTAACAACCCATCTTATCTCTGCTGCGTGGTGTGTTTGTGCGTCTGCAGCCTCCCAGAAACCCTGCGCCTCTCCTTTAAGCTTGATGATGGATGTTCTGAAACTCCTCAGAGGTTTTGCTTTGTGTCTCACGCCAGGTTTGCTTGAGGGTCAGGATAAGAGTTCAAGGTAGAGCCTCTACAGGCACTCAGCAGACAATTCAAGAATTGGTCGGACATGTGAAAGTATTGGGACAGGAACTCATTATAGATATGGTTGTGTACGCAGTGTGTGCAGCGTCATTTGACTTGAACAGTTCCACATTTTGACATGTGAATCACAAACTTCAATGTGTCGTGTTTGGATTTTATGTGGTAGACCAACTCAAAAGGATACAAAATTTATTTATTTTCTAAATTGATTTCTTAAAAACTTGGCATGCGTTGTATTTCCCACTATTTCTTTTGCTTCACACCTTTAGAAACTAGACTTTTGCTTTCATGCTGCCTTATGTAATTTTTATAGCATCTCCTTTGCCTTCTTCCAGTGCTCCCAGTGCTAACTAGAAGCAACCAATCAGAGCCAGGAGCGCTGTCAATTAGAATTTCATATGGCGCTGCTCTTCCCTCCCCCCCCCCCTTGCTCTCTGGTACCCTGCAGCTTGTTGTGAATGGTCAGTCTAGTTAGCATAGCGGATGAAAAGGTTGTCCTGTAATGCCAAGCTATTTCTCCACCATTAGCACATTGAGCAGCGAGTACATGAGTTTGATTGACAGCGCTAAGTCCCACCTCCTGGCTCTGATTGGTTGTCTTTGGTCAGGAGCTGTGTATTTCTTCAGATGGCAATAGGAGGAGGAGGAGGAGGAGGAATAGTTTGACCTTTTCACAGATTATCTGTCGACGCCACGAGATGGCGACTGTTTAACTAAATACGTGAAAAACATATTCTTTATTAAAATGATATACTATAACTTTAGAGTCTTAACTGGCTTTCATTCTGGATTTTGACTGCAATCCCATTGTTGCTATGGTTACATATTAAGAGTTGCTGGACGGTGAACCTCAGTCTGAACTCTTCAGGACCTGAAATTAAACCCCAGTCAGACATACTGAAGTTTGTGGATGTAACATGTCAAACGTTGTGGACAACGTGGACGAAACAGGGCAACTGCAGGTTTTGTATGATAAGTTTAAAAAAAAAAAAAAAAAGGCACATTTTTCATGATGTTAGATCACAACGGGCAAACACATTTGCAACAAGTCCTCATGAGAGGTCACTTTGTCATTTTTCTCTCTCTTCATGAAGCTTCATTAAACACTCCATTTAAGGATGGATTGTGGATTCTATAGCACCTTATTATTATTATTATTCTCAGCTCTTATATATTTCAGCCATATTGTATTTATTGTGAAGTGTAAGGTTTTAGCTCTGTTGCACTTGTAGCCAAGTAACGACATTTCGTTGTCAAGATTCACCTTGTGTTCTCTTTGTACAATGACAATAAAGGAAGTCTAAGTCTAAGTCTAAGTCTAAGTCTAAGTCTAAGGTGTTCGCCGACTACTTATCTAACGCCCTGCACCTTTCTAACCCACCCGCCTACCCCTCCCTCCGGGTCCCTGCTTCTCCTCTCACACGCTATTAATCAGCCGGGACGTTAAAAGAGGCACGAGTCTTGTTTCAAAGGTGCAGGAGGAAGAAATGAATTTTCTTTGTTTTTTAGTAAGAGATGGGAGCCAGCGATTGTGGGAAGAGCAGGAACTTGTGGCGGTGGGGGTAATGAAGTATGCAGGCAGTGCGTGTGCCTGCGTGAGTGTGTGTGTGTGTGTGTGTGAGAGGGAGAGAAAGCAGTGCCAGGACACAGTTTCTCCCATTACTTTAAGTAGCTGCCTCGGCCAGCGGCGGAGCAGCTTTGTAATGAAGTGCCTCGGCATCGGCCACTACGTCGTTAGCTGAAAGTCACACCGCGGCTTCAGCTGCTGCTGCTGCTGCTGCTGCTGCTGCTGATGCTGCTGATGCTGCTGACGCGGCGCTTTTCCTACTACCACCTTACGTCAGAAAACATTACCATATAGATGTTGTTTCTTGTTCATATCTTTGTTTTGCAATAATGAAAAAGCAATTGAGGTCGCTGCCAGAGCCGGCCTAAGGCACACTCGAGCTAAGCGGCTGCTTAGGGCCCCTAAGAGCACCAAACTGGCACGATCGACAAATGTACATATATTTTAAATAACACTGAATATTGCAAACTAGATGCTGTTACACATGGAAAAGCAATTTCTGCATTGTTTCCTTATAACTATAAAAGTTGGCTGCTGCCACTGGGGAAATATAAGATGTTAAATTTCGTGTTTATCAACTGATGTCACTTTCAAATAGTTAAAATAAAAAGGCACTTAAAATTTATGTAATACTCTGCATTTCAAAATCCAGATGATGATTTCTACTTCGTTACTCCTGTGATGTTAGAATGAGCAGTGACACTGGCACTGGCATAATGCATGCTAATAACAAATGATACTTATGATAGTAGGTGTGCTGCACACATGGAGTTGCTTAGGAATGATGGATCATTTGGTGCCGACATGAATAAATCCCCTTTTGTACATGTCTTCACTGCAATGGCTGCACCGCGATAACTATGTGAAATTAGATTAAGTGGAAGAAACTGCAATAGGTTTTCTGTCGCTTTAATATGTCTGCTTTAACTGATGTATATTTACAAATAAAATAGTCTCATTTACAATTTTTATATCTTCGTGTCATGTGGCAGATCTCAGCCAGCTGCTGAGAGAAAAAGTAGATCTTGTTCTCAAAAGTTTGGGCGCATCTGCACTTAGTGAAGACTTGCACTTTTAAAAAAGAGAAAAGACCTTTAAAAAACACTTAAAAATTATTGTAATGCAAAATGTTATTGGATTGAGGCCGTAATTGGCTCCAGAGTGGTATAAACTTTAAGCTATTCCAATACGTGCAAATGATCAAATGTCTCCCCATTTTAGAAACGAGAATAAAACAACATTAAGTTTGTGGCAGATGCTGTACCTTGTCAAGATGTTGTTCCTGATGTAACTTTAGACAAACTGAATCTGATTTCACATGGGTTTTATTGCCTCTTTAAAGATTAAAATACTAACAAAACGGATTTATGTCCATTTTATGGAGAACAGGTTATCGTGTTTGAAACCCTGCATCGTTCAGCAGAGACTGATGGCAAAACACTGAGCACACTGCCGTTTGTTGCGCCCTCCACTGCGCATGCGGGACACTTTCAGGTCCTTTGCCCATTAACACTGGAGGACAAACACGGGTCGCATTTATCTGGAAGTGTGAACGACCACGGCAAAGAAAATCCGATTTGACAGAAAAAAACATCAGAATTGGGCCACTTCAGGCCGGGGTGCGATCACAGCCTTTGACTGCGGCCGTCGCAGGTCCGAGTCTCAGCCGGGTCCGTCCTGTCAGACAACGGCCAGATAAAGGCCCTAAAAACCAGCCGGGTCCGTCCTGTCAGACAACGGCCAGATAAAGGCCGTAAAAACCTGCAAAACCTTTTTATTGTTTTATTTTTTAAATTCAGTCACATTTACTCTTACAGATCACTGATCTTCTTCTAATTGTTAAAAGTGTTATTGAAGTCCATGAAGAACGACAGGTTAAAATAAATGAGAACATATTAGATTAATAATGACTCATGCGTTTGTTTCCCTCTAAAAGCCTGTTTCCCACTCTTGTGCACCTGATGCTTAATAGGATTCCGACCCTCTCGTTATAGCAGCACAGCCCGGCGCCATTAATTAACTGCAGTGTGGCTTTTCAATCATTTTTCAGTCAAATCCATTCAGCATGAGTCTCCCATTCAGACTGTGGGAAGCCATGTCATCAGTCAGAGATAATAAACTGGTGAAATACACCGAGGCTGCGATCCTTGATGTGTGAAAGATATGTTGTTGTTGTTTTTTCCAGGGTCGCCCTTCCTCTCTCTCTTTCTCTCTCTCTCTCTCTCTGCTGACACATTTCTGCATTCGGGTGTAGCAGTGAGATAAATGAGCACCTTCCGTTTTCTCCTCTATTGTGGTGCCACAGAAGAAACAGTTGTCGTTCTCACGTTTCTTTTACATTTTCAAGTTTTTTTTTTTTAAATGGAGCGATTCGTCTTTAATTAGAGCGCTGGAGGGGAGGGTGGGGGGTATCAGCAAGTTAAGAGGGAGGAAAGAAAGTCAAATCTGTGGCACACATCACGGTTTTGCATTTATTTCTGAACGTGTGGATATATTGTATATTTTCTGCTTGCGTCGAGAACCCGTCTCTGCGGATGCCACGTAAACAACCGAACCGTTTTGACTTGATGACCTTTGACTTGTTTGTTCTGCTGCACATCCTCCAAATCATCCAAAGTTGTTGTTGTTTTTTTTCCCGCAGCAGTGTGTGGGCAAATCTCATTAACCCAACAGTTCTTATTTTCCTAAAATTCAGGCCTGCCTCACTTTAATGAACACCGATCATACCGAGCATGTCGGGCATCCGCGATGCTGCGTTCCTTCACAGAATAATCTCGCGAAACGTTGACACCCGATAAGATGGAGGAGATCCCAGTCGGTTGTTTATTTTAGTCCAGTGCTCATTAGCATTAATTAAATTCGAACCCACATGCTTTGGCTTGACCTATATACGACTGCGAGGATCCGTGCGGTAGGATCGATGGGGTTGCAAAACACCGAATCGATGGGGCTTCGCTCATCCCTGCCCCCCCAGCTGAGATGCAGCGACATAAGTCACCTGGAAAACGGCCTGCAGATCCTCTCATTAGCCGAGCGCTGCACTTCCAACATTTGCTTTGGTGGCATCTGTTGTTTCCTGGCTCAGACGCCGCTGCGAGGAGGCTTCAGGTGCTGTCAATGTTTGTGCTCCAGTTGTTGGATAGATCTAGCGCCTAAATGAGTTCTTGATTATGTGAACTGAGCCGCGAAGAACTGATCATTTGTGGTTTGCTCTACCTGATTTGGCGTCATCGTCGACATGTGAAGGAGCGACGGTTTGTTTTTGTTTTGGATTTTTCATTCAGTAAATATATACTGAAGTAAACCAAAGAGACAGTCTTGTAAGCTTGATTGGAACAAGCTGCAATTAACTGAAATGAAAGCGTCTTTTTTTTTCCTCCCAGCGTTTGTTTTACTCTTTTATCCTTATGCGCGACTGTGTGCGCTGACATTGCAAGGTTCTGCGTGTCTTTTTTTGTGCGTTCATGCTCTCCCAACTCCTCGCTTTAAGTGCGTTCCATCATTTTTTCTGAGCTCTGCCGTTTTCCGACCTCACCTGAAGGTTGGGCTGCAGAGGCAGGTGAACGATTTGTTTTTGCTGCACGAATGCTGCCAGGGGTCAGCATCTTTATGCAGCCGTGATTGACAGGAAACACTTGTACTTGCGCCTCGAGGAGTAACGGTGCAGAGTGTTGATTGTTTTGCTGTGGAGGTGAGGCGGCGATGCATGATTGCAACGCAAACACACCTTTACATGTGTGTGCTGCGGCTTGGACTGGCGGTGAAAAATAATGCCGCTTAAAATAATGTTCTGGGTTTCTCGCACTACAGGGATAGGCTGTTAAAACCTTACAAGCAGCTCATATTTTATTTAAAAATGTCTAAAAATGTTATATTTTCACAATGTTATGGGATTAACATATAAGAATAAAAAACATGGTTATATTAAAGACAAAAAAGCAAAAATATCAAATATTGACCCATTAAAATTTGAGTAAAAAAATAGTTCCCAAATGCTTACTTTACAAACCATTTGACTCCTTTTGGTATTTATTGATCAACAAATTATTCAGTCTAGATCTTTGCTCAAAATGCCAGTCGGGGGAAAGTGTAGCCAGCTGATTGACAAAAAAACAAACTCGTAAACATTCGCAGAGATCTCAAAAAATTGAATTTAACATGTAAAAATGGTATTGAAAGTCTGTTTTGCCAAGGTAACTTTTTAACTATATTACGCCTTGATCCAGGCAGCAGTCTCATGCCTAACCGTAAATAACTAGTAGGGACTTCATTTAGTGTAACTCCTTAATAGAACATTAGTTTTAGACAGGCAAAAACAAGAGAGGACTTTATGGCTTTAAAACAACTGCATTTAGTGGACCAGAGCTAAAACCTGCAAACAGTGGAGACCCCCTCTAAAAACACTAATGACTGCCTGTTTTAATAGCTCAAACATAGTTTATTCTTTCACATGCATTGGTGGAAATTGTTTTAGCACGACTGCAGAACTAACATCCAACATGTAAAACGGCTGGAAGACCATCTACAGACTTCCTGGTCTCCGGCCAATCAGCGCCAAGGACAGTGATTGGCGCGCCATTGCATTTATATCAGTTTCTCTGACTTGAAGCCCTTCAGGAAACGCTTTTGTCCGTCTCTGACATGGTTTGATTTCCTCAGAAATTGCTCTAAACGGAGCTTAACGGGATCGTTTATAATCTTTCTTGAACTACCCGTCACCTTCTGCCTCCAGGTCAAACCAATGTTAGATCCCACCTTTTTCAAAAATCCTGAATTATCTCCTCAAAGGTGCCTCCTTGAATCCAGTACTATTCTGGAATAGTGACTCCAATGTCCTGCTGGGTTATTAATACTGGACAATTAGACTTGATTATGTTGTTATACAGAAGCTGCAACTAATTAATTCTATTTAAGTCTCTTTTTCTCCGGCGCAGCTTCACTTTTGTGCCCCGGTTACATAAGCCGTGCCAGACTATAATTCACTGTATAGCAGGAACAAAAGACCCCTGCTGCTACACTGTTGTACAGAAGTCAGTTATATCCCCGGCCTCGCTATAAGAGACTAGACGGCAGTGTATCATCTGTCTTCTTGCCACTCTTAAAATCTTTAACAGACTGCCTCTGAAGCTGCTAAGATAAAACGGTGAGGCAGTGACCCTAAACCATCTCTGAATTCGCTTTCGTCTGTTAGCGGAGCCGAATGTCAGGCGGCATCTCTCAGCTCCGCTTCAGCTGAAATGTCAAGGCTAATGTTCGCCTGTATCTTTGGGCTCACCACAGCATGATCTGCCCCCACTTCAGTCTCTCAACCTCAGTCTGGTCCAAAACCTCCTGCAGCAGCCCTTCGCCGGGAGTCTACATTAAAAGTTATTGATTATGTTGTGTCAAAGAGTGGGGAGGGGTGGGGGAAATGGCCGCTAGGAGTGCAGCAGAAGAACTCCCAATAGGGAGCTAATACCTCCCTGAGGGACCCCATTCACATACTGTCAAAAGCTGTGATATGTGGGAGATAAGCTGCAGAGAGAGGAGCAGCGTCGGACGGGAAAATGCTGGGGGGAAAAAAAAAAATCGGGCTCATAGACGGAAGGAGAGGAGATGGGCTATTCTAAAGCACACAAACATAATGGGTTTGTCAAAGTCTGACTGATTAAACAAAATGCACCTGAACACAATGCAGCGCTCCTGCAGCTATTTAACTTTGTCTGTGTGCTCAGTCGATTGTTCCTGTTTGCATCTCGCATCGATTTCCGGGAGCCAGCGTGGAGTATCACAACTATTGAAAACAGTATAAGATTGCTCAGTTGGAAAATCGCCACCGGCAGTTTCATCCGCACCGGGAGTTTGTTCCTATCTGCTTTTTCTGCCAAACATCAAGAAAGATAATGTTGGCCAAAAGTTTACCATCTTAATCTTTTTCTTTTTTTTTTTTTTCCAGGATAGTCGTTCCTTTTCTTAATTTTAAAACTCAGGTATTAAAAATGCTTTTTTCCCCCCTGAAAATATGCACACAGGTGCTTTCATTTGCGAAAGATTCATGTCTTTATTTATTTGTGTAATTTGTAGCAGTATTAATAGAATCTCTAAAGAGAGGATTAAACCAGTTTGCCAATCTGTGTTGAACTGGTACTTCGCTGTTGTGCGTTTTGGCTCTTCCTGCCTGTTCATGTTGTACTCAAAGTAAACGATTTGTCTATAATGACTTACTTTGATGGTGTTGTTTTGTTTGTTTGTTTGTTTGTTTTTTGTAGAGACATCCATGTAGTTCAATGATTGATATTTGATTTTGGTCGTCTTTATTTGTATAATCTACAATAGAGCGTCTGCAACACTGTTTGACTCCAGATCTCCGAGTTACGCTCACAACCAGAGATTCATTCGGCAAAAGATTTTGTCTAAGACATGTGATTATTACGTAGTTTGACCATTTCCTCCACCGTTTGTCCATTGAGAGCCTCAATAAATATCAGCAAATTTGAAACAATGATTAAATGCAGTTGACATGTGCAGTGTGGTGGTGCAAATCACATTTCTGTGTGACTCGTGTCCTAACGTAGCGTATCACAAAGTTTTTCGAGCGCTGCATTTGTGGGGCTGTTTGCAGTGTCATGCAGTCACAGAAATACCTCAAGTTAACCAAAGAAGAAGAAGTAACAATTATTTCTTACCGCCACTTTTATCATTATCACAATAGCACCACAAAATGTCTTGATAAACCTTTGAGTCAAAATCACCCACCTCCTAGCACAGACCTTTAGTGTGTGAGAAAAATTGCTAGCACTAGCATTAGCATTAATCCGCTGGTTTTGTGACTATAAAGTGCCGCATGCTAAGCCTGGATGCTGCACTCCTCCCAGATCTAAGCTGTAATTAGTTGCTACTTAATTCTCTCAGGTAGTTAAACGCAGTTCTTCTCAGAACAATGATTAATCAGTAGTTGGTGTGATGTTAATGCAATCTGACTGCGGTTTGTCTGATTCGCAAAGGACGCCGTCTAATTGGAGTCTTTGTGTTTTGGCTGGAAAGTGAGTTTTCTGAAACAGGTGGTAATGCAAAACGGTAGCTTGTCTGTTCATCTACCGTGAGCACATTGGTATGGGACGGCACACAGTGAGTGGAATGACTCATTGGGGTGATGGTGAAGGTGCAAGGCTGCTTTTGGAGAGTAGAGTCCCGGGAGTAGGTGTACTACTTACGTGAGTGTGAGATGTTTTGCTGGGGGTGGAGTGTAAATAAAAAGCAAGGCTAGAGGTGGATCAGGTGTGAAATTAAACCTCAGTCCAACAATGTGCCACCTTTAAAAGATGAGATAATTAGAACATGCACGCACGGCCAGACCTTGATGGCAACCTTATTAAGAATCCGTGTGTGAGAGCGTGTGTTTCTGTAGAAACTAAAGATAAAAAAAGAAAAAAAAAACAACAACACATACACACACACTGGCCAATCCATGAGAGACTAGTGAAACGTTGCACGGTGCACGCGCCAGGCCGCTGACTCATCTATACGTTCTATTAAATTAATCAATGATAAAAGCTGGTGCTGGATTATCTGTTTTAAATTGTCCCAGGCTGGTATAGGTCTCTGGGACATTCATATTAATAGTGAAAACTGACAGCTTATCTCAAGATTCAAGCTGTTTCTGCTTCAGGGCTCTCGCATAATGTGCCTATTTATCTTTCTAAAGCTTTGGCGGCACGCTAATACGTGATGCAGTTTTGGTCACAGTGCGGCGGGAGTGAAGTGTACGTCTAAAGAAAAATGAGAGCGCAAATTCAGGAGGTAACAAATGCATGTTTCATTGATGACAACGTAGCATCAATGTGCAAAAGTACAAACAATGCAGACTTGTCGGGAAGAACATTATATGCCGAAGCTGCTAGCAATATCCTAATAGTGTCTTTACTGTAAACAGAGTCTGAAAGACGCTGAAAAGAGTCGCGTTTCCTCCCACGTCTAAAAACAGCAGGAGCAGCATCTTCTCTGCCTGTATGGGCACATTGAGGTCTGACACCTGGATAATATATTTCTGTCCAGGCCCACTGGAATAACATTGTCAGTCATGACAAAACTACCCTTTGACATAATCTGTAACTGCCGCCCAGGAGTCTGATGTCCTTTATAATGCAGGGAAACCCTCAGGGTGACAAGAGATAGCGCCTTCTCTATTGCTCCGAATCCTCAAAAAAGCAAGAGTGAGTGCATGTAAAGCGACGAGAGAGCATCACGACTGGAAGATATTACCGATGAGCGTCACCGTTTGTGCAGACGTGTTAAAACCTCTAATATAAATTATGCTTTTAGTGCAGTGAAAATTTTATACCAGTGACACAAATACAGCTCGAGACGCTCAAGTGATTCAGTTTCTACTTTTGCATTTCTAGAAACTTCTAATGGACCTTAAAAGTAATTTTAAAGTAAACGTTTCACAAGTTTTAGCTTCAAAGTGTCTGCTTCTGTCAGTTATTCATTTTTTTTGCAACATGTTGAAAAGCTGAGTGCAAAACATTGAACTAATTGCCCCATGTTTGTGCAATTGTTTGCACTGTTGCCATGTTACATCCTGTTACAATTTGCTGCAAATCTGGACAATGGATGGATGAACAGATGACACAAAAAAGTGGCCCTTCAAGTTGGCTTATCTTTCAGGTGGGCACTAGATTTGGAAAAGTTGGACGTTACTATTCAGAGTCTCTCAACCACTATTTTGTGTCTTTGATTCTCCATTCTGTTTGTAAAAACAACTGTTTTGTCAGTCATAAAATGTTTTCTTTTTTTTTTTTTTTTTTATAAAAGTAACATATGTTAAATCCAAAAGGACCAGATTAGATTAAGATTTTCTTATCCTTCATATCACAAAATGATAGTCTGGAAATCTCTCTAACATTTTTTAAAACATAGTTTTCATTCTTCCATATTTATCCAGAGTTGGAAAACCATTAAAAGAACATTTCAGACTTTTGGAGGCAGTGTATGTGCCAAACTACTGCCTGGGAATCATGCCAGGTTAGAGTTTTCACTCCTACCATCATAAACATGAGCACAACTATAACAACAAAGGGTCACAAAGCATCAGCCTTCTTCCCTCAGACCTGAAATTCTTTTGAGCTGAATAGAAAAGAGTCTAAAACAAGGTCCAGGACTCTGGATGATATAAAACATAACCACTCAAAGATCCCTCTCTCTGTGTACGCCAAGCTTGTGAAATATTAACAAAAGGAAGTACCCATTTGTGCCACCTCTGACTGCATGAACAACAATCAGCAAACCAGACGGTGTGTGATACCGAACAATCTGGAAAGTCATCTGTTTGTAAAAGAGGCGGCACTAACAACAACAACCGCAAAAAACTCGGATTATACCCTCTTGTCGAATTAAAATCTCGTAATAATGAGTCGGAATTTGCAAAGCTCTCTTTCAGTTCCTTCATTAAATATAAGTACAGAAAGTTACCTTTCGTAGGAAGTGTATATGGGCAAAATCTTTTTGGACTAGTTTCTAGTGCAAATATTTTACCAAACTTGAAATAAGACAAAACTCATTTGCAAGTAACTTTTTAGCACAATACACAAACATGTTCTAATGTAATAGTTCCCTAATATTAATTTAAAAATACTAGTTATAAATGAAATAATCTGCCAGTGGAACAAGACATTTTTACTTATAGTATGGAAAAAATGTCTTGCTCCACTGGCAGATTATTTCACTTATACTTAGTACTTTTTTTCAATCAATATGAAGGAGTTATTTACCTTAAGCAAACTTTTATATCTTGCTGAAACATCTACTTGTAAGTTAGTTTTGTCTCATTTCAAGTGTACTAAAATAGTTGCACTAGAAACTAGTCCAAAGGATTTAGAGATTTTATAGTGAAGCATTAGATGCTGCAGTTTTTCTGCTTTGCTTTTTATGTACCTGTATACATACAGTGATGGATCATTTGTGCGTCTGAGGAGACACTATGGACATGCTTGAATGATTAAAGCTGATAGACAGTGTTCATTACCTGACTTCGGGCAACAGAGATGGATTATTTCACACTGTGTGCGCATCATTCAGATTGATGGAGCCGTGAATTTTGCGCACGTGTCGCGGGAGGAGGGGCGGGGTGCGCTCTGGCGAACGGGACGCGGCGGTTTTACGTGTGCGCACTGTGGTCTCTGTCATGATTGTGATGGAAGTAGCCCTTAAAAATAAAATCAATCTGTGTGAGTGACCAAGGGTATCAGAGAGAGCTGCGCACACACTGTGAAGGCCCTGTAAGCCGGTGAAAATACGTGCAGAGGAAGGACAACATTACAGAGATGTTCTGTTTTCGCTTCTCTGCAGAATAAGTTGCTACTTATCTTGCTCATGTAATCACTCTCTTGCCGTTTTTTTTTTCTGTCTTCTCTCCTGCTTTTCATCTCACTTCAGAACTCCTCCGCGCTCTCGCCGCCGCTTTTCCTTTTTTTTTTTTCCTCATGTCCCGTCTCTCCCTCTCTTCTGTCCTGCGTTTATCTCTCCTTTCTTCCTCGCTGTCTTTTAATTAAAATCTGGCCATATCAAGGGATTCAGTTTCAGTGGTGATTTAAATGGAGGGTCTGACATAAACGCAGCATCACTGTCGGACCAAAGCAAATTTTATCAGCCCTGGTTAAATTTGCTTCTTTCTACAACACCGCAAACCTGTCCGCCCTCTCACGCTGTCCATTCAGCCACATTATTTTGTTCATTAAGTAAAAAACCAGGAGATTAATAACTTTAAGCTTGTCAGTCTGGATGTTTGTGTAGAAATAAGACGAAAAGATGTGACCAGAGTTGAACCAGTCTTGGAAATGTCGGCTCATACTCTGGGTTTGCTTTGCAAGCATCAGGAAAAGTTGGGTATATTTCAATAAACATCAATTTCTACAAAACATAAGCTAATCAAAGTAAGTGTTCAGAATGCACCAGGAGATTTTAATTATTAATTAACTGTTTTATTTTATTTTATTTTATTCACAGCACTCCATAGCTCCCCAGTAATTCGTTCCACTTCACCTCTGCAGCCATCTTGATGAGTAAAGGTCACCACCCACGGAAAATCATTTGTAAAATTCGTCTTTGGCTTTTCGCCGGCAGTGTGCGAGTGTTTGCTGAGGGAACTTTAATCACGGTGGCTCTGCTTCCAAAACCTTGTCGATATCAATGTAGAAAAAAAAACACAAATTAACATTTGCTGTGTTTCCGTTGAGTCGCGCCATTAAATCACACAAGTCACTAAAAAACATGCGGCGCCGTCATCCTCGAACCGCTTCCTGTTGTCCTCTTCATGGTTTGCACCAATGGAAATATCCAGTGGTCGATCATGTGACTCGTGATGTGAAAGGAAGCGCTTCCTTTGAAAAAGAAACCAATTTCGACGCAGCCTAAAAACCTCCTCATCCTAGGGCTAAAACCTTTTATTGGAAAACTGGAGGTTTTATTTTGTTTGTGTGTTTCCGTTAAGGAAATTTATTTTCAAAATGTCAAAGTCAGTGGAAACAGACACTGTGATAATCCACTGGTCGTCGTATTGTTTGGTTCTCGCTTTTTGTACGTTTTTTTTCTACATTTTTGATTGGGCACAGTTGGTAGCAGTGTCGCTTTGCAGCAAGAAGGTCTTGGGTTTGAATCCCCACCAGGCGTCTTTCTGCAAAAACATGATTGTCGGGTTAATTGGTCCATATAAGAACCTGAGTGAGTGTGTGTGTGTGTGTGTGTGTGTGTGTGTGTGTGCGGACGGTTGTTTGATGATTATTGTCTCTAACTCATTCCTGGGCGTTCCTTAGGACTTTTTGTGTTCTGCATTTTGTGTCTTGGCTACGTTGGTGTTTGAGGCTTCTGGTTGGTAACATCATCTTGTGTTTTATTCCCTCTGTGTTCAGGGCTTTGTTTATTGCTCTGCCTTCTTCTCATTTGTCAAAGCTGGCTGTTGTCCTCCCACTCATTCACTTTCCCAGTTTTTAAAAGGCATCTCTACCTCTCTGACACATTCTCCATCATTCATTACATGCACTCCCTTTTTCTGTGCTACGACATCCTCAGCAACTCCAGAGAATACGCCTTCTACAATAAAGATTTGCATAATGGTTACCTCACTGTAGCGCTCATGCCAACATGTATGGAAACAAGAATAGTTCATGTTTTTTTCTTCCTGGATGTCTACAAATATATTTTCATGGCTACTTAACATTTTGAAGTCTTTGTCTTTGAAAATGAACTTTTTAGCCCATTGATGCTTTAAAAATGAGCCTTGATTAGCTATTGTTTTGTCCCCAAATGCTTGTCGGTCTCATTTGGACACCAACATACGCAGTGTTTTTACTTTTCACCCAGATTTTCACACTGCTTTGAATTGGGAATGAGCACAGCAGAGAGAAGTCAAGAGAATAAGCTTGATTAAGTTGATCTTGTGTAGTTTCTTAAACGGGCCAGCATCATAAGACGTAAACTTGATTAAAAGAAAAAAAAATTAAAAAAGACATTATTAGAGAATATAACCAGGAAGTGCTTTATAAATAGAATTTTACATAACTAGATGAGTAGGGATGACCATTTATGCCCTACATGTTTTCGATGTGGTCCTGCTTCTGATTTGTCTGAAATGTCTGACCCAATTCAGTGAGCCTTTAACAGGACCTGATGAAATGTTTAGGAGGTAATTTAATTATCTAAATCAGAAGTGTCGGGCTCGGGACAAATCTCCATCAAGTAGGGCATTTCCCTTCAAGGACTGGAATTTGACGCACGTGACTCAAATGGGCGATTAACAGGCTTCTGCAGCACTTAACGGCACAGCGAGGCGGTAATCCAATCATTTGAATCAGGTGCGCTGGGACCTCTAAACATAAAGGACAGCAGACCCAGAGGAACCTAAATATACCTTCCTGGCAACCGGAGTCAGGAAAATGATGTGAAAAGGCATTTTAGCCTCTTTTGTCACTTCAGTGTTTCACATCCTCGAGCGAATTTTAAGGTTAGACGGCTGAGCAAATGTAACAAGTTGTTTAGTTTTCACATGAAAAGGGAGCAACGATGCCATCCTTGGTGGCAACAAATTTAAAAAGATAAAGATAAAATAATAAAAATATGTGTCACCTTCCGAAAATAAAGATCTGTCTTTTTGTTTTTTTTTTTGCTAAAGGTGATTTAGACAAAAAAAAATAAAAAATCACTTTTCTTAGGCAAAAATTTTCTTGGGACATAATTTTAGGAAAGTGATGTACATATTGGTTATTGGCCACAAAAGCAAGATTAATATTGGGTATCAACATTGACCCAAATTTTAAAATCAGTGCACCACTAATCCCAAAGCCCCAAAAAGGCTTTCCAGACTGTTAGATGCCGATGCCTTGATTTGTGATCTATTTTTAATTCGTGTTGCTTCTGGAAGTCTTTGTGTTGTCAGACCGGTGCCGATAAATGATTACTTGACTCAAATCTGCCTCGGTGTGCAAATGAACAACAAACAGGGCTAATCATCAAGTCAAGAATGAAAGGAGACAGTTAGCATTTCTAATAGTGCCAGATTGGATTGGATAGATTTTCCTGCTTTTATTACACATGGATAACTCATTTGCTTGATGACATCTACGTTGGACAAAGAAATGCACAAACGGAGGAAATCCATTCCATCATTCCACTGCAGTAGTATCAGTCAGGCTCGTACACAGACAGACCTGCACATAGCCGGTCTGATGCTCTCACACAGAGACGCCCACAGAGCCTACCACCTTGCTGTGAGGAATGAGATGCCTCCCCTCCCTCAGCGTTAGCACCCCCTGCTCCTCGCCCTACCCATCCTCTCCCCCAGTGAACTCACTCTCGATGGTGATGGAAGCCTGCGGTTGGGTCTACATAAATCAAGATGTTACCACCGGCACTATAAGGCTACTTTTTAATTAAAACTGTGAATCAGTCTGGCCTGATTATGAATTGTACTCCGCCGCCACTGAATAAAATATACAGGGCTCACTTCTTCTTCTCTTTCTTCTTGCTCCTCTCCTCTTCTCTCCTTCCTCCTTCTCCTCCTCTCTCTCTCTCAGTTTAGTCTGGTCCTCCTCCCGTCCCTCTTTCTCAGGTTCTCTCTTGTTGCTTGCAACTCAATTTCCAACAATAAATTGAGAACATCCACGGCAATCCTCGTCCATGCACGGCGACTCGGGGCTGACGGCGTTGTGAAATAGTTCAGGAGCTTAGCAGTTGCATAAATATAATAACTTGATATGGAGGGTCTGGCGCCGCTGGGGTCAACACCATTATATCACATGAAACAGCCAGCAGGGCAAAAACGGCACCGGAGGCAGCTGTAAGGCCAGAGCCTTGTCTTGTGTTTATTGCCACTGCTTTAATTGCGTTGCATCGAGAGTGAAATATGTTGTTGTTGTTGGTCCTATCAGAGAGAGAACGGTTAGCGTTGCGATCATAACAATGGAGATTTTGCTGCCCTCTGGCAATGCAGGATGAGAAGTAAGCGCGCAACATGCCGGCTGATTTTCTGTTCCTCGTGCAGACTTAGCAGGCGGAAAGAAAGAGCTGCTCTTCTGAATGTGAAACGGGCAATAATAATAGCAGCAGTATATTGTTGGAAAAATAATAAATAGCGCTCAAATTTATATGTAAGATGGTTACTCTCAAAAGCTTTTCTCAGAGGTTAAAACTTCCTTAAATCTGCTGAGTGTAACTTTTATAGAGAATTTTTTTTTTTTCACCAAAACTATCACCAAATGTTGATCTCCTCCACTTCCTACTGCCATCTGAAGAAATGCACCACTCCTGACCAAAACCAACCAATCAGAGCCAAGAGGAGGGTCTCGGCACTGTCAATCAAGCTCATGTACTCGCTGCTAAATGTGCTAATGACAGAGAAACAACTTGGAGAAGCAGTTTATCTACCGTCACCAGTGGCTATGCTAACTAGCCTGGCATTGACAACAGGCTATGCCAGCTGCAGTGTACCAGAGGTCAAAGGCCAAAAGATATGGTGATTGACAGCGCTAAGTGGCTCTGAATGTGGCTCTGATAGGGTGTTTCTAGAGAACACAGAAGAAAGTGGAGGAGCTCAGTTTTCTCTCAAATACAATATTGTCATAAAATTGTTATGCAAAAAATTTTTTTCATAAGTTACATAGTGCAGCTTTAAATAGCTATTTTGCTAAATTATGAACTTTGAATGACTTGGGAGTTAGAACTGACACCGTGCCAGGGAGAAAGGAGGACGAACTGAGAGCTCTGTGCTGGAACTCAACGCTGCTGCAGCCGAATCTGCGTCCGCGTCCTTCACCGTTATTTCAGCCGGGGCGAGTGTGCGGGGAGGAAAGGGCCAACAGGAATGCAGTAGCACAGCCTTGCACAAACAAACTCATGAATGATAATGGGTTGCTAATTGAAGCTACTGGAGCGATTCACCCTGCCGACTCTTTCTCTGCAAATGGAGTCCGCCGGGTAGCCATGGCGACAGGCACAGAAAGGCTCTGGAGGTCTCCTGACCTGAGCTGGCATCAGATCTTTTTTACACATGCTCCCCTTATTTACTGCCACCGTTTGGGTTTATTTGCATCCATAAATATGGATAAGTAAACACTTTGCATCTGGTGCACTAGGAACTGTTCATATACATTATTTTATATGTCGTCCCCATTTTAGCCATTTTAGTTTAGGTGGTCACCACTTACAGAGAACGCTAACTTTTCAGTCAGACTTTGCTATTTGTTCCTAAAGCCCCTTTAAATTTCTTTACAGTCTGAATTTATTTATTTATTTATTTAAAAGTGAATTCTGTTTTTGCTGTCAAACAGATGCTGCATTAACTCAGTTATTCATTTGAATACATGCACAAACAATAGATATTTAGGTAAAATGCAAATCAGTGACATTAGGCATAATTGGGTGTAACAGTAATTACACAAATTTCCAGATCAATGTTAATTATTTTATGAATGCTGCTACAGATAAATAGGATGTTGAAATTGTGACACCAGTTTCTGCACAGTCCATTCTGGTCCAAATTAAAATAATTTTACAAAACAGCCTAATACAGTAAAAGTCCCATAACCGATAACTTTCAAACTATGATCCGTTGGGGGCAGCAAAGAGCTCACAATGTGATCCTTGATATGTAAGGAACAGGCAATAATTGGCATTTTTGGTTGGATTATGAATGAAATCAGTATTATACCATCGAGACAAGAGTCTAGAAGATATGAGCGGATCCGAATGGAGCTAGCATTGCAAGAATGTTGGAATGATAATATCCAATGTCGGGTATGAGGGAGAGGTGCCTGTGCAGCTAACAGGGTAATCTGTCAAAATCCATTATTGTCCAAGTCAGTGTCCACCTGTCATTTCTTTTTGGTCATTTCAGATGTAGCATAATGTCAGTCTGTCTTTCATGCTTTTCTTTAAGACGGTCTCTTTGGGTGGACTCACACCTGATAGTCCAGTGGACTCGGTTCGATCGGGGAACACAGTTGCAACTTTTGTTGCATTTTCAACTGCTGCGTTTTGCTTTCACACTTAATGTCAAATGATCCAAGCTAACTGAAAAAGCTGTTCCTCCTCCTCACCTGTGGAGGCGAACTATTGAAGAACGCGACACAAAAACCTCAGAAGACGTGAGTGCATCTTCCTCCTTTACTCAAAGTAAACAAAGATGGCGAAGAGACAGATGTTAGTGGTTGTAAGATTTCTCTTTTGTCTTTGCTATGAGAACACAGGACATTTCTCCCTCTAACTTTAGACTCTCTGGTTTGTTTTGGTTCCATTTACCCAGAATGCCCTGCATTACAGTTCGCTTCTTGCTCTTGGAGCTGTCTCTGGTCCACTTCAATTCACATTTGCGTTTGAAGCGCGCCAGAGTTAATCTCAATTGAACCGAGACCTGGGCTTTTAGTCAAAATAGAGTCTGCTTTTTTGGTCCTCATCAGAGTTCGATCGAATATCTACACCTTTCTAAACGAACAAGAGTTTGATCAAAGCGGACTAAGCAAGAATGATGTGAAATCAACCTAAGTGTCTCTCTGCTGCCCTTCTTGAAACCACTCCATTGTTCAAAATCTTAAAATGCCATCATTTCGGAGCAGCCTGTGCTCCGGGGGCAAGCCGATCCCCCAGCTGGATCCTCTTTAGGGCGTAGTCCTGGCACTGGCTGGTCCTCAGCTCCTCCCAGCAACTGAATCGCTGTCCTTAAAGTTCCTACTGATTAAATAACTATTGGATTCGGGTGCAATATTAATAGCAGCAATATCTTTACCCGTGAAGCCATTTTGATGGGAAGTAATGATGACAGCACATGTTTCTTTGGAGGTAACCACGGCCGACAAAAGAAGAATGATTTTAAGCAGCGCTCCTTTTTTAAAGCGATCCTTCTGCTTCTCTGATTCGATCAAAACGACAGCTGCCCCCGTCCTCATTACCAGTTTCTCCTGAGATCATTGAAATGATGCCAGCAAGTGGTCTTGCTTAAGGGCTGAGCACGGTGCGTATGGGTTTTTAGTGACGGGGTTGAGTTTCATTTATTTTTCAGTAATTGCATTTCATGCCATCAACTGTCGTAGCAACCCAGACCTGATGCGAGTTGCCACTGTAAAAATATTAAAATTTGCTAAAATCTTTGTCCTCCTATACCTCACATCCAGTTATATACCCTGACTCTGCGGTGTTTGCCTCTAAGAAAAAGCTATTTTTAACAGATCTTTTACATTATAGGGTGAATGAGTTAGCTGATAGGATGCATATTTTATATACACCGCAGGAGATATCCCCCCCCGTATACTATTGGTGGATTAGAAAAGCTGTCTTAGCTTTGTGGAGACTGGTCTCACTGTGATGCCACCCACCTCATGTAGTTGTTCACCTGTGTCAGTGTGTTTGTTCATGTCTGCTTCTATTCCTGCCAGATGTCTGCCGGTTAGCCGGCCAGTCTGTCTAACTGTCTCTTTGTGTATCTCAACGAACTGCTGCCTGTCGAACTGGCAGAACCGGCTGTCCGCGCGCGCCGCTGTGTTGTGCCGCTGTCTCGGGGGCGCACATCTCTCTCTCGGGCTAAGTGTTGGATGGCATTAAATCCAGGGGACATCCGTTGGAGAGACACTCTTAGATGTCATTATCCCTGTGGGGAGTCTCATCATCATCCTCCAGCAGAGCAGTGCTTCGACACAGCGGCCCGGGGAGGGCTGCAAGAGAGAGAGAGGGGAAGAGAGTGAAAGAGTCCTAACAGCTTCGGGTAGGCAAGAAAATTGTAACGATCAAGCGAGAAGAAAAAAATCACACGAAAAACGGTTGCAGATGAAAAGTGGCCGTGTGGCTGCTTATATTAAAAAAACAAGGGGAATAGCTGTGCTCATGTCTTAAACCTTAACCCTTCTGCAGCTTCTAATCAGAGCGAGTCTTCTCCAGGAATACTTGGGAGTTAATTAAAAAATATGTAAAATTAGCAACGTGGCCGATAACTGAAAATGAAAGTCATCAGTCAGTATTCAGCCCAGGGTCGTAACGAGGAGATAGCTCTTTCTGTGAGCTTTCCAAGGTTGATACGAATTAGAGCAGTCTACGACAGATTAAAGGCGGGCGAATTCACATAACCTCTTTTTCTGTTTAATGTATTCACAGGGCTTTCTTGAATTTGTACTGTTATCATTTATTTAAAGAATGATACATTATATTTCCTATATGCGAAAATTACTTTTTGCTTCTTTGATAAAATGCGTACTTGTGTACATAAAGCTGCTGTGATCTTGCCGTTGGCTATGTGGGTTTAAGTGTGTGGAAATGAAGAGCGTCACATCTTTGAATTGTTCACAATTTCATTTTTTTTTCCACACCTGATGCTCTGGAAATTGGCAGAACATTAGGCCCAATTGGTCATATTATTTGTTGAGTAACCAGAAAGAAAGTCATCGTATGTCGAATGGAGCGTCTCTGACCATTCAGCATTGCAAAGCATGATGAAACTTCATCAGTGCACAGAGAGGGTCTGCGTAGTGCAGCATGAGATTACTCAAAGAGTGTGTCATGAGTCGCACTTGGATGGATAAGTAGTATATCTACACTGGAGTGTTATTTATTAGGTTCAAACGCCACTTAAATGCTAGGGAGATACACAAAAATGGGATTGAGGTATATGAGATTTAAACAGTTTAAACTACCCTTAGTGACTACAAAACAGGTGGTAAAAGCTAATGCAACATTTTTATATAGATGTCAAGCAGGACTTTAACTGTATTCTGATCAGTCAGGACAGATTAAAATGGCAGGAGTAAATAGTAGTGAAGCTAAACACACACAGCTCAGTCAGGACGACTCCTGATGTGTCATTTAATGACGAATGACACCAAGCATTCAAAAACGGTAGGATCCATCGTTCATTTTGGTGTTAATCACTAGAAGAAATGGACTAAGACAAAACTTTTTGCAGTTAACACATGGGAAGTGTTCAGCAATAGATATTTCAGCATATGTTCATCCAACAAACTCAAATCCTCCTGTTGCTGTTTTTCTGGGAAGTCGGACAATACGGCCTCTGAGTACGAAGACGATGTGCAATAAAACCAGGCCTGCACAAACTCATAGACTTCACTTTGACAGCAGTTTTTTGTGACATTATTATTACAAGATGTCACGGCATAAGGTCGAGTTGCAGATCTATACAATACAGACTTCCATGTAATGTGGCAAATATTGGGTTTGGAGCCACATTATCTTCTGCTTTGAAACAAATCCGTCCAAAAATCAACCTGGAAATATTTTCTGGAAAATAGTGGCAGAAAAAGCAGTCTTTTTGTATCGTTCAGTTACACACATAAACTCACTTAGCCTGAGAGGGAGAGAGGGGGAAAAAACACTTGCACACCTACTAATCCAAAAAAGCAGAATATCCTGGTGCCAAAAATAACAGCTTGGAATGAGATGGAGGGAGGAGGAGAGATTATTGTGGGTCTAATCTGTGAAAAAGATGACAATAAAACACATTAAAAGTGATTACAGGACTGTTATTGGAGGTTCGGCGGGATTTCAATGCGCTGGGCTCTTTTCTGTCCCAGACGCTACCTTTGAACTGACTGCTGCATGACTCCACATGAAAGCATCTGAAGTGATGGACTGTAAGAGATAAAAAAGGGAAAGGAACAAAATGCAAGAAAGGAGGAGAAGAAGAACAGAGTGAGGGGATTTTGGCAGTGAAGCCACAAATCACGGAGAGGATTAAGCGTCCCTTCTGCGTAGTAGAGGAGGTGTAAATAGAAAAATATGTCCCAGAGTGAGATTCCAGAGACCTGCCTCTTATCTCTCCAAGTGTTGTCAAAACACATTTTTCAGTCTCGAGTATCTCTGTGTCTTTGTGTCTGTAAGATACCCGACACTCAACAGCAAACGTCTAACGGTAGCTGCGAGATCGTTGCCGTCAACCGCAGATGCTCACACGGACAGCAAACAAAGTCAACCTGTAATCAGACTAAGATGCGTCCGCTACGGCGTGTAGCCCCCGGCGTGATGGACCCCAGTAAGAACCAGCAAGTTAGTCATACATCATCCCTGTGTCTGTCTCTCAGTGGCAGAACCAGCCACATCATCATCAAACAGCTGCGGGGCAATTGTACCCATTCAACAGCTGCTGCGTTTCGCAAAAATGATGACAAAATGGCTCGCATTGCTACTGTCTCTGCCCAGTAAATTAGCCGAGGGAGTCTGGGGCCCGGGCCACGCAGTGTTCTTCCCAACACAATGCGCCGTTTCCTCTGGGATTATCTTCGGCCCATCTTGTGGAGGACTCGCACAGCTTTCCGGCTGAGGCCCTGCCAGGAGTGGCTGCCAGGATTGCAGGCTGCATATCTACATTATAGCGAATCTATGGGGATCAATATTTAATATCAAAGTGGCCATCTCGCTGAATTCAATTCATGCAAGACGAGTCCCTCTCTCTTCACCCCTCCCCCAAGCAACTAAAATCTCATCAAAGAAGAGCCCGTTACTTTTACAGCTGTTGATGTCGAGGCGCAGGCAATCAAAAGAGATTGCTCAGTTTCTTACCTGCGTGATGGACGCTGAGAGAAAATGGAATGGCAACAAATGATCAAAAAAGCCAAACTAACAATAGGGACCTTTACAAATACAGTAACAGTCACTTTTATATGCACAAATCTGCTCCAGTGTGACAACAAGAATGAAAAGAAGCAGCCGGAAAAATCTTTCGGACTGTTAGGATTGACCAAATTCAAAGTAGACAAAAACTAAAATGTATAATCCAGATGCAAAAACACCTAATTTACAGTTTGGGTGGTATCAACCTTTGTCTTTTAGGTCTTGGTTGTGAAATGCAGTACAACAGGAAGGGAAATCAAGTCAATGCTGTCACCCTGCATTTCAACAACACTCAAAGACGTAGACAGAAACAGAATCCACTCTTGAAACCGAAAGCTTCTACATGCAGCAACGAAAGCTTTGCATATCGAGAACGTTTAAAATTTAAAACGTTTCCCTCCAATTTGAACTAGAAAGTGTCCTGAAGGCCAACAGAAGGTTTGATTCAGAGCAAAACTGACTGATGACGTTCTGATGAAAATGGAACAAAATAACTGTGCAAGTATTAAGTATTTAATGTTCTGCAACACAAGTGATTGTTGTATACAACTGAATAACTCCTCTCAAAATCTTAGGCACTTTCTCCCATCGGGCTTGTTTTGTTAACTGTCTGCTGGGGCCTGCAGGCATATCAGGCCTGGCAAAGTCTGTATGGAAAACCCACAAACTAATACGCAAAATGACGCGCGTTGTCAAAGATGTCAAATTAATACACAGACTGTCTTGCCGTAAGCGAGCTACTCTGCAGTCACTGTTATTTGAGCTACTCAAACTTAACACTCTATAATCTACTGACTTGAAAACAAGTGGGCAAATCATCAAGACCAGTTATTCCTGCATTGCTTTGGTGTGGATTGCTTTACACACCATCTTAATCTAATTATTGTCTTTTTTTGCTTAAAAAAAACCCCCCAAAACACACAAGATTCAGAGTGATGATGTATTCCTTGAGTGACTACATGAGTCCACTGAGGTATGAAATGTCAATTAGGACTTTTCACGTGTTTTTGGTACTTTCTAACATGTATTTAACAGATAAGCAACGTAAAAACATCCATCTAGCCATCGCTTCTCCGTGCAACGTTGCATGTGTTAGTACGACTGCATGTACCAACATGCAAACCCGACCTGGTTGAACGACAATCCAGTTTGCAAATGATTCAGCACCACAAAGATGTTTTGAGGCTCGCAGCACTTACTGCAAATACCTCAAGAAAGGAGAGGCTTGAACAAAGTCTAACATCAGCTTAGAAGGCGATGCTTTGTCTTGTTTATTGCACAGAATCCTATACGAGGGGGTATTAAGGAGTGGATTGTAAGTTCATAAAACCTTGTCCTCAGAGAGAATAATTGACCAAGTGGGGCACTTATGTGCATTAAAGCCGGGATGCCTGCAAACTGTTAACGGTCTTGTTAAGATGGGTTTTTGAAAACGGCTGAACAACTTGAATATTTACAAGCTTTTATCCTTTCTTCCTCTTTGCATTGAAGAGATTTCTGGCGGCAGGCCAGAATGAATTTATAACTTCGTAATCTTATCAATTCATTATGGAGAGCCACTTGGTGCTGTCTTGTAATTGAGGAGGGCAGCGTCATTTGTCTAAGGGCTGGTGTTACGTTGCATCCATCACGTCGGAATCACTACCATCAGTAAACACTTGGGCTGTCTGCCAGTGAGGATGGGTCGACTTCAGCTTTCATATTTAGTCCTTAAAAGGTTCCAGGAATTTTTTCGGAGTCATAACTTATTAAGGAGTGGATGTATAAAGGTACAACTGGCATGAAACTGTTTGTGCACCAAAGCAAGGGCTTTTTGTTATTTTAAAAAAATTTATATTTATTTACAAATGTTTATACTTTTGTTGTCTTGGTTAACATGAAAATTAGATGTCTGGTTTAGATTTTCCTTTGTTTCAGAGGTAATATGGTGTAATGCATAGCAGCAAAACTTTCAAAGGAACTTTTGTGGATGAAGACAAATGCTAAACAAATATCTGACTCAAAATCAGAAATGTGCTCTAATATATCACCTCTCACAGACGACCTCTAGATAAAAAAAATTATCCTAAGCAAAGCATGAAGGAGCTTTCTGAATGGGGAGGGGAATCACTCTGCTCACCCGGGACTCTTCCCGAAAGTCATGGCTGTAAGGCGGAGATGGTGACAAATAGGGGAGCAGTACACCTGCAAGGGACAGCAGGACCGAACCCAACAGGTTACTTACACACACACACACACCCCCACACACACACACACACACACACACACACACACACACACACACACACACTCTGTTGGCTTATAAATAAGATCTATAATGTAAGCAGAGGCGTAATCACAGAGCTTTCGTATAGGAAGTGATTGTGTCCCTGCTGCTTTTCTCCTGGGATAATTGTCCCATATGTAAAAATAATCCGTGTTTGTAATTATTCATATAATTCAGATGCAAAAATACTACATGAATGGCAAAATGTGTTGACTTTCTATTCTTCACATCCATCTCGATGTGGCTTTCAGAATGCTCCAGTACAAGACAGAGATGCACTGATCAGAATCTTCCAGACAAAACTTGGTTTTTATAAAGTTTCACAAAGCTGATACGGCTTCTACCTACTTAAAATTTTTCTTTAAAAACTTAGCATCGTGTGCATTAGCGAAGTTAGCATTACTAAAAAAGGCATCACCAAAAGGTAAACAGCATTTCTTTCACACCGAAGAGAGCTGTTGCCTCCATCCACATCATCATCTTTAGAAATGGTGCGTTCACTTACAGGAGTAAAGATTGTACTTTTTTGGATTCCACTGTGCTCGTCACAGGTTAGGGCCAATCAAGCTAAAAAAAAAAACTGGCACAAATCTGGACAGCATCCCAGGTTCTTCAAATTTTAGTTGCAGGTTTCTCTATCCAGCAGCATCCAGTCCAAACACTATAAAACGAATCGCATTTCAAGCTACATTTAATATTTAAGCCTTAAGATACGAACCAGGGTTTGAGTTTGGAGCTTTTGTAGGCCCTCTTTTTTCTTTTTTCCCTCCGCCCACCACTGTGCCACAGACTCTGTGTGTGAACATGTGTGTGTGTAACTTATCAAGCGCCCCCATGTCTGGCTGTTGTGTGGTCAAAGAGGTTGTCCAGGTAACGTTTTCTTTCCTCACTTGTCAGCGGTTGTTCTCTGGGTCAGAACAAAGTGTCGCCTGAGGATTTTGTCCTTGAGTCCCTCTGAATATAACGGCGAAAAAAAAATCCAGGATTTGGACAGCATGTTCAAACGAATTAGTCACTTTTCACAGTCTGACTCAAGACGGAGGCTTAAAGGGATACTCCGGGATTTTTTAAAGTAGCTTATGTGAAAAGGCTACGAGGAGGTAATATCTTAATTGGAGCATATAACTCTCATGGCATCTTGATCCTCAAATTCAACTGGAAACCTTTTAAATTTGGATTTTTGAAATGTAATGGCATCTTTCCTGCGCTGACATCAAATTTAAATTTGGTGGCCTGACACTTTAGAGGAAGTGCCTGCTGGACCTCTTATGCTCACAGTTTGTTGTACAACCTGCATCCATTAACGAGTTAATCAACAGTTAACCTGCTCACTCACAATCATAAGTTGTTCATCTTACTGGTTTTCTAACTTTACCACAGGATGTTTGTCACAAGGTTCAGTTAAAGTTCAATTATATGCACACGAAAATGACTCTCCTGGTGTCGTCATGTTGTTTACACCCCGAATTAGTTGATCCCAGATTGCAGTGATGTTCATGCTATTTTTGAATCATGAAAATGTCTGTTATGTGGTTATTAAACGCACATTTATTTACAAAGGGTATTTAAATGGGAACCTGTCAGAGGAAGTGGCGCACCACCAATCACTTTCCTGTTTAAAGCCTGTTCTGAGAATGCAACATGTAAAAGCTTTCCGCAACACTAATTAAACTTACGGTCACATAAAAGTAAGGTACTGTAAAACCTAGTAAAAAAAAAAAAATCTATTAAAGCTTTGTGAAGTTTTTTAGATTGCTTTATTTTATATCCGTGTCTGTATCCAGGAACTTTTTAGCGCCTGCTGAAGTCTATCAAATTTCTTATTGGACAATTCTGAAATTTTTGAGTGGGGTTCTGTTCATATATTATAAACTTAAATATTCTCGCTGCAGTGGATAACTCTCCTAGCATCTTAATATGAATCCAGATGATGCATTGTGCAAATTATGCATTAATACATGCAGGAAAAACTGTCTTAAAGAAGCTAATATCTACAATCTACTGCCTTTCTTATCTCATCTCTTAGGGTTGCAGCCAATCAGACCTGAGGAAAATGAAAAGTGCTCCTTGATTGGCTGCTTTGTGAATGGCAGCCAATAATACTGAGTATTGAGGAAGTCACTTTGACATAAGACTCTAAAGATATTCGGTTTTCAGTATGTAGCACATCAACTCCAACCTCCATGTCCTCTGTAAATTAAATAATCATTAGCTTGAGTGTTGAAAATAAAATAAAAATTCAGCTGTTATCAGTTACGGAGCCAGCTGGTATAGATTTATGCTAAATGAAGACAGCAAGAGCATTATAAGGTAAGATAATAGCTGCTAATAACCTTTTAAATAGCTCCTTAACAATCAGTTACCACTGTAATGTCCCTCAGTCTGGTTCTGTGCTGAGACGGCCCTCGTCAAAATGTTCAGTGACATTCACCTAAATACCTTGGAGCTCAGAGAACAGACTTTAAAAAAACACTTATTTTAGTTTATAAATCACTAAAAGGCTCAGTGCCAAAATACATTAAAGACTTGTTGTTGTATTTACAATCAGACCTCTTCAGGTTCGCGAAGAAGCAAAATTCAGCTTTTATGCGCCATAAATCTGGACCGAATTTCCAGAAAATGACGCTGAAACACCGAGCAGCTTCAAATTGAGGCGGAAAACTCACCTGTTTATTGTGTGACGTTTGAACTGCCTGAACTGAACTTTTAACAGCATCCGCACTTTGAAATGCATTTTAAAGTTACATTTGAGGTTTCTGCTCATTCCTCAAAAATCCCTACAGTGAAACGACAAAGTGACAAAAGAGTCAGACTTCTAAGTAGGCTCAAGTCTGCGTGGGTTTGACAGAAGGCCTGGTCCGTACTCTGCTGCTGCAGCAGCTGACATGTCAGCCTCTCATCGACACACGGTTGCTTGAATTAAAAGGGGGGGGGGGGGGAACTGTCATCCAAGCACAACTGACTTAGAAATATTCCAGAGAGGTGTGGGAAGGCCGTCGCGACGTCGTCCTCTGCTGTTTTCCGAAATATCAAACCAGACAATACGCATGAAGAATTAACAGTCTCCTTTGTCCTGCAAATAACGCCATCGACAAACCTGACACTTACCACATAATGAGAAGAGGGTGATGAGAGAGTGCGAGCACAAGAGAGCGATAAGTGGGAAAACTGAGTGCTGGCATTGTTCAGGCGCAAAATGACGCAGGAGTGAAAGAAAGGGCTCGAAAGTGTGGAGGAAGAAAGAAAGGAAGGAAGGCAGGTCAGACTTTATGGGGCGGACGGGGACGTCCTCCTCAATGGTCCCTTCTTTCTGGAAACGGTGACCATCGCACCCGCCGATTAGCCCTGGAGCCCCGGCGAACATGTGACTGCAAACCTTGGCTGGCCCTGCGCTGGTGTGGACGGGAGGCGGGGGTGGCGAGTGGCTGCATCAGTACACCGTGTACAGACACATGTCCAAACACATAATCACACACACACACACGCACACACACCTTCCACCTCCACAGCAGACTGCACAGTCAGTCCCGCATGAATATTTATCCGAACACTTCACGGACTCGCTCCTCAGACCGACGCCGCTTTCATAATCTCAAGTATCGCCAGGCTTGGCAGCGGGTCTGGCGTCCAGCTGATTTCTGTCTCCGTCTGTACGCTGCGCGGTGACCCGAGACGTTGCCCGGTCAAATCTCCACGGGAGCCGGGCTTGCCCATGGGTTAAAGTCATCCCTCACGCGGATGAATGTTTAATACTGACACAACCTGCTCTGAAAATGTTTACATTGGGAAAGATTGAAGTCAGAAATGTTTTAATGAAACAGGAATATTTTGAGGAAAAAACTTGTTTTTAAAATTGTACTAAAGATGTTATAACTCACAGATTATGCTTGAAAAAAAAAACTGCATATAGTTTATAATGATCTAATCCAGGTTTGACCTCTTCATATATTGTCTTTTAGTTGCGTCTTGTGTTATAAAGCTCCAGAAGTAGATGCTAACTTTAGCATCATTAGCGGCCAGTTTCTGTATTCTCACTGTGCTTACTAAACCATTGATAACTGATCAACCAGAGTGCTTAGAATATACAATGCAAGACATGTGGACATGGTGCTAGCTTTATCAACGTCGACCACAGAGTGCTGCTCTCTTCCACCAACAGTTCATGCTGGGACCACCACAGATTATATAAGTGCTCAAGCTCCATGTTTCCGTTTGCTTTCATGTGAGCAAAAAGGAAGAAAAACAAAAACAACATAAATTTGGTCTCTGAAAAGGTGCTAGAGAGAGCAGACTGCTTTTGGCACTGGTCACTGCCTTTCAGACCGAATTCATCAGCTATAAACACACATTTACATGGCACCGCCAGGGCACAAACCTTTCAGGCTGTAAAGCTTCCTGTGCGGCGTAGATTAATCACAGTGAGAGCAGAATATGTTGTAATTGGAAAGGAGTTGCGTTGGGAACCATATATTAAATGCGGAGCTCAAACAAAAGGCCCGTTTGTTCACCTGTAAAGCGAGACGGTGTTTTTGATTTACTGGAAAGCCGATTTTCAGCCAATCTGTTTCAAACAGGAGAGAGAGAGAAAAAAAAGATCAGTGCAAAACACAGCAAAGGAGTTGTTTGCGTGCCATGCTTCATATCCTCATTTCCGCTACAGCACTATGACCCATATTGTGTCTGAAGTAAATTAATTACTGTTTCCTTCTTTATTGCGCATTTGGGCTTATTTGGACCCCTTTTGTTTGCTAGGCCTGCCAAGCTTCCCAAATCACCATCTTTTAACCTAATTGGCTTATGGCATGTGACATCTGGTCATTTCCTCAAGTAGGTCATACGATGGCAGCAGATTTAGTTATATCTAACGAGGAAATAATCCTGCAGGATCAGTACAATCCCCCCGCCGCACCATCAAATTAAAACAGGAATTCATACTGTAGTCTGTAACATCATAAAACTCCTGTCAGGAAACATGAGTAATACTGATTAGCCGTTCGTGAGATATTACCCCGACAAGCACCACTTACCTGAACGCCGCTTTGGAGCAAGCATGCTCACTCCATGGCAACAGCAGAGTGGCAGCAGCATCCGCCCCCAGCAGGGACAAAGCGCTCAGACACAATTAAAATCCTGGTCCTTTGACACATAACGGCGTTTGTTCTGTGGCCACGAATTGTACTACACTTGGATTTTTTTGTTCCAGTTTGAAGGCGCTTGCTTCCAGAAGCTCAGTCTTTTGTGTGTTTTCAATTCTGCGAAAGCTTTAAAAACTCGTGTAATCATTTTTTCAGCTGTTTCTCTTTATGTTCCCAGCTTGTGGTTCACAATAGCTAAAATAATGTCAACGTCCACAATCAAACATTTGTTAAAAAAGTAACAAAAGATGGGGGTGGGGGAAACATTGTAGTTTAGAACAAGGCATACATTCAGAATGCTAAAATTAAGCATCACAGATTATTCGTGAAGCGATGCTAAAATCTCCAATACATAATTCAAATATTTTGATTAGAATTTGTCCAGTCAGGAGTTACAATTACAGAGAAATGTTGTCTCAAAGTGCCACCTTGGAAATCTTAACAAACCCTTCTACATGTTACAATAACTATGAATAATACTGTAATAATATTGAAAATTCTGGCAGTAAATTTTGACATTGCCATGCACGAGCGCTAATTATTGTACGTCTGTGGACCTGAGCAGCCATTTTATGCTAATAGTAAACATAAAATTAAAAACCACAATTAAACAAAGCCTTTTCCTGAGTGTGAGAAACTTTATGCTCACAAACATCACTTTGCTGGCTTCCCTGTAGCACAAATAATGCTGTGTCCTGTTCTCACTCCATATTTACTGTTACCAATAGACAATGTGTGTCAAGAAAACAATTGTTTCTCCATTTGTAGCATTGGGTGCAGTTGGTAGTTCTTTTCAGAGGGACATATCTCCTATATTGATATGTGTCCTCTAAGATATTCTTTCCTCAACTAGTTTCTTTTTTTTTGCTGGCATGCTGCTGATTTCTGCTCCTGTCACATATTTGTGTGGCATAGCTCATGTCGACACGCGCGTCTACCAGGGGCGGACTTAACCATTACATAAGGGAATTGCCAATGGCACCAGGATGACATTAGGGCAGGTCTGTGATTTCAATTCTGACGAGTGAGAATGGTTTTTTGACTAGAGGGAATGTTATCAATCACCTCCAAATGGCGCGAGACACAGGGCTACAGTTTACTAACGTCACAACAACCTCTCTAGAAGTACAATAAGGTGCAATCACTTATGAACTGGGTAAAAGTCAAATAAGGTGAGTTATTTTTCCATTCAGTTTATTTATATAGCGCCAATTCATTTCATGGTATTTCTTTTTAAAGAAGTCATTTCAGTTCAATCACGTACATATATAGCAACATCTATAAACATCTATAGTACCTTAAGAGGTATTAATGTACTATAAATCAAGAACTTCAAGATGTCTTTGCTCTTATAGAGACTTTGAGTTTGCAAATGTGAGTTAAACTAGATAAACTTCTTATTCGCAGCAGTCAGAAACAATCAGCGGAAAGTAGGTCTTAGAGAAATAGCGGTTAAAAAATAATGACAAAATAGGGAACTGGAGGGCCGGAAGCCTATGTTTCGCCTTGGGCTCCAATATGACTGAATCTGCCTCTGGCCTCTACAGTAGCCGCAGTGAGAGGTACTCACTGTTCTGTTTTACAGCAATTCTCGGTGCTTTTAAATCTCTTCCTTCATAATAAATGACCTGCTTTGTTTTTACGTTGTTTCTCTTTTTTTTTTGACAAAACGCTGTTTTGACTTGTCCTGAAAAGCTTTTTGTTTGTTTTTTTGCATCTACTGACGGCATCGGTCTCTCGGCAGGAATGCTACCCTTTGTTCCCAATGTGTTTGTGTAAAAGGTGGTAACAGCTCCATGCATTAGGCCCACTTCAGTTCTTAAAGGAAAACGGCTCTTTGTGAAAGGTGCAAAATTGTCGTCTTACATGAGCCTTTCCTAACAGTGGTGTTGGTTTAACAAAAGGATTTATTATCGAGCGTGGAGAAACAAGGCTTCTTTTCGTTGGATATCACTGACTCCATATCCCAACGGGACATACTGACTTGGGAAATTTGGAAAAGAAATTAGTGTTTTAAGTAGGACTAGCCCCAGTTAGATGGTCTGCCTCTAACTACTCTTGTACTCTTCTTCCCCTCATTTAAATAGGACACATATACATTCTGGAAGCTGATGGGATAAAATCAGCTCATTTGGGTTATTTTGCTAAGCCTTTCTTGGGTCAAACATGAACTGATCTAACCCATTTCTACAGCTGCTTTAATGTTGCAGGATAAATAACCATGCACAAAGTCACACCCTGGGGCAAGTTACAGTAGCCAATTGACCAAACTTTCATGTTTTGGTACTGTGGGAGACACCCACAATGCAAACACCACACAGGAATGACAGGATTTAAACTTTCTTGCTGCAAGGCAGCAATTCAGACTCCATATGAAACACTGCACAAAATATGGCTTGAAAAAACTGACTTGACAACATGTTCTTTGGTATAAGTGTGAATAATTAACAAAGCTTGTAGTAACTACTTAGCAGATTGAAGGCTAATGGGCTAATGCTATTTTAAGTGAACCAAACTTGATCTCAAGATCAAGTCAGTAGCACAACTCACTGAACATTATTATAAAGCATTTCACCATCTTACCTCCTTTAATTCCTTCACGTGGAGGAGAAGTCTGGTTAGATAAAATGTGTTGGTCCTTATATTGAGCAAAAAAAGTCACAAAATCTCTCTTACTCTGTGAACAAAAAGCATGCACATATGGGTAAATTATCATAAAAGCTTTTTCTAATTTTCAGTTGCATCTGGACTTTTGCTCTGGCTGATTATGCATGATCGTCAAAAATGTTTGACAACATATATATGTAGTTAAACACAGAATCCAAAAGACTATTTAGCTGATTTTGGGGAAAAAAATTAAAAACCTAACCACAATCAACTAAATGATTGTTTGAAATCTTCAACATAAGCCCAAACTGTGTTTCAAACTGGATTAAAAAGAAGACAAAAGATAATATTTGGGCTATGTTTAAAAAAATCATCATACAAGTTATTGGAGCACTTAGCTGTAGAGTTCAAAATGGCAGTTTGTGGAACATGACACAATCCTTATTAAATCTTGTTCTATGTATATATATATATATATACATATAATATTGATATTCTTATATATCTATTTTACATGATGTTTGGGTAAAACTTCTCCACTTCTCTTCCAGCAGTATAAACCTAGAATAAGGTGTGCAATATTCATCCTTGTTGCACCAATGTCATCAATTTAAGTTGTTTTCTTTTTAAAGGCAGAAAATGTTGCATAAGCCCGGGTACCTGCACGGTCTTAAATCCGTAGAAACCGCAGTGCACATTTGTGTAACTGATATGGCTGCTATGTTCCCTGTGTGGGTAATGGGGCAAATGGCAGGTTCCCTGGTGGGAAAATGGGGTCATTTAGTGTCATAACATCAGCTGTGCAATGTACAGGTGAATACCTGCCCTTTGTGTTCCTTCATGAGACATTCTTCCAGTTGCTGTGGGACCTTTTTAATGGCTGCATCTCTCTGAATGATCATTGAACTTACACAGTATGTTGGCTAATATAATCTGTAAGAGGGTGGCGTCGAGTGCCAGTGTGTGTGCATGCGCGTGTGTGCGCGCGCGTGTGTGTGTGTGTGTGTGGCTGCCGGGTGCCGAGTACTGGTGTTAGAGGCAGCGAAAGGCAGAACAAGACGGTAATTTTGCTGCTCGAGGATGCATGAAAAGCAGCGTTTCTGTGTCTGTTTATCTGTAAAAATCTGTCCAAAAATCTTTGTGTGTGTGTGGCGGGAACTTTGCTTTAAGTACATCCACTTCAGCGATGCACAGCAGAGTGAGTGCACTCTAGACTGTATTGCCGCATTTATGTGATCAGCGCTTATTACAAAACGCCGGCGCATGCTGGTGGGTATATGTATATCTCGGTGTCCATCAGCTGTGTCTGTATATGTAGGCCTATTTTAATTGTTGCCATGGAAACAGAGTGCTGCCAGTGAAGTCCAGATTCAAAGAGGCCAAATCTTTCTCTCTCTGTAATTCTCCTTGCTGTCTTTCTCGTTCCCTCCGTCCTTCTCGTCGAATTTCTCTTTCCTTCTCTCTCTCATCCTCCAGTCTGCACTACCTCCCTCTTGTTGCTTTCCTCTCCCCGATCCCCACTTCATGTCCTTGTGCCTCCTATTATCTCTCCCTCCTTCTTTCCCTCCCACCTCTCCACCCTTCCTGCGGAGTGGTGTGCAATTGAATATTAACACAGGGACCTGTAATTAGAGCTGACGAACCTCCAGCAATTAGTTTTCCCCTAAGAAGTTGTTCTGTCATCTCCGCGTGCATCCCTTTATCCCCCCCTCAATCTTCTTCTTGCTTCTTCCTCCCTCTTTGTCATTCCCCGGCTTATCAGCTGTCAGCTTCACGCGGTGGATATTGTCTGAGTGTTTTTGTTTGCCACTGTAACTTCCATCTGCCTCGTTAGCTGCATTCATTTGTGAGTTAGACCCACGATGCGCCGCTCCAGTTTATGAGCAGCTACATCCACATCTTCCCTGGTTATCATCTGCCAACGAAAGTGAGGCAAACATCTATTTCACCTACACCCACTCTGGCTATATGCGAACAAACTCAGGGGGGGATGAACGCCCTCCCACTCAGCCACATGTAAACATACAGTAACAAACAGTCTTCTAAGAGAGCTACTTCATGTGCAGCTTTGTGTCTCTTTTTCCTGCCAATATTTCCGATCTTTCCACACAACCGTTTTCCCAGCAGCATTTTCCAGCTCATTTAGGAAAATAGCAAGGTATCCCTTACCAGGAAGTATATAAAGTGGCTCCAGTTTCTCCTTGGTTTGCCCCTCGGTCTCTCCCCAGTGACATGCCTCGCAAATCTCCAATGGGTTCTTGGACGTATCCAGATCAGATGGTAGAATAAAAACAGCTTTTCTTTTTAGTTTTATTCTTTCTTTACCATGACAAACCAGAGCTGGAATCATATTGTTGCTGACAACTCTGCAATCTCTGTCCATTGGCAGATGTACCCTACCATCACTCACAAAGAAGAGTGATGGCAGGATGGACCATCAAGACACTTAAGACCGAAATCACCCTCAACCTTGTAGGACCAGGCAGCCTTTCTCCAGATCAAACCCTTGTGTGTCGGATTCAGAGGCTCTGCTTCTACTTCTTGTCCCTTCACGCTTGTTTGGGATCCGTTCCAGTTCTTGACATAGATTAAGACTTGAAGATGTCAACAGGCAGACATCATCATCTAACACCCGGAGGGTACCAAACCAGACATTTCTTCTCCACAGCTATGCTGAGATGCTGGCCTTAAACATCACAAATTGGAATCACTGCACTGAGAACAAGCTTGAGTATTGATTGGGAATGTCAACAGAGCTCTTTCTCTGGCGATACACATGCATTCCTGGCACACCCTGCGGTCCAACAGAACCCCCCTCAAAATGACCATGACTGGCTCGGTGACTCCACCGCAAGAAAGATCACACAGTGTTTCTCTTGAATCCGAAGTTTCATTGTCATTTTCCGTTTTGCTCTGCCCACTGCTCATCGTCTCACCAGGCCCTCCCAACCCATCTGCATTCCCTCTATTAAGAAACTCTATATAAAAAAAACTGCACTGAAAAAGAGGGAGTCAGTCAGAGAGAGCAAGGTACGGTCAAGTAGAACGAATGGAGTGTAAGGATGAAGGGAGGGGTGGGCAGCAGAAGAGTGTTAAACTAGGCCAACAGGGGCTGACGGAGGAAGAGGGCGGCTTTCATTTCAAAGCCTTGTGAATTGTCCAGAGCGCCTCCACCGTCAATCACTTAATTAGCTTCGGCATCAGTCAGTATGTCTGTGTCTCGGGTTGCTGTGTCACTCATCTTGCTCCAGACAGTTTGTCAGTCAGCCTGAGTCGGCGTTTAGTCGTCTTTTCCCTCCATCTGCCCTTCCTGTCATACTTGCTTCGTTTTTTTTTCCTTCCCCTACATCACTTCTCGCTGTTGCTCCTCTCCTTTGCGTCCCTCTGTTTTCCCGTCCAATCAAGAGACCAGCATCTTATCTGTAACATGTACCGTAACTTTCATTCTCCAGATTATTGTCTGACATTGTTTTCTGTATTGTCGCTTTAATTTTCAAGTGTCAAGCTTGACTTCTTCGACGTACAAAGATCGAAGTTAGAACAAGTGTCTCCCTTTCTTTTCATTTCTCCAACTCTCCAAATCTTTGAGCTTATAGATATGATTTGAAACGCATGATGGATGTAACATTTGAGCTTTTTGTTGAAATAAATTGAATTACGACTCTATGCTAACTTCCGATTCGTTCTCTTCACCACCTTCCTTCCTCTCTCCCTCACTCCCTGCTCATTTCCTGTCTTTCCAGGTATTTCTCTCCCTCTCCTGCATTATGCCTCTTCGTGGACGCTGCAGCTCCTCCCTGCCTCACCGACATGCTGGGGCTCATTTCTCCCCCCGAACGGTTGCTCAGGTGCAACATGGGGCTCGGACCCTCCATCCACCTCCGTCGGTTCACCGCACCACAGGCACGCCTTCATGCCTGCCTCTCCTTTTTCTGCTGCTCTGTCTTCTCCACCTACCCCCAGCCTGTCACTCACGGAGAGAAAAGGGCGGAGGAGGCGGTGGCGGCCATTACATGCCCATCCCACAGCCGCCTCCGCACCACATGGCCCTGCCTAACATCCTGCGGGGCCTAAGCATCGCTGTCGTACTGGTGGGGAACTCCAGTGAGGTGGCGTTGGCGGGGGCCAGAGAGAAGGAGGACTTCCTCCACATTGCTCCGAACGTGGAGGTGCTGACCATGAATGAAACGGACCCCAAGAGCATTATAAAGAGCATCTGTGACCTGATGACAGAGCACTGGCTGCAGGGTGTCGTGTTTGGGGACGACACAGACCAGGAGGCCATCGCTCAGATCCTGGACTTCATCTCAGCCCAAACCCACATTCCCATCCTCGGAGTCCGCGGAGGCTCGTCGATGATCATGGCCGCCAAGGTAGGAACTCAAGAAAGATTGCAGGAAACCCAAAAGCTTCTAGAATTTGCAGAAACGTCTTAAGGAATAATGGGCGGGTAATTTGAACGTTCGAAAATGAATAGCTGTAAACGCCAGTTTTCCAATTATTCTGTCCTGCTTTTATGCAAAAATGTCCTGCAGATTTCACTTTTCACAGACTGCTGTTAGTCCAGCATAACCTCAATAGATGCGATTACCCCACCAACCTCTGCATCCATAGTGCTGAAAGTGCATATTTACCACTGATGGTACTTTGGCCGCCTTTATTGGTACATTGGTATGAATTATTTTCTAAGGCAAACACAACTTTGTTTTTACTGTGATTAAATGTATACCAGTGAACCAAAACAGATAACTAGTGGATACATATATTGATTCATTCGCCTCTGAAGCTCAGAGTGTTCAGAGTGTTGGAGTGTTCATCTGCGTATTTGAACATTACTTTTGTTTTTGTTTTGTCGTAAAACAAATGCAAATTTAAGTGTTGTGCGGTCTATCGTTCCTTTGCTGTTTGTATGTTTGTTTGTGGAGCCATATTTGGTAGGTCAGCCACTTCTGGGAAGATTCGCTATTGTTTCATTGTTTCATCATGATAATGGCTCCCACTGTGGTTTACTGCAATCCCAAAGCCTCAGAAAATTATAGACTTGTCAATGACCGTTTGTCATCTCTCAACCTGCTTCGTGCTGTACGACAAGGTTGTATTTAAGTGATTTAAGTGATCTGTTACCTCTAACGGTGAGGCTTGTAAAATTGCACTCCCCCCTGAAAAAAAAAAAAAAAAAAATCTGGTCAATCACAAAATATTTTAAAAGAAGAGCTGTGCTTTTTCCTCAAGAAAAAAAAAATCTCATGTTAAAATTTCATTAAATATTAACATTTAGGTAGATGCAAATACTTTTCATCTGGTGGTGAAATGCATAATTTGCTCTCATAATTCACTTTTCCTCAATCTTGATTTTAACGCATGCCTCTTTTGCACTATTGTGACTTCGTGACCGCGTCCCGCAAACAGAAAAACGCCTCGGTTCATGCTCTCACTCGGTGTGAAAGTGAACCGCGCTGGTTCATATTATCTCCATGTGCATAAAGACAGACAGGCGGGCTTAGCTGGGGGCCCTGACTTGAAAGACAAACTGCCAACAGAGCTGATGCCAGCGACAGGATCAGCTGGAGATTGCACCAGGACAGAGCGCTAGATCTCTGCCTATTTACCAGGCCTTGCCTAATGGGATAAAGCAATCTGCTGCTGCTTTATCTGCGGCCCATTGAGATCTGGATTTGAGCAAAATCGGCTCATTCAGTTTGTGCTGCCTTGTCACCGAACTGAAAAATGACCAGTTAAGAAAAGGAAATCTCCATGCGGGGAAAGTGAAACCTCACGCACCCTTTAGAGTTTCCTCAGCTTGCTGACAACATGTTGGCTTTTCTGATGTACTTAACTGTCATATTCACTTTAAAGAGGCACAGCTGTTTGTGTCGGCGAAAGTGAGACGCGTTTTCAAGCGGCAGTGCAAAGCCCACACTGGAGCTCGCTCTGGCTCATCCGTCCTATCGGTTTCTCTGTTGTCATCTCTGCATTTGTCTGGTGACCCTCTGGTGTCAACAGGTTGCTGGAGCTGCAGAGACGTGAGCTGGAGTGACATGGCAAGACCAGCAGCCACCACTGAAGCTCTACTTTCTGCTGCTTCTCATTATTGCTGCAAGGGAAGATATGGCAGGGAACCGTCAGCTTCCATTTAAAGATGCACTCCTTCATACACAGGGACTGCTGTGCGGCGCCCACATTTGGCAGTACAATTCCTGGTCGACGATATCCAAATGAAGCTCAAAATTGTTTACGCCCCATCAAACCCGTATGCTTTTGTTTTCTTAAACAGTAAATGCAAATGGTCTTTAGAAATTTACTAAAATGTTCCTGCATTTGGTTTGCTGGATGGATGTGCTTTACTTGTGTGGTTCGTTTTCTATTAAGTTGGAGATTTGGCAGTTTTTAATCCCTGATCCCAAACTCAAGAATCAATATGGCTGCCACGTGATTTAAACAGTGTCGGCTGCCTCGATAAACTCTTTATTAATGCTTTTGACCAGTATCTTCTTAAATCTTTCACCTCTGACAGTGGACAATTACTTTAGTGTTTGCCGTCGTCAACTTGTGTTTGCTAACAGTTGTCAGCTTGTCACAGATCCTAGTAATCGATCTCGTTCTTTCTGTTGACTGCCTGTTGGATGAATGTTTTGACGTTACACTGAAAGTTCGAGGCATATAGGGGAATAAAAGAGCAGCTGAGAAGTGAAGAGAGTCACAGACCTCTTTGCAGGCTTGGATGTGTGTGCCGGGACAACAGTCCCTACTAAGCACTTGTACTGTACATGCAGCAGGCAGCAGGAAAGAGCAGCAGTCCGTGGCGGAGGTTTAAATGGATTTCCCAGGCCACGAGGCAGAGTTTGCCTCCCCCTGAGAGCTTTCTCCTGGCTGCGCCGGGGCCCTGGAGAGCGAGGACGGGGTTGCGCTCAGGCTCTGTCTTCAAACGGATTTGTGTCTGCCTAATGGACTGAGACAATGGAGTGGCAAAAATACGATAGAGAAGGATCAGAGAGAAGGAGGGAGGAGGGGAGGGAGGGGGTGGGGGGAAGCCGAGACATGTGGGAAAGTAGAGTAATTGAGATTGTGAGCGGAGAATGAGATTGGGTGGAAGAAATTGTGCTTTTAAAGAGAAGCGGCTGGGAGAGGAGAGGCAGGACTCGGGTGAAGAGGGTTTGGCTTGATCAAAGTGTGCTTGCGAAGGTGCTCGAGAGGTGGTCGACAGATTCAGACTGGGAGGCAAAAGAGAAAAACTTCCCCAAGAGACTCTGCTTTCCTGCCACTTCAAGAAATTGAATTTCATTATTTAGTCTCACTAAAGTCTTGGCACGGAATCTTTCTCTCGTTGTTTTTTCCAGTCTCTCCACACTATTTGTTGTGGTGTTTGTTTACGTAAAGCCACCAGGCCATCGGGGGCACTGGGACGTTTCCCGCTGGCCTGGCCGCTGGCCTGGACCGCTCAGGATCGCTGAAGGGCAGGAACAAAGATTTGGTTCGGTTTGCACTAAATAAAAACAAAACAAAACAATTCATGCAGCTTGGCTAAAACTTCCACAAACTGCAATTGAGACGGGGACAAGACAGACGAAAGCCCTTCGTTTTCCGAGGCTCCATGCAGGCGTTTTGCTAAAAAGCGCAAGCTCAAGTTATTTGCACGGCCTTTCGCTGGAAAACGTAGCGCTCAAAACATCCGCATGCCGATGAGAAAACAGAAATATGACTGGCGAAATGCATGTGAATAAGCTTGTTCACAAGATAAGTCATTGAGTGATGTGAGTGATGGACGAACACATAATTCAGCCACAGCACTAGACGTTGGAGTGACAAGTCATCTGTTCTTGGAAGCGGCTACCTCCGCTGCATAGTGAGCTACCTTTAGCGCAGCCAGCTGCCTTGTCAAAGGAGGCCGCTGCCTACAAATAAACGCAGTTTGCAGCTTTCATTGCAAGGAAATAATTGCAAACACATTAATTTTGGTACGGCTGAAAAATCACGTCAGAAACGTCGCATGAAATATTTTTTTTCCCCTGAAACCGCTGTGTTTATTTTTATAATTCCAATTTGCACAATTTTGAGATGAATGAATGGAAATTCAGCTAACGAAGCTCTCGGAGTAATTGTGATCGCTCAAGCAACTCTTGGGAGGTTTCACCACCGACACGCGTTCTCATCACCTGCGGATAATGTGTGATTCACGCTCGATATAAAAGTAATTTCCTCGATAAGGCTGATGGTTCCCGACGGTGTCTGCAGACGGCAGCAGACAGAGGGCTGCTGCTCTTTCTGACGTCTTTTGGACAGCTGAGATCAAAGTGAAAAAGCAGGAAGTAAAAGTAAAAGACAAAGTTTGAGTCATTGTGGCAGAGTTAAAAAAAAATATATCGCTTTGGCCATTTGCCTTTTCCATTTCTGACTAAGCGTCTCAAGGAAATGGACTGACAAAGTGTGCTGTTTATCTCTGGCCTTGTGCCACACACAGCCCCCGACACACACACACATGCGTACACACACATATGGCCCACCCATCATGGGAGAAAGCCAAATACTGCTATTACAGTTGACAAGACAACCCCTCCTTTTTCAATACACACCCAAGGAAAAGAGGGTAACAGGGAGCGACACGGCAGGCAGAAAACACAACATTTAGGTTTTTAGTGAGAGCAGCGTGGATCTGGAGGACTAATACAAGATAAGTCCATAAAATGTACTCTGGGGAGCGGCCCGCCGTCGAGCTGCATGACGTGTCGCTTTAAATTATGATCAGAAATGTACTTTTCTTGCTCTCTCACACGCAAACAGGGTTTCTAGGTGTTCGGAGATGAAAGGCAACGCTAAGCCCACTGTTGCGTGCCGCCGGGAGACACGGACGCTCGTTTGAGTCCGGTAAGATTAAACGTCGCTCGCAAAGTTGAGGCGTGCGACGCGCCCTTCGCTCGATAAAGCCACCTTGCCCCCCTCTGAGACCTCCCGGGAGCCGTAATGAGTACAAAACTGGATGTTTTAGACGGTTTCCTCCGGAGGACGGAGCGGGAAGTGCAGCGGCAATAAAAACAAAGTGGGACTCCAGCTGCCACGCCTGTTACGCGTCCGCACTCTGCATGCCAACGGGAAGTTCTTCTGCAGCCGGCGTGAAAGAGGGGAAAGCTCTGAAAGAGGGCGAGCTGAAAAGATGGAGGAAGTTGAACGGGGAAGGGAGCGACAAACGAAGGAAGGCAAAAGACGCTCGCATCTATATCGATGAATGAGATTGGTGAGGGAGGGCCGTGGCGGCAAGTCAAGAGGATGAGAGAGCACCGAGTGCAGGGCCGCATGACTGGGAGAGGAGCTGCAAACACAGGGAGGGTGTTTGCAGCAGGTGTGATGCCATCTATCCATGGAAGGAAAACAGAAGCTGCCTCTTTGCTCTGGAAATCGCAGCCTGAATGGAGGAGGGCTGAGGAAGAGGAGGGACGGACAGAGCACAGCTGTGCCCGCGTCTGTGAAAGACGTGATAAAGGAGGAGGAGGAGATGGAGGAGGCAAAGGGACTCCTCCAGCGGTTTAGCCAGTGACTTGCAAAAGTGTCCTCCTCTTCTCATTTTGTCACATTACAGCCACAACTCCCAGTCTGTTTTCCTGGGATGCACAGAGGAGCGCATAAATTATGAACTGGAAGGGAATTTATAAATGGTTTGAATTTTTGTTTGGCTTGAAAATGTATAAAAGTGTGGCATTCATTTGCAATTAGCTGCCTTTACTTTAATAACAGTATATTAGGAGACTCAAACTCCAGTCCTCATTGGCTGATGTCTCTCTACTTTAACTCACCTGGCTGCAATATTAGCCAATTAGTAGAGCTCCGTAGAGCCCCACTGGATGTTTGTGAGGCAGTTCAGCCCTTTAATTCAAGTGTTTAGGACAGCGGACGCATCTAAAGGTGGCAGGACTCTGGCCCTTGAGAACCCCAGTTAATCTAGTTTGGTAAAAAATCAGCCCTTTGTTTTACGCTTTGCGTCATACAGTCTGGAAAGTCGGCTGTTGAGAAACGATTCCTACCCAGAGGTATGGACGATGTCGAGGTTTTAAATTTTACCCAATCGTTAAAGCTAGCCTGTGGCCTGTGTGATGCGCCAGTTCGACCCTTCGACGCTCACCGGAAATCGCCTGTGCTGTAAACAACCGACCTCCACCGCAAAGAGGGAAGAGCCGAGCTCAATGAGGCGGCTGTTAATGTTGACTCAATATTCGGAAGTGTGGCCAGCGTGGACTGAACGGCTGTGTTCACTTCCTCCACTGACTTTACCTGGACTGCAGACGGACTATGATCCTGAAACGGCGCAGAAAATCAACATCACCGTTCACAAATTCTTCTTCTTCGATCGAAGTTCTACCGGAGGGAATCCAAGTCGATTGGAGACTCCAATTAAAAATCCATAGCCTGAAGTTCATTGATGTTTTCCATCCAACCTGACTGTGCTTGAGCAATTTTTCAGAAAAGTATGATTAAACATTTCAGTGTAAATGGGAGAAGATGTATCCCAAAAGAGGAGTGGTCCTATAAAGCATTGACACGGACCTGATGAATCCAAATTGCATGTCATTTTTTTGTTGTTTTCATTCGTTACAAAAGGAGATTTAAAGAAAATTTCCAGTCATTTTTCAGGCTTGATGGCGTCGCATCAAGCCTGGGGTCTTTGTGCATGGAGTTGGCATGTTCTCCTTGTGTAAGCATGGGTTCTTTCTGGTTACTCCAGTTGCCTCCATCAGTCCCAAAACATGACTGTTTGGTTAATTGGTCTCTGTGGTTGTTTTAGTTTAGGTATGGATATCTGTGACGGAGTTCAAGAGTGCGAATGCATTTGCGTGGAGCCATTGTGGTTGTTACTGCCCGGTTTTTTTACGCGGGTCGCCCAGCTTGCTGCTGCTCCACAGAGTCTGCTGGACTGCAGCAATCAGTGCCATCTAAAACTGTGGCTAATGGTCATATTATCAAGACACGTTGAGCTATTTTTCCCCAGCTTGTCTAGAAGCTTTGGCTTTTGTAGCGGTTACAAATAGCTGCCGTTGTCATTGATCACCGCAGGGTAACAGCACAATAAGTACACAGAGCTAATCCATGAGAGTCGGCTGCTGCTGCAGATCTGGAGCGATAACATCCACTTGTGCATAGGATTTAAATTCAAGACGGTTTGCAACTAATGAAAAGGAGGAAGGCAGCCAATTCAGATGACCTGAGAGGAACTGGGATAATGCGTAGCATTTCACATTAAAAGCATATTCAGGGAGACGCACGGAAAGCAGGAAGACCGTTTTTCATGAAAGGACCATTAACTTTTGCCCAACTAATTTCAGCTCTTCGTCGTTTCCAGTCTGGTGATTTGCCTGTGGTTGTGCTTTTTCGCCTCTCTGCGAGAAGAAAGGCAGCAATTGAGTCTGAGAACAGCTGTGTGTCCGCACGTCTGTCCTCGTGAGGTTTCTTCAGAGGAAACGGTTCCGATCGTAGTGCAGAACCGGCATTGAACTGCGTCCGGGGGGTAATTGCTGCGTCCGCGCGCGCGGAGCGTCTAATCACAGCTCGTGGGCGAACTCAGCGAAGCAGTTACCGCCCGTACTGCTTTCGTTCCCTCTTGCTCCCAGTATTTATCGCATCGTTGGAGAAAACCGTCCCTCGATTTTATTTGAAAAAAACCCCCAAAAAACGACGATGCCCCCTCCACCCGTCAACACTACATCCTCTTTGGAGTGCACTGCCTCAGTCCTTCTGAGGTTCAACAAAATCTGTCTGCATTTATATCGGCAATTAACACTGTACAATAGAGCCTATTGTTGTAGTAATCACTGAGGTCCTGTACTCTATTAATGTAATGTGCTGCTCAGCTTGGCAGCGCCATGTCCTTGCTAAAACAGTCGCAATTAGGAGCATTTGTAAACGATAAGACAATTAAAAGTGAGTGTTCCTTTGCCTCTCGGTGTGCCATTTTTTCTTTTTTTTTTTCCACTGCTTCTCTTTATTTGTTCCCTTCATTCATTCTGCGCCCAGTAAAAACGCCCAACCTGCATCTCCTCACCCCAGATTCACAGTCGCATCTCCTTCATCACTCGAGAAGCGTCGCCGTTTTGAGTTTCACGAGCAGTGACCTGGAAATTTCTTTGTGTGAAACTTTTTGCACATATGTGGAGATTGCGCCTTCTTCCTTTTATTGGGACACCGATAAAGTGTCACCGGGGGAGTACGGGCCGAAACACACAGGTGGGTTAAAACGTCTAAAAAAAAAGAGCAGGCGATGCAGGAAGCAAACAGAAACAGCGAACGCACATATATTGATCTGACAAAAAAAACGATAGCTGGCTGTAGACCGGTAGCAAAAATAATAAAAGGATGAATTGAAAGCGCAGGGGAACCGTCATTAGAAAACAAAACAGGAAGCAAATTTAACTGCATTCTAGGGAAAATCTGGAGGGGAAGCTTATTTTTAAAGTTGAATTCACAAAAAATGACTTCTCATAACAAATAGAGTCATTCATTTACTATGCCTTCATTTATTTCCAAATCACTTGAAATACAACACAGCAGCTGACCGGGAGTGTTGAAAAATGAAAAACAAAAAAAAAAAAAAAAAAAAAAAAAATAAAAAATAAAAAGATGCAACCCGGGTTAAAACCAAAAAAAAAGTTATTTCATGAGATTTAAAAATCTCATTTCAAAAATATACATAATCAGATCAATCTGGGACAATCTAATCATTCAAATTTAAATTTAATGACCTTAATCTACTTTGACTCCAGCTGTAACGCAGAACAAGCAAATTCAGTTTGTTACCAACTAATAAAGTTGTTTTGTCTCAGTGGATTTCACTGAGTCGCTGCAACAATCCTTCTGCCGGAGCAAGCATGTGGTGACCGTGGAAAGAAACGACTCCCTTTCAACGGGAAGAAAGTTTATTGACCGGATAAATTATCACTAAATGAGTCAGAAAAGCAGTGCCAGATGCATCAAAAGGTGATTCTTAAAGCACCGCAGCTTCACACCGTCGAGACGCACAGCAGAGACACAACAGTGCCGCGGGATTAAGAGTTATTGTAAATTAAAGCAGAACCTTAGAAGAAAATAATAATGTTGTCCTTAACTGCACAAGACATTCAGCCATAATTAAACCGTAGTTTGATAACTTCTATTTAAGTCCAACATTTTATTAAGAGATAAAGAAATGGTACAAAATGTGTGTTTTTTTCCGTTTTTTTTTACGGTTGTGCTGACTTTATGGTCACATTTGACCATTCAGGCCCACGCGCTAAATTCCTCATGTTTGGCGTCTCTTCCTACTTTCTCATTGTCCTGGTTTAGTCCGTGCTTCGGCCCACTGTGTGTGTTCCACTATTCTACAGAGAGAGAGGGAGGGAGCGAGACAGGAAGACGTGGGGAAAAATATTGCGAGTCCTAAATTTATGTGTCCTATTTTCCAACCCTGTTGGTCTCAATTTACCCAGGCCATTTAGCTCCCTCCATGACTTTCTCATCCACACCTCAGCCTCCCTGAGCTGCCTTCCTCTCACCTCCCCTATTTCATCTCCATGAAACAGAAGACGAAGTAGGAAAATCTCATGTTTTTCTTCTTATGTGGATTTGGAAGATTCACAATAGAATCAAATTTGTGCAACCGAATCATTTTCTTTTCAAATATTAATCAGAGTTGTTGGTTGTATGATCACTCTGTCTTAACGCCCTCAATGAGTGTACGTATGTATATTTCTGACATGTACTTTATTTCTATAACAGTTTTGTTATTTAACTCATCAATGCAGACATAACAAGCTCCTGCTGACAATACTGGAGCGACAAAGTTACTCACAGAATGTGGAGATGTGACCAATCATCTCCAGGTTTATTAAAATCTAACAGGAACATGTTGAATCCAGTTCCAGACATTTCCCCAGAGGTACAGGGCTTCATCCGACCTGATCAGCAGGTCAAAGGTCTACAGATCCCACTGCAGCAGTGTGATGAAGAGCTACTGGCAGATAGATCGCTACAGTTTGCTGGACATATGCGCTCGGTCGCTGATGAGACGTCGCTTTAGTCAGAAGCCAGAACACGCACGCCAGCCCGGGCTGCTACGCTGTGACTAACGACGAGCCGCCGCAGACGAACCTCTTCCTGTTTGGGCTCAAACTGAAATCGGCTGCTCCTCCCCGCCGTCCGCCATCGAAAGCAATTCTTAAAAACGGCGATGGAGGAGACGGCGTCATCATTTAGGGCTTTTATCTTCACGCGGGGCAACGCCGCGTCTCGTCTCTCCCTGTTCTCCACCACTTTTCAACCAGAGAAGGCATCAGACGTGAAGCAGCGGCGACTCGCTCGCCACCGCTCACCTTTAGTCCAGGCCTGTCGAGAACTCGTGTTTCTGCCACAAAACTAAGTGCAGCAGCTTTTCGAGTGTTTTCGTTGTTGTTTCAGAGAAGATTTTTTAAAATTTAAGAGCCTTAAAGGCTCCATAATGAGGGAGAATTTGGGTAATATAACATTTCTGTAATATTTTTCACACTTGCAAAATGTTATTCAGTCGCACTCAGTAAATTAGAATATAATTTAAAATTAATTGCATATCAAACTTTGTACAGTAAGTGAAACACAGACGTTTTTCTCAAGCCTTTGTTTCTTGTCCTATCGCTGGAGATTTGTTCACAGTGATGGACATTATTTCCGCTTAGTTATGTGGAAATGCCAGCTGAATTTTGGGAATTGTTCAGTGTAGTAACTCATAAACGTGGAAGTCATTCTCCAGTTCTCCACAAATCTGTTGTTGCTGTAGTATCAGCCACGTTTTCTGTCACATTTTCTCTCCCTTTACTGTTTACATTGATCATGACCTTCATATTTGCACAACATTTCCTCCTCTGACCTCTGGCCATTTTCCTTTCCCTCCGCCCCATATGTAGACCCCATAGTGACCTCATCTTTGCCTGTCTCCTCCCTGATTTGGTGCAAAGGCAACTGGGCTCCATATTTGCATAATTGAGAGTCGGTGTGTTTCCACATCGGACAGCAGAAGAAAGACGGTGATAATCAGGACCAGTTAATTACCGAAGCTTTGTGACGCTTCACAATGCTTCCCCTCACATCCTCCTCTCTAACCTTTACCGCCCCCGCCGCCCCTCTTTAGTCACCGCAACACGTCCCCGTCTGTCCACTTTCAAACCTCTGCCGCTCTCGTTCCCCGCCGACGGACGTTGACACGGCGGCTAACAGGCGGCGACAGATTCTGGCCCAGCAACACCCACTGTGTTCCTGTGAGGAACCAACCGAGCGAGATTTCGCCGCGTCCTCGCAGTGGGAAGCGTGTGGCTCAGAGCGGCGATCAAAGGTTGACGACGGAAGCGTCTTAATGCTTTTGATGCGTCGTCTGACATCCTTCACTTTGGACACAATTCCAAAGACTTTTCTGAAAATGGACCGACGAGGCAAAAGGGAGAATTTTCCAGGAAGTGCACTTAGACGCTTTTCTGAAAAAGAATATCATCAGCATATTAAGAAGATTTGCCTTCACCTACCCATAAAATAGAAGCGGACGCTGTCGTGTTCATGAAAAGGTTTTTTTCATCCAAGTCGTTTTTACCTCAGTTTTGATCATTTGCCTCGACTCTTTCAGTTTTTGTTCTGTTTCGGGGTTTTTTTTTTATGTACCCTACATTGCATCACTAACCAAGATTTACACTTGTTACCTCTCAAACCTCTCAGCCTTCATGTGTAAAAACCTGACAGTTTCTAATTGCTGCCGCTGCATTTTTTCAAACAGTGTCCATTCTCTGTCTCGACTCTCTGTGTTGTGAAACTATTAAGTCTGTCCACGAGGGAGAGAAAAGAAAAAAGAGAGAGAACGTTTTAAAAAAAAAAGAGAAGGAAAAAGGATAAGTGGAGGGGCATGCAAAGAAGACAGAATTGCAGATGGAGGAGGATGAGATGCAGGCGAAGGAAACCGCAAGACTGTGATGTGCTCACTTAATTATTCACCGGTGTTCAGTCAAGCTGGCCACATCAGAGCTGCTGGCAGAGAGACTGGAGAGGCAGCCGACACGCGTGGACCTGCAGGTTGCCGTGGCAGCCCGCAGGCTGAAATCATCTAACGGTGTTTGCAGGATGTGTTTATGAAAATCGTACCTATATGTCGGCCCGAACGGACGAGGAGAGAATTGTTCAGAGCCGCTGCATAGATGCACAGGACACAAAATCCCCAAGTATGGTGGTGGCAGCATCATGCTGGGTGGTGGGGAGATGTATGGAGGTAAATACAGGGCAATCCTGAAAAAGAGAAAAAAAAAAATTAGAGGACAAACATAATATGGAAGATGATTAGGGGCACTGAAAAAAATTGTTTTGACTTTTTTCTCAGAATTGAGACTTTAATCACAAAAATTCTGGCTTTTATCCTAATAATTTAGACTCTAATGTCGAAATTTGTTTTTTTTTTTCCTCATAATTCAGACTTTAAAGTCTGAGAAATGTGTGTGTGTGTGTGTGTGTGTGTGTGTGTTTTTTAACGTAACAATTCCTTTCTTTTCAACGGCTCTATTCCTCTTCCGTAAACACAATCAGATCTGCCATGTTACAGTTTAGATCAAAACGTATTAACGTCCAGACCTAAATCCCACCGGGTTTCTGTGGCGAAATTTTAAGATGAATGTTCAACCAGGCATCCTTTTCCTTCCACTTCCCCGTTGCGGTCGACTTTGTTTGGTCTACGTCCTGAAATCCCATTAAAATGCTTGGAAAGTAACAAAGTTCAAGGGATATTAAAGTGCTTTTGCGAGGGCACTGTGTCTTTTTCTTTCTCAGTCCTCATTATAATCTAAGCATCTATAGGTGGGATAATATATCTTAAATTCAAGGCCTGGGTTTTTACTGTTTTTGGTGCGTTTCTAACATAAACATAATGAAGCCACAGGAGGAACATTCCCAGAGGTTTCTATTCTTCTAGAGTCGTGCGCTTAAAAAAAAAAGCCCCCCAGAAAAAGCTCAACCTGGAAAACTGCATTGTGAGTTTATTCCTGCTGTAATTGCAAATAAAGCAATTGTTTTAAAACACAAAGCACCTTGTGTTTTTCGGTTCTTAACAAAGCAAGCATTCCTTAAGGTTAAAGAAATAAAAACACGAAACGGTACAAAGATCTCTTTGCTCAACCCCATTCTGTCTGGTTGCATCTCTCCCGCTGTACATATATTGTTTTATCTCAGCTGCATCCGCTCTCCTTTCTTTCTTTCTCGCGTCGTCGCTTCTGAGGCCTTCGCTCCCGACTCCGTCTGCGCGGCCCGGTCTCTGCGGGTTGGTCGGCGGGGCGGCCTGCCCGGCCTCCAGCGACGCAGACACACACGTATGAGTCACACACGGCACAGTGTCGGCAAAGGAAGACGGCTACCTCCGGGACGTGTGCACGTTTATTCTGAATCCAGGATGGAGACCCTGACTCCAACCCTGGATTCCTCAGGCTCAACATGCTTATCGTCCCGTCACACAGGATCAGCAGTTTTGATGGCAGTTTTGTGGTATAAAATGTTCTTGTCAAAATAGTTTTTTAAAGAAACTGAAAATAAAGAAAGACTTAATTTCATTCCCCACATATGAATAAAAATACCAAGCATAATCACTAGCAGGGAGTAAACAAGGATGCGCTCAAGATTTTGTTTCGGCTCTCTTTTTATTTGTTTTTTCTTCTCATATTCTGCGCCACCGTATCCATATTCATCAGCTGCTATAAATCAATTGGACACGAGAGAGAATTGCAAAGAATGTTCTTTCACCTTGTCGATGGACAGATGATTTAAACTGGAAGGCAAGGTGAGCTTTGAGGCAGGAAGTCTGTGGATTTTAAAGAAATATGACTGAAGTCTTGGCAGTGATCCTCTAAAGAAGAATCCCAACAATTGTTATGTAATGATTCCTCCTACAACACAGTTATTGGCTTTACATCTACACGGTAACAGCTTTATATACACAGAATCTCTCACTAAAGTATTTGTTACACTTTTTGTTTCTTTTTTACATTTTGGAAATCCCTGCTTTGGACGAGATGTGTGTATTTGGATAAAGGATTCAGAAAGTTTTCTTCAGGTCTCTTTTCTTTCCTGTCAGTTTATCGTCATTCATTTTGTATTTTATAACATCAGCAAATGAAGGTTAACTGCTCGACATACAGTTCTCCTAACTGGTCAAATATGTATCAGCCGCACAGATCAGAAAACAGGCCAGGCTGCCGTCCGTTGGAGCTGGTGTAAGCAGTGAAACAGTGCAAACAGAGAGTCTGCATAGCGTACCACGATTTTAAGTAAGATTATCATTACATCATTGCTTTAACATTTTTTTTAGCTTGATTTTTTTTTTTTTTTGTTACTATGGGGCGGAGATTGTGTGCTACATATGTTTTACCTGGAGCCATCTTTTAGTAATCCTACTTAAATATGTAATAACCCAAGGCCCGAATCGTTTCTGTTTTCTACAACCTAAAGATAAAAATAAAATAAATGACCTAAAATAGGCTTTTAGTCACTTAATGATAAAATTGAGTACATTTTTTTATGAGTTTTACACAGTTGTGGAAGTTATTTAGCCCGTTTATTTTTTGTTAATTCCCCTTATCGTACCTCGTAAATAGAGATCATCACCACAGTCACTGATCGTTGTTTCGGTCATATCAGATTCTGTCAGGCTCTTTCTTTCTTTCTTTTTTTTTTTTTTTTTTCTCCTCTAAGGGCTAATTTGCATGAGCAAAGTCAAACTGGCTTAATAGACTTTTATTGGCAGGAGGCTTTTCACACAATGCAACAGGCTAATAAACAGAACTCTGTGTACCAGGACATCATCTGCGCCCGTGCAATCCTGCGCCTTATTAACCAGCATCAATAAGCGTTACGTTTGGGTTTGTGGCATTTTTGGGTCACAGCTCACACCGTCGCAGCAGTCCCCCCCACCCCTTCCTCACCTCCTCCCACCCATACCGTTCTTTGATTTATGGTTATTTTGGTAGACAGGCGTGGATATGAAGCAGGAAGCCAGTGCTGTATACTTACCTTGTTTGCCTTTAGGAGTAATTGACTGCTGAAGGGAAGCGGGCATCATGCACTTTTATATCAGTAAGTGAACTCTATGACATGCAGCAGCTTCCAAAAACCGCAGCTAAATGTGGATCCTTTTGGCACCTGACCCCCATGCCATGACAAAGCAGCACTAGTTTAAAGACCTGAAATGAGATGCTGAGTTTATATTATGTATGGCGCCACGCTGTAATGGAGATATCTCGAATGGTTAGTTTGATGCGCAGTGGATTTCCACGAGAACAAATCCATCGCTCCTCTTCGGTGGAAAGGGGCGTAAATCCACATTTCCGTGTGCAGCCGAAGGCTTTCGGCGAGGAGCGCGGAAAGATTTCATCCCCCGGTTTATGGAAGCACTTTGTATAAAAACCATTATCAAGATGACATGTGACCACGTTGTGAAATATGTTTTCCAGCACGCGGAGCAGGAACAGCAGCCAGAAAGCCATTGGCTGTTACGTAACCGAGGGCAGAGATCGCTCTTATAGGATAAGTCAGCAGTAAATCTTTGACATTGTTTTCAGGAATTATGCATGCAGAGCCAAATATGATCCCTCTCTGTGGGAATACCATAAATATTGGATAAATATGTCAGTGTTATTTATGAGTGGATGTGCTGCACAGGACAGTTAGGAGTCTGGAGCATGGTACCTTTTTTGACTGCAAAACTAGCATTCATTTTCTTCTCAGCATTCACTGTGAAATGTTTGTGACATTGAAGCTTTTGCACTGTTTTACACTCCAGCAGAATCGCAATAATCTCAACTCTTTGCAGATTGGCGTCGTTTTCGTTCTTTGGCTCGGCAGCGGCGGCCAGAAATGGAAAGCGAGCCAGAGGTGGCCTGTGTTTCCACTCCCTCATCAAAATGAGCTTTCATTGTCAGAACGCTCTTGGCTGCACAACATCTTTGCTGCCTGCTGCATCGTACGTGCTTCCATAAGCAGCGCCGCTGACACGAGTGGTTTTGCCGACGTTGGATGTAGTCGCTATGTGCAGCATGCGTTTCATTTCCAGATCGACACACAGAGGAACAAGCGTGTCGCGTTCGATGCTGTCCTGCGTGCCAGGACTGCCGCGTTTCTTCACGTTGCGTTTTGTGCATCACTTGGATTTCATGGAACGAAATGACAAAACGAGCCACAGACGCACAGAGTTCACGGTGACATGAATACTTTACCTTTTTTTTTGGGAGGGGATGGAAAAATAGCGAAGAAGTGAGCTTGTGAAGATTTTAAGCCTTTTTGAACAACAAAGCATGTTTGTGACAGCTGCAGGTCAGCCATCTGTGAGAAACGTAGCATATTGTCCCCACAAAAAAAAAAAAAAAAAAAAAAAAGCCGTCCTGCTTATTTTTAGAAAGTCTGCAGTTGACTCTCTCTGTTAATCCACAGCAAGCACTTTTCTGTGGGAACAGAAGACATTGCGAAGAACCTATAAAAATAATGTATTTTTCCTGCGTAAGCGTAACGCTCGGTTTGCCGTATTTCCCAAATGAATCCCGTTTGTTTCACGATGCAAAGTTAGATCCCTGAGTCCATATGGTGGTTAATCGATATCAGAACCGTAATAAAGATTTATTTGTTTTGGATAAATCAAATACAGTCTTAGAAAACACTTGCTGCTTTAGACAATAATACAAAAATCTGATTTCAAACAATAATTTTTACGTAGGGGGAAGAAAAAAATCCAACAAAGTCGACCTGACCGTGTGTGAAAAAGTTCCTAAACCTAATAAGTAGTTCAGCCACTGTTGGTGTTTTCTTCGTTTAAAAATTATTTGTGAATCAAGTCGCATTGGAGAACTTTTGAGCATTTGGATCATGCCATATTATCTTTATCCGATTTAAGTCAAGGCCATTGACTAGGCCACTTCAAAAAACAGATTTTTTTTTTTTTTTTAGAATCAGTATCCAAGAACTCGTGTACCTAAAGTCGTGATCCGATTGCCGGACTCCTTGCGTCCAGGTTTTCTGGCAGAGAGCAGAATGCGTCGTTCTCTATGTTGCAAATTATCGAGGTTCTCAAACCCCAGACCATCACACCACCACCACCATGTTGAACGGATGATGTAACATCCTGTTTTGCTGAGTTACAGTTTGTTTTACACCAGATGTAGCAGGACTCACGGCTTCCATAAACTTCAGCTTTTGTCTTTTCCCTCTACAGAGCATTTCCCCAATAGCCTTGGGGATCATCCGGATGTTTTGGCAAACGAGTCTTTCCGGTCAACGATGGTTTTTGCCTTAGAACAGGTTCTCAAAAATGAATAATAACTGTAGAAAAAGAATAGAGACTATATAGTAGAGAGATGAGAAAAGTATGTACAGATTCTACAAAAGACACATGTACGAGTTAAAGATTGTGCAAACTATAATTTTGTATATATGTGTCTAATTTTGTTCTACAGGACAGACAGTAATCAGATGTGTGAATGTAGTTATTGAAATTTATCGTCACAATCCGAATGAGTGTCGATTCATGATTTAACGACATTGCTCATTGCTTCTCGCACATAGGGTCTATAAGCAGCAAATACGTTTTTGTAAAAATCAGTATGTCAATTAGACAAGTTCTGGGTTTTTTAAAAATATTTTTTATCATTTTTGCCGGAAATGCATCACTTCCTGTTGTTACCGGACCGTTCTGTATTTCCTCTCCTCAGAATAACCCCTGAGGCTGAGCATGTTGCACTTCCAGGACCGGTATCAGCATCATAATCTTTAATATCACACAAGTGATTAGATTAAGTCCACTGCAGATGAGCCTATGGCCTGTTAAGTCCTCACTCAGCTGAAGTAGATTTTCACGTATAATTCAGGATGTAGTCCTCAACCACTTTTGCTTTTTTTGTTTTGTTTTTGTTTTTTGTTTTTTTCCACCATTGGCTTGGAGGATGCCTGATTAAATGTAAATGTAACAGTAGAGCAAGATTTACAGGGCAGGGCATTCATTCTGGAATACTCTAATAAATGACTGTAACCCTTGACATGTTTCATTTTCTGCTCTATTACTATAAAAGCACTTTCCAAGGTTGTTTCTTTTCTATCTTTTTTTTTTGTGGAGAATTTCATTTCGGAATGAATCTGCTTTAAACATTTGTTTGTTTGAACTCTTTTGACCACAAGGACCAAAAAAAAATAAATAAATAAAAAAAAAACCCAGAACATGCTTTATGTGGAGATGAAATTTCTGTCGCACTCGATGGATTATGAACAAGCTCTGTTTGGCTCTACGACCCTGCCGTGGAAACTGGGTTGCTGCCTCGGGTTGCCCGGAGCGACGCGGCAAGCGACCAACATGCCCGCTGCCTACAGTGATGTCCACATGCTGTCTTGTGTCAGGACTCGGAGAAAGTGTTTTGCAGGGAAATGTGCTCACTGTTGTCGGAAGCTTTTTTTAAACATTAGAACCGCAGACTATGACCGCCGTTGGTTTGAGCCGTCAAGTTGTCAACTTAATGGGCCGAATCTCAAAATGTATGTGCGATTTGCGAAAGAAAAAGGGGTGAATGTCGTCATGACGCCGAGATAACAAGGTCCAAGGGTATCACATTTTACAGGTCAGAAGGAAGTTTCAATTAAAAAAAAAAAAAAATAGCGAGGGAATGCTAGCTTGACTTTCAAACCTTCACATGTAGATGTGCTGCTGAATTCAGGTCACGCACCAACTCTGCCAGCTCATCAGTAGCAGGTGTGTGAATTAACTAATCTACTGCCGCCGTGTTCAATTATTAATAATCGCAAAACAAACATATGAAAACATAAAACTGTAACGGGCTGAATGTTCTGTTTTGCTGAGTTTTTTTATTTTGTGGGAAAGGTTTACGTGTTTTTGCTGTTGTTTTTGGTGTTGAATCATAACACACTAGTGGAGCAGTTGTGAGTCGGTTGCTATGGCAACGGGTCTGCGTGTAGCGTAGTCAACACAACGAGCCAGGAGGAAATAGGACTAAGAGTGATTTTGAGTTGTTGTTCAATGGGTTTTCTGTGTTATTTTCTCCTTTATTAATGTTTTGAGCTGCAAAAAGTCAATAACACACAGCACATCTTCAGGTTTCATTCAGCTATCGGGATTGTTTCACTGCGGCAGCGCAGCAAGTGAAGGAGTTGTCTTTTTGCCCTGTCAGTGTTGTGAGGACTGCAAGAGTTTTGGATGTAAATGGTAACATGTAATGCGTCTGTAGAATTTTAGGGCAAAGGTCACTTTTGAATAAAAGCCACAGGACAGGTGAGGTCATTGCAAGAGAAAGCACAAAGCTTTGAATTGTAAGGAAAACATTTAAGAATCTGGAAGTGCTGACTTTCTGGATTTTTACTTATTTGAGTCGTTTTCTTTCCACGTTCCATTAAAATACAGTCAAAATTCACTGTAGTTTCATTTGTGATGAAGTGAAATGTTAACATTTTTAAGACGTATGAACACTTTTGCGAGGATTACCAGTCTCTTAGTAAACTTCTTCAAAAGTCGCATTGTGAAGTCAAACATATTAGAATTGCTGTTTTTAAATGGAAGCCAAATGTTTCCTCTAGTTTTAAAAAAAGCTACTTGGTGTTCGACGACTCCAAATAGTCGTACCAACAGTCTCCAAGCTCAGGTTCTGCTGCGTTGACCTTCTTGGGGCGAAGTGGCCCGTCCCGGGTTTGTGTTTTTTACAGTTAAAGAACCAGATGAAGGATAAATGGGTGTCAGACAAGCCTCTGGGTTGTTTCCAGTAAAGTGCAGCACGCTGAATCTGTCCCCCCCCCGGCCCCCAAACACAAAGACCTCTGAGAAGTCTTGATGAGCCGAGACTTGCACGGCTTAAAAAGACGGAATAATTGGATGCTTTTATTACCCAGAAGCCCCGGCAATACTGATTGCAGGTGAGAGGTAGATTAGTATATGTCTGCATTTGTTTGAGCTCCTGTGTGGGCAGTGGGGAAGTGGCAGCAGCAGTACTGAGTTGCGAGGTGAAATGGGTGTGGGGGGGGGGTGGCAGAATGCTGTGTGGGTGGCTGCATGTGTCTGTGTGTGTGTGTGTGTGCGTGTGCGTGAGTGTGTGAGTGTCGGAGTTGTAGGATGTAGAAATGCATGTAGGAGACAGTTGTGTGTAATATTGTGTTCTCCATACAAGCGTTGAGTGGCGTTCTCTTTTTGTTCCCGACTAATGGCATCCTTAGCAGGGCTGTAACGATGGCAACCACGTTGCTGTGGAAACGCTGGCTGTCTCTGTGAATTAGAAGTATTTCGCTCTCTCTCTCTGTCTCTCTCTCTCTTCCTCTTTCTCTCTCAGCCCTTTCCCACCCTGTTCCTGTTCTTCATCCAGCTCTCCTTTTTTCCCCCTTCTTCCTGTCTCTTCATCTCCACTTCTCGTTTTCACCTGGCTCTCCGTATTCCTGACGGGGGGTTGGAGGGTGGGGGGGCAGCTGACACTTGAAGACAGGTGTGCGCGTACATCAAAGAGCGAGGGGACGGGCTGACAAGGGAAAAAGATGATGAGTAAGAATGGAATATTTTTTCCCCCGAGGTAAAAAAAAAAAAAAAAGCCTTTTTTTTTTTTTTTAGGCGTGAAGGAAAAGTTGGTGACGATTCAGGCAGATGCATATAAATGAAAGAATCGGCAACGGCGAATGGAGCAGCATTTCTATGAGAGGACGAGGGAAGAAAGACGAGTGTCGAACGCCATGCTCACGTTCACAGTCGGCTTTTTTCGAGCTCGACGTTGTCACAACGTTACTCCCTCGTGAAAAACGTACCTGGAGTGTTCATGCTCTCATGCATGATGGGGAAATCTTCTCATCTCCATGGCAACTTCTACAAAGTAAATTTAGAAAAATTCTTAATTATTTACAATGTTAAGATATTTACCAAATATGATTCAAAGAAGTCAAAATTTTTCAACAATTTCTTATTGATAAACACACTTTATGGCTGCTTCATCGATGGTCTACCTAATAACCCCACCCTTTGCCTTAAGAACTGCTCTAATTCGTAATCGATCAGATTCAACGAGGTGTCGGGAAGGTTGCTCAGAGAGTTTGTCCCGTGTTGACTGCACCAAGCAGCATGGGATGAATCTCCTCTTCAACCACATCCCAAACTTGCTCTGTTGGACTTGACTTTGGAATAAATTGGCGAACGGTGAAATCAAGTGTTCAAGAAAGCAGTTTTAGACGAGATCTTAGGTTTTGACTTAAGCAGCTAGACGACCATTTGACCAGCCGTGCCTTTCGATGTTGGCTGTGTTTTGCAAATGCAATTCAAATCACATGAATAAGTTTGTTCACGCAGTAAAGTCTTTAAAAAACATTCCCTGCCATGATCCTCCCACCACTTCCTGTCGTCTTGTTCATCATTTCCCCCAGGAGTAACATCTGGTTGTTGATTGCATGACTGGTGTGATGTGAAAAAGTGTCATCCAATTTCAATACGGATGATTGAAATTGGCGTTTTAGTAAAGAAACATGAGTTTTTTTGTTGTTTTCTTTTTGGAATTAAGAAAATGTATTTTCTATGTAGTTCTAACATCAATGGAAACGCACCTATTGTGACCTTTACCTGTATGACTACCAGTGGGCTTGGTCGGCGTCCGGCTCTCCATTTTACATTTAACCTTTCATAACAAAACTCATCAGGATCCCTAAGGATCTTCTGACAGAGAAAATGTTTTAGAAATATCGGTACTTTTCAGTCTCTGCCCCCACTAAATGACTCATGACCCTAATAGCCAACCTAATTATAAAACAAACATCCTCCGGAGCCATTACGCAGGTTTCTGTTTTCGTCTCTCGGACCAATTATTGTGAAAATATGCTGCCAACAATCATTTTTTTGAATTTAATGTGTTTCCTGGAAGTGAAATTAACACCTCCCACTCATTATTTTGTAACCCACACTGGACACCCTCACCTCATCTTCAGAAGTCGTCGCGGTTGGATCGCTTGTTTTCTAGTTAAATCTCCTTTTTTAAACTCACGGTCTCTTTCAGCCAGCTGTAACTTGCTTCTAATATCAAACAGAAAAAGTATTCAGAACCAGGCATAGGCAAACTAAGCCACGGCTTAGGACATTTACACCAGCAGGGGGCGACCAAGAGCTCTTGAATACTCACACTTAACATGTATCAGTTTTGTTGAGATTCTCCTCATTTTGTTTGCGCAGTTAAGATTCACAATCATTTCCTGTTTTGTTTATTTTGAGTGTTTTATTAACTTAACTTAATACACTAATAAATATGTACAGAGAACAAGAACAACCAATTAGATTTGATGACGTTTTCTTGATTCGAAATTGAACAAAACTGTGATTTTCTTTTCATAAGTAAAATATTTTGTTTAAGTGTGTAGCCGACGACGATGCAGAAGAAATATCGGTGGTGTTACGTAAAAGTGAGAGTAGCATGACTTCCCAAAAGCATTTGGTCAGAAAGCTAGTCAAGTACGAACAAAACAGTCATTTTATAGTTAAAAATTACACCATCAGACTGACCATATATACAGTCATGTGGAAATTTGGTTGTTTTAAGGACAAAATGAAAACAATTCATAGAAGATGATTATAAAATAAGAAAACCTGGCAGAAGTGAAACTTTTCAATGTCAGCGTTTTCGTCTCTGTCTGGTGGCGTTTTGGTGAACACAAGCTGGTCCGTCGCTCAGTGAAGTTACTCGCTGTGAGTATCCAGAATTTTTATTCCTGTCAGAGTAGCAACACTTCATAACAAAAGGACTCTAGTAAAAATATGGCCTGCAGGCCATAGTAAAAATACTCCTAAAAGTACATTTTTATCAAAAAATTGGGTTCTGCTTCAGCCCCATTAAACTTTGACCCCACACTGAAAAATAATACACACTTTTTTTTTTTTTTATCACTATGTTGTCGTCTTTCCTACTTCTGTTTACATGCTGCTGCGTCTCCGTTACAGCAGCTTTACTGCGTGGATCCCACGTTTCTCTGCATGCTGGAACCACCTCGACTCCTTAACTGCCCTTGGAGACGAACAGAACATAAAAGACGGGAAAGGTGTTGAAACTGGCAGACAGGGAGCGAAGAAAAAGGAAGATTACAACCAAGAACCGAAGGAGAGAGAGGGGTGTAACGATTCCCGCCGCACATATGGAGGGAATACAAGATGGGGTGTGAAAATGGAGAGAAAGGAACAAGTGGAGGAACGGAGCGAAAGAGAGCAAGATTGATTATGTTCTCCTAAGTGCTTTCGGCATTATTGGAACTGTACTCTCTTCCCAAACCAGGCAATCTGAATTAACATCGCGGGGGGAGAATGATTGAGAAGGGAGAAAGAGCAGAGCGGCAGGACGGTGGGACAGGGGGGAGACGTAAGCCGGGCGGCGGGAGGACGAGAGGACGAATGGCAAGGGAGAGGAGTGAGGTTCTGGCGGGTGGACGGAGAGACGGAGAGAATAACTGGGTTCAGAAGTAGGACAAAGGGAGGCGAGGGACAAAGAGAGGAAGGAACAGTGCACAGAGTCAAGCCGAGATGAGCCAAATAAAAAAAACAACTAAATAAATATATATGAAAAACACACTTAGGCTGCTTCCTAAATTCCAGCTGGGTCCTGCATAATAACTCATCCTGGAGGATGATGACTTTCGAAATTCCCCTTTAAATATTCATTCAAAACGCTGCATTGTCAGGACAAAAAAATCCATTTGCAAGAATAATAGTAATCCAATCAGAAGGGCGTGCAGCGTACAAGAAGACGGACCGATGGCTCCGGGATAAGGAGGGCGAACGGGAATTATCAGGCGTTGGGAGGAGGACGGCCAGGGACGTGGGGAGGGAAGATTGAGCGTGGGAAAACGGGAACAGGGTGTGTCGAGGACGCGCGCGCCGCAGATAAGGACTTGTTAGGAAGATAGCGGCAGAGAGGAGAGGAGAGTAATGTATGTTCGGGACGAGGACGGATGAAAACGAAGCTGCAGGAGCAAAAAGGAAGGAAGCGGAAGAACAGATTTGATTTTTTTTTTTTTCCTGGGTGAAACTGTGACACCCAGTTTCACCCATCGTCCTGATGGAGGAGGAGTGACCCGAACACCGTTCATTGCACAGGGCAGACAAAGCAAAACACCAAGTCACGCTTCACGCCGTACATGTGTCTCTGTAAGTCGAGGGCCTGATGGAAATGAAATGCCGGCGATGGGGCGCCTGCCCCTTTAGACTAATGAGAATCCCGGTCAGGTGGTTATTCAATTTCCATGAGAAGGAAGAAGGGTGGGCGGAGCCCGGATGCTGTGCTCAGCGTGGGATTTTTCAGATTATGTGGATTATAAGAGCTTGTAAAAGTACTCAAACCCGCTTTTGTCGCATCACCACCACACATTTCAATTCGTTTATGGACTTTATGTGGTAGACCAAGACAAACTAGTGCATAACGGTGAAGGTTTTAAGGTTTTACGACTCTTCTAAGTCAATACTCAAGGTGCATTCACATCAGCCCAGTTCAGTTCACTTCAATCAAACTTTGGTCCAGAAAATCAGGTTCGTTTGGGGAGCTGTGATTGAACTCTGATGCAAACCAAAGAAGCAATGACACATGGCTCTATTAAAAGAAGCCAAAACATAATAATACCAACAACATAAAACATTTGCACCAGAAATGATTCACCAACAGACATAAAAACAGGACACATTATAAGACATTATAACTAGCTTACTTTCCACCAATGCTTGTGTTTCATTTCCTTGTCTCTGATGTATTCTAGTGATATTTTGGAAACCTGCATTTCTTCACACATAAATGCACAAAGAACTCAGTTCTAGTGAACAAATGCAGCCGCAGTATCTCAACATATTTGTCCCACCGACGCTTTCGATTCACTATTTTTAATCCCGACTGACATTTATTGCCGTTTCATTTCATAGACTCGTGATTTTGTGAAATCCTTCTGGAGAAAATTTAGAGGGGGGGAACCTCTTTTAGTTTTGTTTGCATGGCAGACATTTATTACGGAGCAGCATGTGTCGCAGAATAATTGCCTAATTAGCGAATAATTAACTTGTGTAACGACCCCGGTATTGTACAGAGATGGGCTGCGTTTAATGAAACGTCAGAAGCGTGCCGGGCCGGGACGGCGGGCAGGCGGCACAGGTTTCTCCGGTGCTGCTTTTTAACGACGGGTTTAATGAAACGCGTGCTGCCTGTGCGTGTTATGGTTGCCCTATTTACTGGACTGAAGCCCAGCATGCCTGCTCAGTAACTAAGCTATGCAGCTTACCCTCTGCCATTAATTGTGCAATACATTACGTCTGCTTTTAGAGTTCATGCCCTGAAAGTGCTCTCCGAGGTGCAGCAGCTCGGCTCCCGGCCTCCTCTTCCTGCGGAGGGATTTGTCTGGCGAATGCGGTCGGCCTCTCGCTTCAATTCATGCTGCAGGTTCTGCTGTTTTCTCATCTGCGTTTCGGTTTCACGCCGTTTTGTTTTTTGTTTTTTTTTTGCTTCCCTCGCCATTGAGTTTCCTAAACTTTCTGTCACCCGCTTGTGGCCGTGATGTGATAACTCAGCGTCTCTTTGTTCCAATTGATGCAATCTGATTATGAATTCGGGTTCGATCGTGGCAAACGAAGGAAATGAGAAGCATGATGAAGCAGAAGAGGAGAACTAATTAGCAGGAAAAAGATGGCCTGGAAAAAAGAAAAAAGATTTGTTTAGCAGAGAAACGCGCGGAAAATCACTCAACAAGCAGTGTCGTGTTGTGGGGATGCTGCTCTTCAACAAGTCAGACTTACAGCTGCAGGATGCAATTTTTATAAATAAATATATATGTTGCATATTTGTTCAAACTGTCCCTATGTTCTGACAGTGTAATATGAGACGGGCAATGTGTAAAAATAACTAATGAGGACCAACCAATGAGAGCCAGGAAGTGGGTCATAGCAGTTTTATTTGTTTATTTGTATTATTATTATTTTTTTTTACATAAAACAGAATTTATTGTGAATGCTAAGGCTAGTTAGCATGGCCACCAATGACTGCGGATAAACGGTTTTCCTTTTAGCATAAAGTTATTCTCCAGCGTTAGCACATTGAACAGGGCATACCTGAGGATGATTGACAGCGCTAAGACCCTGGTCTTGTCTCTGATTGGTCGTTTTTGGCGGGGAGCGGTGAATCTCTGCAGACAGCAATAGTAGCCTGAGGAAGAGGTTTGATATTATTACAGATCATCCGTCTCATATTATACTGTCACAACATGGTGGCAGTTTTAAAAAATATGTAAAAAAGACATTTTCTTTTTTAAATAAAAGTTTCATACTGCAGTTTCAGTGATGTGTTTCATGTAGGGAAATTATGCAAATAAAATAACTTGTTACCTGCTACATAAGTCTTGAGAGTGGGGCAGAGTTTTGCCTTCCAGCAGAACAGATCATACAAACATCTTAAGTTGCAAAGGAATGGTTTAGATCAAATCAAAATTTTTGTCAGAATGGTCCAGTCAAAGGCCACAGGTCTTTGATGGTATGTTTGATGTGCTGCTTACATCTAATCTAAGTCATCGGAAACTGTTTTTACAGAGAAGAATAGACAAAAAAGAAGAAGAAGAAGAAGAAGAAAAGAGTCTGTATATGAGCAAAACTGATAAAAACCAAGTATTCAGGGAACGCACAGCAAAACTCTGAGGGTTTTTCATTTTCGTGTTTCAGACAGAGATGGAGAGCGCCACAAGCAAAAGCTCCAGATGCAGAATTCGAGTTCTAATCTGTGGCACAGCATGCAGGGAAGCAAGGAGAAAAATGGATATGTCTGCCAAAAGAAAAAAAAACAAAAAACCAGGCTTCAGAGTGCGCTCGCGTGCGCGCGTCTCGCTGAAAATACAACAGCGCACCTCCCGTATCTTCTGCATTTAGAGGTAGATTTCAGGTTCGCACATTTGACGAGCACAAAAGTCATACATGTGCACCGCTTGCGCGTACGCGTGCACGCGGGCGCTCAGCGAGGGAGAGGAAGAGGAGCTCACACCTTCGCTGTGTGTATTCAGCGGCTGCTGCCGCAACCAACTGTCAGCCGCCGACGAGAGGAGAGGAAGAGGAGAGGAGAAGAAGAAGAGGGGGGGGGGGGATGGGAGCACGGTGTGAAATCCTAACCAGCTCGTGTGAATGTCAGAAACCATACATCACGGCTGTTTATGCTTATGAAATCACAGCCAAAGGGTTAACAGGTCGTCCCGTGTGCGCGCGTGTGTGTGTTTTAGTCTGCGGCTTGTCTTTTGTCTAAACCCGGGTGTCAATCAGCGGCTTCACAGAGGTGCTCATGTTGAATATTTCACCTGACATCAGTTTAGAGGATCAAAACGCTCCTTTTGGAAAGACTTTAATGCCATAACAGAATCTGTGGATGAAGCGCTCATCCTCTGAGCACCGAGGGATGAAAGCACATCATTAAAAAGCAACATTTTTTAAATGTTTAAACTAATTGTCTTTGCGAGTCGAAGCCGTGGATCAAACAGGTACTCTGTAGCTTCATATTTACCGGCCTAATTATTCATTTATTTGTAGGCTTTCCGCTGTTTCACCGCCGTTTTGAATGCACACGTTGAATCGATGGAGGAATTCTGCAATTGTTCTGAAGTTTAGGGTTTAAAAGTTGCTCTTTTTATGATTAAATCAACGACTTATTAGGCCTGTCCCAAAAACACATTTTGCTGGATGAAAAATTGTCCCAGAAATGATTGTGATAAATTACAATATTCTCATTTTCAAGATCCTTTTGAACTAATGTAAAATAATGATGCTAATAATAATAATAATGGTTTATTAACGCACGTATTCCCACTCAAAGATTGGAAATGAAAGGGATTTTTAAACAAAAAAACATTTAAGACTGAAGCCAGAAAGCATTCTGAATATCCAAAACTGTAATAATTCAAATTGATTATGAGGTCTCTGTATCCAAAATTGCATTTAAAAATATAACAACTACTGAGGTGCTGAGTACAAACTGAGTGTCGAATGTTTCCATCTTTTCAAAATACATTTAAGTGGAGCATCACTTTAACGACCAGATGAAAACGACGATTTGATTGATTTGTTCCTTAATGTGGCAATGAGACATGAAGCATGTTTTATATCAGTAAAAAAAAATAAATAAATAAAAAATCTACCAGTGGATGTAGAACTTTTTAATTCAATATTCAGAAGTTATTGGCTTAAACAAGCTCCTATATCTTGCAGAAAAGTTCCCTGTAAGTTCGTTTTCTTATTGCAGAGATATTTGCACGAGAAACTCAACCAAAACAGTTGGTAAGATTTAGTGTTTTTGCAGCGTAGGGCCCCGTGTGACCACCCTCTCAACTTCCGTGACCATTTGGTCCGATTTTTTTTTTTTTTTAACCGTAACGTCGACCAGTTTCCGGAAAACGGAAGCGAAGTGTCTCTGCGGTGTCCGTGAGGCAAAAGGTCGGTTGTTTAAACTGCAGCTTTTGGTTTTGCAGGGTGTTGAGAATTAATGATGAGGCTGCAGGCTTACCAAAAGGGGGGGAAAAAAATAAAAAAATAAATAAAAACCTGACCTGGCATTAATAATGCATGCACTTTGACATCTCTAATGGAAAGGAGGAAGAAGGAGTATTTACTAAACGCTCTGTGTAAACGCTCCAGAACATGTCCGTCTGCGCTCTCCTTTATGCTTGATTCCCAGAGTTAATACTGTCGGAGTCGGCTGAGCAGCGTCAGAGAGAAAAGGACTGGGAGAGGATATTTGGGGGGGGATTTTTCTTCTCCTCTACAACATCTCTTGACGTTAACAATCCATGAAAGTGACAAACCACAGAAAATGCGTGTAAAACCAAACGAGAGCCAATAACGTTTTGTTGAGTGTTTTTACTCTCCAGATGTCGTTCAATCCCTGTTTATTTTTTCTTTGCTTTTCTTTCTCCCACTTCCACAGCTGCTTCCTTTTCCCTTCAGTCCACGTCGTCTCTGGAAGCTGGTCTGGTTCTGTGTCGACTAAACCCCCTTTTCCATAGTCTGAGAGCGGATAGCGCTCCGTAAAGCGCCTCGTCCAGCGGTTTCAAATCTGCTAATCGATCCCGACATTGATTGCCGGCACTGTAGTGAGGTGACGACGGCTGTGTAGAGAGAGAGAGAGAGAGAGACAAATGAAGAGAGAGGGCACGTGAGACGGTGTGCGCACATGCAAAGAACAGGATGAAATGGAAGCAGAGGGAAGAGATGAAAGAGAGAGGAAGCACATGCATGAGAGACAGGAGGAGAGAGAGAGTGTGTGTGTACGTGTGTGTGCGTGTGTGTGCTGTGAGAGCGAATCAAATATTTGTAATTGCCAAGTTGAAGGTTGCCGGTTTAATGGTTTGATGACTCTAATGGGCCTTTGTGTGCCATTTAGATATTGTTGCGGCTAAAAAGCTTTGGCAGACGCACAAGACTCCTTCCTCCTGCTGAGACGACAAGCCAAGCAGGCCTCATGTGTCTGCGACAGCGACAAGACACACACAAATATTTCATATTTTCATCAGGAAAATATGAAATCTTATATTTTATTGATGTAAAAAGATTTCCCCCCCCCCCACTTTCTCCCAGTGCATTGTAAGCCTGGCGGGCCACCAGGCTTTACTTGTGCCCCCACCAGGCTAAGCATTGATTATTTATCCAAGTCTTTTTCAATGTTTGCATTTTTAAGACTTTGTAGTTGGTGTTCAGGTGTTTATCTGCCAATCGCATATCATCATCAAGTGATAAATAAATAATAATAAAATAAAATAAATAAAAAAAGAACTAGGAAATTAGAAAATCTTCGACTTTTCCATGTGACATAAAACTTATCGGGGAACCTTGTAAACACCTTAACTGAATCCGAATAAATTCTTTATCTGTCATCTCTTCTATAATTCCTTATTTTTATTGGTGGGCCACAAGAGCAGTTAAAATGTTGAGCGTACATTAGCGGGGAACTTGATAGGGCTCTGATTTACTTTGGCAGGCTGAACCGCGATGGCTGACGGCAGATAGCGGCGCTCAATTACACGCATGGGTTATTCTCTGCTGTGAATGTGCTGGTCGGTTGCGCTACAGTCGGGGTCCTGTACATCAATTACCAGCAATTACATGGCAATGCTATCACGAAAAGCGCCAAGCAAAGAGGGCGAATCAGAAAACCGGCATCACAAACCAAAACAGAGATTTTAGCTCGTGCCGTTGATGCTAGCTCTCAAACATTTTTCCTGCAACCGTTGTTACCGGACGGGAAGATGTGCAAAACAATCACACATCTTCAATCAATCTTCAATCTTCAATCACTGAAAAAGGCAACCGACTTCCCTCCAGCCGTCGACTCTACTCCACCTGCTAGCAATAGCGTCCCTCCATGTTAGCATCCTCAAAGGAGCGGTGAGAAACGAGGCAGGGTGGCATGCAGGGGACACGAGGGTTTTATGTGACGGATTTTCGAAGCCAAAACAAGGTTCGTCAGACATGCAGAGAACAGTGGCAAAAAAGAGGAGCATGCAGATCGGCTTATTGTCTCAGCCTTTCTCCCAACATGTTGCGTCGCGGAGACATCCCTCTGCCGCCGTCACGCATATGAAGCAGATTAGAATTTGAATTTGAAGCCACACTAAATGCTCGCAGTTCTCCCGAGAAGAGGCTTGTAGTGGGAGATCGCGTTGCTCTCGCACGGAGGGCGAGTGAGGGAGGAGAAATCGGCGCACAGACGCTCCTTAGGGTTGCGTCTCCCCATCTTTTCATTGACTCGTAGCGTTTGTAAAACCTCAGAGCGTCTTCTGTTGACCTCTGGTTCCCGGTGGTGTTGGAGAGCAGAACGACATGCTCATTGTGAAGTTTCGTTTGATGTGAAGCCACCGGCTAAATGCGGGAAATTTAAAAGAGAGAGCATGCTCAGGAGATGAAAGAGGAAGGAAGGTTGTGTTTTTTTCCCCCCCCTTTTTTCCTCCTTCTTTGAAGAGGATCGTTCCACAGGTGGAGAAGTTTCACCTTTGACCCGGGGTGGCAGCGAACCCTTTCGGTGTCGCTCTGAAAGCATCACAGAATCCCAACACCTCCAATTTTATGATCTCTGTTGATCTCCAAACTTTTTTTTCATCCCCCCACACTTTTTCTACATCTTCTGAAGGAAGAGCTGGAAAATTTGGAACGTCGTGAAAAAGTTTCATTCCTTGTTCCTAATTTCAGAAAGTGAAACTCGTACTACATTGATTCATTACATGTGGGGTGAAATATTGTAACTTTGATTATTATGGGTAACAGATAATAAAAACCTATGTACCTGCTCCACATTATGTTATGATACTTAACAGTATCATAACTATCTCCTTAATGGCTGCCTGCAGATCCTCACCTTGTTTAATTTGCACCTGTGTTACTTGTTCCAGATAGACTGTAGAATCGGGTGGGAGGGTGGACGAGGCTGCCAGCGGATGTGTGTGTGTGTGTGTTGTGGGACTGAATCCGTCTTTTTCTTTTTTTTGTTGGAGTGTGAAATGGTGAGAAACAGCCTCAGCACGATGATGGCGTTGTGCCTGCGACTGACGGCGCCGCTCAGGTGCCACCCGGGTCGCGCGAGCGACAGAGCCGGGAGAGGAAGACGAGAAGGAAAAGGAGGATGACGACGGGCGGAGATGATGCGAGGAGAGGCGAAAGAGGCGAGATTTAAGATTTATGGGAAGGCGAGAGCAGGAGATTGCCATCAGGCGATATGACCAGAGCGCTGGAGATAGCAGTGGACAGACGCAGAGATTGGAGGGAAATAAATGGATTAATAACAGCCCTGATTTGGATGGATGTCTCCCCACCCCTCACTCTCTTACACAGCTCATCTCTGCCTCTTTTTCTTTGACGCTCAGCACAAGCGCCACCTTTCCCTGCCTCCTTCTCGCTCGCATCGAGGGACAGGAAGGAAGATGTCTGCCCGCGTAAGCGTGCTCACCTCCCTGACTCCCTGAACCGCTTTATGTTCGCCTCGGGACGCTGTGGTGAACCTCGACGCCCACATAGCTTCCACCCTGAGCTATGCACCCTAATCTCCCCTTTACTGCCTCGGCATTGGTCTGATTTCATTTTGGCTAAGTTAATCTGTGTCCTGTAGTGGAATTGGGATGTTTCTTGGTTTGAACTGAAGAAACGATCCTTTCCTAAGTTCAATATCTGTTTTGTTTTTGTATAAACAAGCTGGCAAAGTTTCTCTCTTAAGCTATAGCTGGTGTGGACTAGCTTTTCTGCATGCTTTTCCATTTTGCGATGGAAAAGAGGCCGCTCCAAAACCAGGAAGTAGAATGAAGCGCGGGGCATTCTGGGTACATAGAACCAAAACAAACACAAGCAGAAGAAATTTCACCAAAGAGATTTTTACCAAAGACAAAGCGAAATCCTACAACTGCTAAAATCTGCCGCTACTTCATTCTTGTTTACATGTTACGAAGAAAGAAGTTGCGCTCCGTGTCTTCTTCAGAGGTTTTTATGTCGCTTCCTTCAACGGTTCTTTGCGCAGCGCCAGCTGAGGTGAGGAGGTGACCAGTTTTCCAAAGGGTTTGAGCCGTTTAGTGTGAAAGCGAAACGCGCCAAGCTGAAAACGTAACAGATGATCAAACCGAGTTTTCCAAAACATCGGGTGTGACAAGGCGTGGCTCACAATCAAACACATTTTTAAAAGGTTTGCCTTAAACCAAAACGACACCGAGTTTTACCAGTTGTGTCGTTGAGGCTAGCGACTTAGCTTCCAGTATGCACACCTGGAAAATCCAGGACCACACGTTCCTGTCCACATCAATCTGTGACATCCCACAGAATTCACTCCTCCATCGGTTCTTCCACCTCCCCTAACATCCAGCGAGCATCTCTCAGCAGCAGAAACCCGCACAAAACGTGAGCAGCTGTGCGGTTCACTCGCTCACCTCAGCCAGAGACATTAGCGGCCTGCGAGGACCAGAGGACAAACAGGAGCAGCGGCACCAGACGGCCTCATTAGGTCCTCGGCTAAACTTGGAGCAGAAATGGGCCACAGAGAAACACTCCTCGGATCATTTTATTATTATTATTATCTCCTCCTCCTCCTCTCATTTCCTCCTTTCGAGGTTTGAGCGGGTGGTGCACGTCACACCCTCTCGCCCCTTCGCTTTTTCGGAGCCCGGTCGCTTTAATGAAGACGTGTCCGCTTTTAATTGAGACTCGAAAAGTACTTAAATAAGGTCACCGCTAATTAGATGACGCTCCGACAAAAATGTTCGAGCCAATTAAGCGCGCGTGCGTTTGATTAAAGATAAGTAGGCTCGCCTGATAAGAGATGTGACGATGGGGTGCGAGGAGAGGGAAACAGAAGGAGGCTGAGAGTGAGTTCAGGTTTAATTGAGGCAGAGATAATAATTCTGTGTGTGTGTGTGTGTGTGTGTGTGTTTGAAGTACGGGGAGGGAGAGAGAGGGGGAGCTTGTTATCAATAATTTCGGCGCATACGGTAAGCTTTATCGTATCGTTTTGTTCTGCCAGTGACTGCCTGTGGGTCCTTCCCACCGTCTTTCCAGTTCATATATGTCGAAGCGAAGGCCCAGCTGTTCCTTCTCTCCTCACCTCCCACTCCAGCTCTCTCTTTTATCATCCCTCCATCCCTTCTCTCCTTCCGTGCAGCAGCAGTCAATAGCAACACGCCCCCCATGTTGAAGTTCAAAGCATCCTTTATAGGCAGGACAGAAATATTCATTGCCAAAAACCCTCCCAGCGACAGACTCCATTGGCTTACTTTTAAATTTTTTTTATTTATTTTGTCTCTGTTTCTATCTGGTTTTCTCTTACAGGGGGCAGAAAAAAAAACAAAAAAAAAAACAAACCATGTGTGTGCAGCTCCAGAACGTAATCCATTTTTTAATACTTGAGGCAGCCTTGGCTTCGTCTGCACTCGTCTTCATCCATCCATCAGGGGTGTTGGTAGCATTTTGTAATGTTTGCGCACTGACAAGGGCAGAGTTGTGCATCTCTGCAGCTCCTCCATAGTTAACGGGGCCTTTTTGGCAGCTTAGCTGGGTGATGGTCCCCTTGCCTGGCCTGTGATGACCGTATATCGGCAGGTTTACCGTATTGCTGTCATTTTCAGATGATGGATTGAAGCGTGCTCCATTAGCTCTCCAGAGAGCATTTAGTGCATAAAACATTTCAGTACATTGATTCCTTTCTTTAGGGGTATCACAGTACGCTGATGCATGACACATTTTAAAGGGGCAGTATGAAGTGTCTTCCAGGCACACGTTGTCATTTTAAAGCTCAGTCAAGTAACTTCAGTTATTAAATATCAAATATGACTTTGTATTTTAACCCCTTATAATTGGGTGTCTGTCTCTTTAAGAAATGTCTGCTCTTCCTGAAAATCCGCCTTCAAGAAGTCATCACAGCGTCAATCTTCTTTTAACCCTTTATCAACGTTTTTACATGCGTTTCATTGAGAAGTATAACGAGCTCAGCAGAAACGCAGTTCCACCAGGCGTTTGCTAATTGCTGCTGGCTAGTCTGAAGGAGCTGAGTGGGGGAGGGCTGCTCTGTGAGGCGGAAGCTCAGAAACCGCAGCTCTGAGGAGGAGCGCTATGTCCACCTCAGCGTTTTGCACAGCTGAATGGTTGCCATGGGAGATTAAGGGATTTCTCAAACATGAATGTAAGAGTCAAAAAAGTCGGTTCAAATGTGAGCGGGGGTGTATGTGTGTGTTTTTTTTTTGTTTTTTTTTTTGCATAATTTAGAGGAAGAGCGCAGCAGCCAGTCTGGTTCTTTCGTAACTAGTGATGTGCCGCTGTGTGTGTAATTGAAATACCTGAGCTATCGACTTTCCCTAGCCTTCAAGTCGAATAAGTGCTTCAGGAGTGTGTGAGTGCGCTCATTTGAAGGCTCTGGGGCAGAGACAGCAACTACAGCGCACCTTGGCCCATCAACCATAAACTACCCCCACCCCACACACACACACACACACACACAAAACAACACACACACACACCAAACTGCCCGAGTGAAGTTGCCCGCCCCCCTCCGCCACATTCTTCAAATTAAACAGAATCGGTGTCAAACATTTAAGCTATGTTTGTATGTGCGGCTATCATTTCCAAGATATGAAGTGTTACGACGTCGTCAAACATGCTGCCATCAATTTTATTGGTTTTGTTAATGTGGCGGAGGGCGGAAGGCAAGTTGATGTGTGGTGACCTCTGGAGCCTGTTTTTATGTAAATCTTAAACATTATGACGGCAGAAACCAAAATCTTTGCCGCACAAACTCAGCTCAGTTGATTAACACCACATTCAGTTTGATTTTGTTTGATTAACCCTGGAAACATTATCATCTTTAAAAAAGACTTTTGCAGCACAAACGTTTGACTTCACTCGTGTCAATAAATGTGGCATCTTTGAAAACAAAATTGTGCATTATGAATGAAAACACACCCTGCATTCATGATTATTAAGCTCGCGCGTGGATCAGCGGAGACACGGAAACCTTTCTGTCCTGCAGCACAAAGCAGGTTTCCCCACAGAGGAGGACACCCGCGTCCCACTTCTGTCGTCCCCTGTCTGACAGCGGCTGTCCTCCGCGGTCGGGTGGCTCGGGCTAAGTCGCCTTCCCACTCTGTGTAAACGCCTGGCCGACTGCCTGACACACACACAGGCACACGCACGCACACACACGCACACACACGCACACACACACCCACACACACGCACACACACACACACACTTCCTCGAGCGACTCCTGTCTCCCTGCTGCTCATCCCGCTCCATGCAGGATCACAGCCATCTGCCTGCACGGCCCCCTCTCTCTCCTCCATTCATCCCATTGTCACCACATTGTCCTCTGCTCCTGTCCCTCTGGAGGCTTCACATCTCTGCTTCCTCCTCTTTCTTTCTTTCTTTCTTTCTTTCTTTCTTTTTTTTTTTTTTTAACATTTCTATCTTTTTATTCTTGCTTTAATTTATTTCCTCTCTCTCTTTTTATTGCTTCCACCGAGCATCCACTCTGCCGCATCATGTGGCGCAGCAGCGTATTGTTTTCCGTGTACGGCAGCCAGCGCTGACGTCAGGAGGCGGCCCCCGATTAAAGCCGTCCTGGCCGGCTTCCTGCGTCTGGCCGGGCGGCTCTCTGGCCTCTCTGCCCCTCTGGGAGTTTTAATACTCGCTAATCGATCACTTTGTGCCAGCAAAGGTGATAATGTGGCCAAAGCCTAATTGGTGTAGCTGTAAACGAAGAGCAGCGATTGTGCAGGACTTGATTTCAGTCGACTGACTCGCAGCCTCGTCCTCGGGGCTCCTGTGCAGTTTGGAGGAAAGACAGGAATTGATTTCAGTTCTTTCCTGCTCTGGATGCGTTTGGGGAAGGAAGATTAATAAAAATACTGGAATTTATTTCCTGTTCCTCTGTTTAAATGTCGTGTCCTTCCTCCCATTCATTCTGTCAACTTTGTGAACTTCCTTTGCTCTTCCATAAGCTTTTTTACTCCCTTTTATGCTTCCTTGTTTCCTTTTCTTCCTCCCTTACTGTACATGTTTCATTTTGTCATTTCTTTCTTTCTTGGGTTCCCTCCTCCCTCCTTGCTCATGTTCCTTCTTCACCTTATATCCTTCCCTCCTTCCTCCCTTTTGTATTTTCTTATTTTCTTCCATGTCTACCACATGCATTCATTTTATCCTTCCTTCCCTTGATCGTGTCCTTCCTCACTTGTGAATTACCTCATCTTCCTTCCTTACTATTTGCCTCCTTCCTTCTCTCCTTCCTCACTTCTTTCCTTTCTCCCTTCTTGCCTGTGTCCTTCTTTCCATTCTTCAATCCTTCTTCTCTTCCTTTCTACCTATCTCCCCATCCTTCCTTCCTTCTTTCCTTCCTGATATACTTGCTCTTGTCCTTCCCTTCCTGCGTCCCTCTCCTTTCCGTTTCACTTTTATTAAATTGTATCCGTATTTGTTATTTTCTGCTGTATACTTTTCCCCCTTTTTCTTTCCTTCCTTCTTTTGGTCAGTCCTTTTATTCTCCTCTCCTTCCTTCCTTTCCTCCTTCCGGTTTCCTGTTTTTTTTTTTGTTTTGTTTTTTTTGCGGCTCTTCTCGTAGTGCGCGCGCTCCTCTCCAGGCTAATAAAAAAATCCTCAGACCTCTGGTCTCAGTGTGTTAGGCGACGCTTTAATACCGCTCTTATGAAGAGAGATACGGCGAGAGGAACCCAGGGGAATCGGCAAGGCGAGGCCGCTCCGCGGAGGATAAAGGCGGGGGGGGGACGCGGGCGCACGGCGCGAGTCTGGAAATTCAATTATAAGTGTGCCCCGGCCGTGAATCCAGTGGCATTAATGGGTACGGCAGAGCGGGAAAAGAGATAGAGATGGATGAGGAGCGAGGGGAGGGGGGAGGAAAAAAAGAGGATGAACGGAGAGAAATGGAGGGGATGCATTGAAGTGAGAATGGGAAGATGATGCAAGGTCAGTGCTTGTGTGTCATTATACCTTCATCTTAAGAAAGCTGCCAGTGAAGCAAGCTGCCAGATAAAACACAATCACCTCATTATGAGACTGACGTGTTCTTGTTTAAACGTTTAAACTGCCCGACTTGAAACTAAAATTGAATGAAATATGTCAAGTCGTCGCTAAAGCCCCGATAAGAGTCGGATGTAAATCTGCCTCTGTGATCAGGGAGGTCCAGGTTAGAGAGATACGTCAGAGCTTTGAAAGTGGAAATGTGTTATGAAGAACCCTGACCAGACCTGTTTTAGATAACCCTCACCATTTCTTCACTATAATCAAACAGCGATTACTTCCTCAGATAAGGCTTATGTAAGAGCAAAGCAGGCTAATGCCATTTTAGAAACACTTTAAATCACTTTCAGCCTGTAAAAATGACCAAATTTCATATTTGAGGCGCTCGTTGTTAAATTGGGAGGGTGAACTGTTGGGGGTCGTGCTTCGTTTTTTTTTGTTTTTTTTTCCACATACGTCTTCAGTTTCGGTGGAATTTGCACTTGAGGTTAGATTTGAATAATTTAAAACCCAGATTAGCGGATGTTGTATTTTTAATTCACCATGTTTGTACATAAACCATTAAATACATGAAATTTTTTTTTTTGAAGGGCACACATGATCATTTTTAAAACCTTTTCTTTACAATTTTATTGGTGCTTGTGGCTCCAGATCGTAACATTCATTTTCAAGTTGTGAGAGAAAAGCCGCCAGCTCAAATCAGAGCATTTAATTCCTGTGTCCATTTATACTTGGTTCTCTTCAAGCTCCATATGTGGTGATTGGAAGGAAAGTCAGTCATTTGGCTCAGACACTGAGAAAAAATAGAGAAATATTTGGAGACGACAATAATGTGAGCCACAGAGGTTTAAAAGACTTCAGAAGACGAAGCTTTTTTTTTTTTTTTTGCTGGGAAACTTTATGCTCACAAACAAGACCCATTCTTACCTCAGTAGTTTGGCAGCTGACAGTGTTACATGTGGGGCATGAACTGGGTTATGCCCTCATCTCTCAGAACTGGGTCATTTCTTATCTTTTATTTGAAAATGTAGTTGCTTCATAACTCTGGAGCAAAACTCTGCTTTGTTTGGGTGTGGAGAAAAATGTCCTGCTGACTCAGTTACTTTCATAAACCGCACCTCTTTTTCTTGGCTAGAGGACATTTGGGTTAATATTTCACTCTTTTTTTTTTTTCTTTCTTACTTTTAATGTAAATCTGAAGCATTTATTGATAAAGAATGCACTTCATACTCGACTCTTCTTTATTCAGCGTTGCTCCCTAGTGGTGCCTACTGCTCAGGAGGGGAACTGCAGTGACAGATGAATCAGTCACTGCAGTTTGAAGACGGTTCATCGCCTCATTCGAATGCACAAAACAATACAACAACTCATTCATGCGAATTGGCCCGTTTGCAGCATGGCTCTCCAGGAAAATGAACATACTACTGTACATCGAGTACACATGAGTTTGACTCCTAACACAGTGACTCACTTACACAGCAGCAACCTGATGATGCAGTAACTGCAGGACGGCGTCTAGACTAGTAGTTCTCACCTCCTCCTCTTCTTCTGTCTGGCTCAGCGATCTGGCGCCAACGCCGATCGCAAACACGCAGGGTTGAGAAGAAGTGTTTAAGAAATGTTTGCTGAAGAGTCTGTTAGGTGACACCACTTATTTATCTGGTGCATGTTCTCTATCTGTCAAACTGAGACTTAACACTCCCTGGGCGAGGGCATGCGGCCTGTGAACGTTTTGAATTTCGTTTGCAGTTCCTGCCATGTTTGCTCACTCGCTTTCTCGAAGCTCGCATCTTTTTTTCCCAGCTGGAGGATATTTGGGCGAGGTAAAAATCGCTCGCTCGACGTGTGCGATTTCTAATATATTATCTAATCTAACATTAAACAGACTAGACTGAAATCGGTTTGTTGGTTGTAATGAAACAAACTGATGAAAGCAGCTGATAAGATTAAAGAGCAGCTTTGAGTCCACAGAATTCGTTCCAGCCGCAAACTCATTAAAGGCGTCATAAAGGGAACTAATGAAAATCATGACCGGTATCATTACAAGTCCGCAGGAGTCCTCTTGTCGCTCTCCTCAGTGAGCCAGAGAAGAAAGACGGCTAAATTAATGTTCGCTCCAATAACGTTACAAAAACCCGCCGCTGTCCTTTAAGTCGTGGCCTTTTTCCTCTGTGTGCAATGCCAGCTAAATTAAAGTCCAGGCCGGTGCCGTACGGCGTTGCGTAACCGTTTACACTCTTGTCTTTTTGTTATTGCCAGGACGACAACTCCATGTTCTTTCAGTTTGGCCCCTCCATCGAGCAGCAGGCTTCTGTCATCCTGAACATCATGGAGGAGTACGACTGGTACATCTTCTCCATCGTCACAACGTACTACCCCGGTTACCAGGACTTCGTCACCAAGGTAAGGATCATGAATGTACAGCATCGGCACGCCCTTCATCTTTTTATTACTTTGTCTAATATGTAATGAGCTTCAAAGTATTTTATCAAGACGACATGTCACACATGTCAAACTCGGGGACCAGTGGTCAAATTTGGTCTGTCTTAACTTTTTATATTCCGATTGCTAAATTACTTCAACCAGTCACTCTGGTTTTTCACGATTCCCTGGAAATTCACGGCAAATAAACCGATCCTCTCAGTTTTTCAAGACATTTATGAGCTAACTTTGAGTTTATTGAAAAATTTACCCCCAAAAAAGTCAAAACCATTGAGTTTAGGTGACTAACTCCCACCTGCAGGTGGCAGTATTACTTTTACGTCACATTTTCCTCATCCTTGCTTGAGGTCCAGCTTCAGTTTGTGATCGATATGGTGAGTAACAAAAAAGTCACATTTTACAATACATATAAGTGCAAATATTGCAAGATTCCTTATAAATATTTATATATTAGCACCACAATATCTGCAATTTTGACAAAAAAGAATCACAAAAAACCTTTACAAAATTCAAGAGGGACGGTAAAATATTATTTAATTAATATAACAAAAATAACACCTCATTGTCATTTTGGTTTGGGGAACTTTCGTCCCTTTTCAGATCTCATTTTGAACCTAAAACTTCTCATTTTGTGTTTGCTGCACATAAATGTCTTTTCATTAAATATGGATGATTCTAAAAGTCCTAAAATTTGATGTGGATTCTAATGTCACTGCATGTGATCATAATAAATGCTGTTTACTTCGGCTCTGATCTGGTACAGCTCACTCAAATGAAATCTGGTGAATTAAAACACATCATCAAACTGAAGGAAACCCCCAGGGAGATTCTGCTGGCGGATATTATTTATTGGGAGTTTATTATAACCGTATTTCCTCACAGCAGACCGAGCAGATTATAGAAAATGGAAGAAAAATGTTGGTCGACCAAAAACTATTGATTTTCTTCCTTCCACTTTGCAATTAAGCGCTACTTTGTTTTTATTATTTCTACAAAATGTTGTTTGTTCTGTGACAAAATGTGAAAAAGGCCGAAGCCTTATTCCTCGCTGTATTCCTAGATTTTCTTTAAAAATAAACATTTTTTTAAAGCCGCCAGATGTTTGTTTGGTGCCTGTCATGTGATTGTCACCTGGAAGACTTTTCAACCCTCATGTTTCCCATTTAGAAATTGAATTAGCATCATTTCTCACTTTCTCAATGCATCTAGCACGTTTCTTAATGTGGCTTCAAAGTGTTGGCATGCAATAAATCCACCTGTTTAAAAATGAGGCATTTCCAAAATGATGTCTCAAAGTAAGAAGACGTTTACAAACGCAAAATAAAAAAAACAAAGTTTTTCCCACACACAGTTCAATCAGATGAAACTTTTCTTCTGAGCTTTCTCTCACTCCTTAAAGAGACAGTAATCATTCTCATTTTGAAAGTATTAATAATGAAATCTCACTATTGTTGCATTTAGGAAATAGAAATAATTTTGGTAATCCTAACTAAGCTAAAATGAGAAACGTTTGGTCTGATTTAACTTCAGACAGCGGGGTGGGTTTATCTTCTGTCAAATTAACTTAAAGTGCAAATCAAATGTTTTTGACCAGCGTTCAAGTTAAATTCAGCTTTGACTGTTCTGAGGAGACTGAGTGGTTCAGGAATCATATTGGTGCCAATAATGTGAAAGATTTTTTTTTCACAATCTGAATTTTAAAACACATAAAAGTTTGATGATGTCACATTTGGGATTTTCTCTTTCCTCAGGCTGAACCTGGAGTCACATTTTCCTCAGATAATTTAGCAGCAACATCATTTGGCTGCGTTGCGTTGTAACCATGTTTGAATTAAAATGCAAACAAATGAATTTTAATCCACATATGGTTGCATAACACTGGCCACCATATGTACTGGATTCGGACATTAATGAAGCTCTCTCTCATAACCCGTCTTTGTTCTCCACGTCCGCCTCAGATCCGAAACACCATCGAGAACAGCTTCGTCGGCTGGGAGTTGGAGGAAGTTCTTCTGCTCGACATGTCCGTGGACGACGGCGATTCAAAGATCCAGAACCAGCTGAAGAAACTGCAGAGTCCCGTGATTCTTCTCTACTGCACAAAAGAGGAGGCCAACACCATCTTCGAGGTGGCCCACTCCGTAGGGATCACTGGCTACGGTTACACGTGGATCGTCCCTTCGCTGGTCGCTGGAGACACTGTCGTAGTGCCTGCAGAGTTTCCCACAGGTAGGCAAAAAAAACATAAAGGCTCCTTTTCTGTGAATTTAATACAATTATATCCTATTTAGGGACGCAAACAATTAATCCACATTATTACCTATAAATGGTTATTAGACTAAAATTTGTTCCAATCGATTAAGTGACGACGTTCTCTTAGACCATTTTTTCAGTGTTGCAGTTTAGCTGCCATCCAGTAGAGGGCGCCATTGGTCACTCTGAAACAGAGCCAGTTGATGCTAAAACAAAGATGGCGGGACCTTACCCGAACGGAAAAGAGAAACGGTGCAGACAGAGTTCGGTCTGGGATGGGAAATGCACTTTGTGTGGCTCCATTTATAAATATAAACACATGACAAGCCGCCTGAGTTTAAATCTCGTAGCGCTCGTTCCTCCGATTTGTGTGGTGGAGCAGCATCAACTTCTCAACCAAACATTGCAGATGTGCTATGAAGGCTAGGATGTGATGACAGAAGAGTGTCATGATGGAAAACATTATCAGCGCGGTTGATTTTTGAGAGCTGTCTCATTTCATGAAGCAAAGTTTTAACATCCCTTCAAGCAGATACTTCTGTCAACATTTCTCTGTTCATGGGGAGTTAAGTGTTTCACATATTTTATTCTTTCAATTTTCTATTTTTTCCTGTTTATTCAGTCAGTGTTTAATACAGCTCACTCAAAATAATGTTGAAACGGAGTGGGAAGGGGGCGTTTGGCATATTATAAAAAATGTATCCCAGTTGGCCCTCTTAATACAAGAGAAAGCTCAGTTTTTTTGAGAAAACGGCCGCTTATCAATTAACCATTAGCTGACGAGAGCCATCATCTTTAGATAGTCAACGACTTGTATCCCTAATCCTTAATGTTAGCTTTTCATTTTAGTTCGAGATCATCACCTTGTATGAGAAGACTTATGAAACATTCCCTCCTCATCCGTTCTGCAGCCATAATCTAAATTAATCAAGCTGAGTGAACCACGACCCACTTTTTAGTTGGGGCCCGTTAGTTAAGAAAGAGTGGTCTGTTCCATTTTATGACATGATGAAATTAAAAGAAACCAGCTTTCAAAACCAGTTGTTGACCGAACTTGACGTGTTTCTATGTCCAATGATTTCATCTGATTAAAGTCGTCATTCTCTCCCTTCCGGCCTGCTGAGAACTGATTTCTTCACTGCAGATTTTAAGTCTGGACGTTGGGGACTTTTCCTCAGATAAAAGGAAAAGTAAAGAAACAAAGCGACCTTTTGTAATGATAAGTTAGGAGTCACTTCGTCTTCGTCTCCGCCCACATCTCCGCCGGAGTCGCTCTAACCTTTGAAGGTCAACCCAAGTGACTTCTGAGTTGGGGCGCATTAAGCACTCAACCTGTAACGCGCGGTCTGTCGGGCGCACCTGTCAGGCTGCGTAACACAGGTTGCAGCACTCTGAGGTGGACAGGCTGTTTGAGGAAGGCCAGATCCCAGCGGGAAGCCAAACCTTTCAGTGTTGGGTCTGGAGCTGCCGTTCCCACCATCAGAACGTCGCTTTCTTTCTGTCTGCTCTCCTTGCCGTGACGCAGTCAGGGTGGACGTGCGCACATGAGGAGCTTGTTGGTGTTTGACTTACAGTGAGGATTAAACCACTGCCTGTCCTCAGCAGTTTCAGGGGGAAACTTCTTACCTCTACTGCCCTTTTGGACATTTTTGTCAAAGATTGAGTGAAAAATGTGTCAGTGTGTTGCACGGTATCGGTGAGTGTGTTCAGTGGGCAGACGCCCTGGGCGACTCCACCTCCAGGGCGGCATCAGCTGCCACACCAGTAAACATTTTTGCAGTAAAATCTTTTGCCTATTTCTTGTTTGAAAAATAATTATTTTACAAATAGTAGAACTTTTCTTACAGTAGTTATCAAAATTGATTTGTTTCTTGAAGTATAATAGTTTAAACTGTCCTTAAAAACAACTTTAGATGTTAATTGACAGTTGTGGGATGAAATTTGTGTCTTGATCAAAATGCACCTGTGATTCACGTAATTATATTAATGTTTGACTGATGGTGCAGTTAATCAGCTCCACTTATTTCACTTTTCATTGCATGGTATGTATTTGTGCCTTTGCTATGTGTTCATAGTATTACTCTTTCTCCCACATTTTTTCCAATTAAATATTAGAAAGACTGCGACAGACTGGCGACCTGTCCAGGGTGAACCCCGCCTCTCGCCCGGAACGCAGCTGGAGATAGGCACCAGCAACTCCCGACCCCGTTAGGGAGAAGGGTGATGGAAAATGGATGGATGGATATTAGAAAGAGACTTTTAGTGTTTCGGTGACGGTACGTTGTAATCTAAACAATGCACGTTGGCCCCCTGGCACCAAACAGGCCAGGACCGGCCCCCCAAGTGTGTTTTCATGTCGGCCCGGGGAGCCAAAACGGTGGGTTGACGTGCCGAACGAGAGTTCCACTTTGTGAAGTTTGATCCATCACCGTATCGGTTATTTAAATCACATAATGACTTTCCGCTTGATTTATGCGGCCAAAGAGATAATCGTGTTGTTTGTGTACTGCCTGACTGATTGCTAAGTGGAACTGTAGAGTGGTTGCACACACAAACCTTGTTTTTTTGTTTTTTTTTGTCGTTGTTGAAGCTGAATTATCATGGCATAAATCAAATGGGACGTAATGACAAATAGTAGGCAAAATGTCAACCACTCGTTTTATGCGTGATGAATAAGGTGCAGAATGTGCCAGAACACGTTAGTCGAAGCAGGCCCGGATTTTTGAGCAGCATCAAATGGAGAGGAAAGCGTATAATTTGCGGTGAATGAAATATGCTGAAACATAAGTCAGGTTGTAGATGGCCCTACTGTTGCAGGTGCCAGGCAACTGTGTTGACATTGCTTAAAGTTTTCCACATTTTGTCACAGCCACACATATAAATATCTTTCAGTGGGGCTTTTAGGTGATAGAAGTAGTGTTTAATTGTGACATGGGAGAGAAATGACAAATGGTTTTTGATTGCGTTTGTATTCACTCCCCACTAGTCAATACGGCAAGTCTTTTTAAGCGGCGTTTCTCAAAGTGGTGGGACCTCAGAAAGATGGGGAAAAAAAGTGAAGATTTAATCCAATAATGTATACAATCTAATCTTTTAAAGTTAGAATAACTTATTGAGATGTCATTTGTGATGCTCCTCTTTCTGACCGAAGGAACTGTCCGTATTGAACTGTGTGGATACAATAACATTTAATGTATGGTTTGCATTAGAGTCATGGTTCTCATACTATGGTATGCCTTTAGGCGTATTCGGAAGCAAAGTTTGTATTAAGTGTTTGGATGATAGATCCAAAGAAATCAACATTGATGGAAACGACAACAATTGCCCAATTTCAGTATCAGGCTAGCTACTGTTAGCAATACAAGCTACTGCCTTCCTTTTGTACTCTTAAACGCTCTGGCAGCATAGTCTCTGAGTGTGAAAGACTGAACCAGAAACTAGATGTGCAATGAAACTTTTTTTTAAATTTTTGTCAGTTTGACTTTCACTGAGGTTATTTGTAAGGCGGCCATATTGGATTTTGAGTTTTGGTTTGGTGGGATCCTTCGATTTTTCTTTGTAACTTTACCCATTTCCAACCTGAAAATTCGAACTTGTGGGTACAGCTGCAGCACATGCCGCAATTAAACTGCGTCATTCAACAAAACATGCACTGCCAATGCATAAAATATCTTTTATTTTTCTTGTCTTGTACAACTGCTTCAGAAAGTTCAAAAGATAGTCAAAACTTTGTATTTACTTTGGTAGTAGCTGTGATAACAGGTTGGAGAACCATTGTGCAGAAGACTCTGAAAAACCTGCTGAAGTGGAGACACGCTCATATCCAGACAAAAACCAATTCTCTTCCAAAAACATTGTCATAAAAAAAGATAATAGTCCTCTTCGCCCAGCAAACAAATTCCTCTGTAATAAAAGAGGACACATAATATTTGCCCCGTCAATTCATTCAGCAAGCTTTTATCTCTTCTCTCAACTTGAACATTAAAGGAGCCACATGATGCCTTCAGGGGCAGTCAAGCGCACCGACTTCTAAACAAACATTGGGTGAGACGACACTGTGGCGTAGCATGCCACAGATGATTTGTGGTTCAGAGTTCAGCAGAAGGTGCACGCAGGCTGTGGGGATAATTTGCTTGGTTGGTACGCTTAATAATTTGCACGGTGTGGGATGAAGTGCTTCCAAACCTCAGTGGTAATTCCAGCGATGCCTTCGCCACGTCATGCTCCGGAGAACCAGCTCGCTGCTCTGTCAAAAATTTGCATTTCCATTTTCTTCATTTTATTGTATTTTTGTCATTTCTGTAAGGCTTCTGTCTTACTCCAGCCTGCTCCTTGTTCATTCTGTTCACATTTATCTTTTTGCTTGTACTCCTATGTGCCAGCATAATCAGTCAAATTGTCCTTGTTACTGACATAAATAAGCTAAGAATTCGAGATTTGAAATTTAAACCAATAAATGCAAACCAGACTTTGTCATAAAGTAAAAAAAAAAAACATTAACTAGGTCTTTCAGCATTGTCATTGCTAATGGATAGCTAGTTGTCATTTTTGCACAGTGCTTACAAATCATTCAGATCTTCACTGTAAACATGTTATTTTGTTATTTTTGAAGTCACTTCCTGTTTCATGAAGTTCAAAACACTCTTCTGCCTTACCTGAGTGCATGTTCCCTTAACTTTCCCATTTTGTGGAGTTGCTAAATGATATAGACCACCATATTAGAAAACAAACAAACAAACAAACAACAAATATTTTCTTACTTGTTCTTGGAGGGGATTTTTTTTTTCCCCCTCACAAGAACATGAATGCATTTTTGAAAAGCTGCAATAAAAGATGTTTATTTTTAGAGTTTACCAGTGAGCATATTACAGGAAGATCCGGATTTTAATCAGCAGTCGCTTTTTCTAGCTGGTGAAACATTTCAGATGCGGCGGCGTCGAGCTTACGCGTCACCCATTTACGTGGCCGTGTTATGACATTTCAACAAGCCCTGAAAGAGGAATGAATCCATATGCATCAGGCGGCATGTTCCCGAAGTGCAGAGGAACCCACCTCAGAGCACAACACACACATTCCCACCGCTTCCTTCCCATAAGATACAACCAGTGACTTTGTGTTTTAAAAAAAAAAAAAAAAAAAGGAACAAGCTATGGGAGCGTGTGAAGAAAGTGTCAAGACTGTGAGATTTTTAGATGTGGTCCTGAAGGGCCGGAGCTGTCAGCGCCAAGGCCCCGTGAGGAGGGCAGGTTGCCAGGCCGCCTGTCTATTTATGCCCGCTGACATGGTAGTGGACTGGCTGACATGTGGTCATACACTGTCAGATCGACGCAGATCAACTGAAAGACACAGGGAAAGGACGGAGGCTCAGCGGAAGACGGAGCGATGGATGGCGAGATGAACCAGGCCAAAGACCGGAACGGCGACAGAACTCCAGATGATTTTTAACGTACCAAAATGGACAGCTGACAGAAATGTGCATTTTTAATTAAAATGAATTTGAGGTAAACAATTCGCTCTATGGTCACTGGCTTTCTTAAATGGCAGCCCACTTTGAGGCAAAATGTTATGAATAGTTGCTAGGAAACTAGAGTAATTCAGTGCATTACAATAATACAGCTTTGTATTGTGTAAAGCCTCCTGGTTGCTGAATTTTGTGTTTTCTAGATGCACTCGGATTAAAAGGACTATTGATTTGGCTGATAATTTTGCTCAGCATTAATATTTTTCATGTTTTTATCATATAAAAATATTTTGAACTGCCTTGTTCAAACCTTCTATACAAACAAACATGAACAAATTTTTTTGTTTGCTTGTGTGAATATTTCCACATCCTAAATGACAGGCAAAGATTTAAAGGGTTGTAGCTCTAGCAAAGTAACATGTTGAGATGAGCTGTGCATCTTTTACTCAACACCAAGTGAACCATGAGAATAGTTTGAATTATGTGTAAGAAGCACCCAGACACAACCTCGCTTTTTTTGCTAAGCTAGTCATCGACATGGATAACCTCCTTTCTCTGCTGTCCATTAGCATGGATCGGCTACGTACTTTGGGTCGTGTATGCTGACACATTATAATATCACCCATCGACACCTGTAAGCTACAGCACACAGTTGCAAAACAACAGTGACTTGCCATTTTGCTAGTAATCTAAGCTAATGTGAATGTTTACTGAAATAACTTACCTACTTTCTGTTAACCAATTTGTTTTCTGCCCCCAAAACTTTATTCTGTGCCTCTCCACTTTTAGCTCCCTGTCATCAGACAACACGACTCAAATGAAAAGGAAAAAATCAATCCTCGACTAAGAATGATTTTACGCCATTGCTTTGGTGGCTTCTCCAGCTCAGCGCCCCTATGTGTTGCATATAGCATAATACCAACATTTTGCGCTTTGGGCTAGCTTTAGCATTGGTTGGCTAAAAACACCTTCCTCTTTCTGTGTATATGTCTCCATTACGTTTGAAATAAACCCAACAAAATGTCAAATAAAGCTTTAGGTAAAGTAGAGCATCATGGTGGAGTCGGACTTGTTGCAAGTCCGGTCTCAGGAGAGTGATTAGATCCAAAACGAGATGAAATCATGACAGCAGTTTGTCATTAAAAGGGATAAACATTTTTGCACAAGGCAACACACGCTGTGTCTCATCTCTTAATGCTGATGCTTTGTCATTAGTTAATTACATTCTGAATGAAAAATATAGATTTAAATCTGAAATGACAGCTGCTCATTAGACGCACGATTGGATGATTTTCAAAATAAATCAACACTCATAATACTTTAGTCTGCTCCCTTTTTCTTCATTCGTCTCAGATTAATATTGTTCCAAAATAGGATAACGAGCAAAAACGAAGTGCCGGCTGTGACCCCAGCTTTCCAGAAAAACAGGAAACAATTCCCAGAGCTTCAGACAATTATGTTGAACGGTTTAAACACTTGGTTACAAAACAATGTAATGGAGAATGAGTTTCCTCAAGGTCACCCTCAGGGATGGGCTTTGAGAAAAATAAACACACTGAAACATATAAATGAAAGTACATGTTTGCAAAGACTTGAAACTAAGTACCTTTAATCTGATTACTGGATCTGGATTAACGCGTTAGATTACTCGTTACTGAAAAAAAGTGAGCCAGACATAAACCTACACACATATTTTGTTTTCAAACTTCACTGAAGTTTTTTTCACACTTATTTCCCACTAGGGGGCGCGCCCCACACTTTGGGAACCACTGCTTTAAGGTGGTAGACACTCAGTCTGAGGCATCCCTGAATCATCACACTCTGTACCTATTTTCTTGAATTGTATGAACTCTTAACAAAATAGCGTCTCCCTTCCCGCCTCTCTTCTCTATAAGGCTATTTTGTTTTGTTTTTTGCTCCAGACTTTGGCTTGGTCACACTAAAGTCTTCATTTAGTGCTTTTTTTTAAAATACTTTCCCAAATATATTTGTATATTTGGCTAGTAGTGGTTTCCATGGAAGCCATTTTTTTGCACAGTCTCTTACTGTTGAATAATAACCAATGACAATAATTATGGAAAGTGAAACCTGCAGTGTTTTAGATGTTGTACTGTATTTTTTTGACTTTCCGAATGAGCCTTGGAAGCTCTCTTTAAGTCCGTCAGTAAGCCTTTTATAGCCACATACCATCATTTTATAGCCCAATCAAGTAACATTCACTTGGTATAAAAAATGCAAACGCTGTCAAATACGACTCAAAAGAAATTTGACGTTGCAATTTGAGGCCTTGAAATTGTGCCTTTGTCCCTTTAAGAAGCTCCTGCTCTTTCAGACACTCCGCCTTCAGGAAGCATCACAGCAACGTTCCTCCATTATTCCTTTTTACAACCATTTTTAGGAGCGTTAAACTACAAAGTACAAGGGAGAATGAGAAGCACATTACTCAGAACAGTGTGGGAATAATCCCAACTGATATGTAATGCCTAAATAATGTATCTATTTAGGACAGGAAAACTAGTTACGTCATGTTGTCATGTTATGGACTAACCCACTAATCTTGTTGGCACGTCAATCGTATCGGGCGAAACTGAGTCGGACTTTCAATTCTCTGCGTTGAACAAGGCTGACCTGTCCTCATTCTTCTTATAAATTGCCTGGAGAAGAATCGGCTGACTCGTATCTTCCTTCATTAAATGAAAGTGCAGCATTTTATAGCCTGGTGTTGTGAAACAGGTTGTTTTTTTTACTGATTTATTTGTTCTGCTGGTCTGACGGTAATCGCCTGTGGGCATAGCTAGTGATGTCACTGAGGTTAATTTGAGATTTAATAAGAGGGGGCAGATGGCAGGTTTATTAGGTTATCCTTGAATATTGACGATATTTGATAAGCTTAACATTTAAATCTGACAAAAGAGAAAAAAACAAAAGGGCAAATACTTATTCACAGCATACGTATCTCACCTCGTCGTCGCAGGTCTGCTCTCCGTATCCTACGACGAGTGGGACTATGGTCTGGAGGCCCGTGTTCGTGACGGTGTGGCGATCATCACCATGGCGACGTCCACCATGATGATGGACCGCGGACCTCACACCCTGCTGAAATCTGAATGCCATGGAGCGCCGGAAAAGAAGACCCCAATCTCAGGCAACCCCAATGAAGTCCTCAGGTAAGACGGTGGACACGGCAAACCGTACTTAGACTTTCTAATGGGAAGACGCCTGCACTCATGCAGCGATTGGACCAATTAGGGAACAATGTTCCACACATCAGGGTAAAGTTTAATTTGGGGATCACCAGGTCAAGAATCTTTTTCCCTAATGCCGAGACATTTAGCGATATCGCAGAAACCAAGTCCAAGTCTGTTGCGTTTACATACATTCATCATGGTCTTTCATCTACCGGACACGTCTAGTCAAAGCATTTTTATTGCTCCTGTTTTGTCGGGCTGCCATCAGACAGCAAATAACTTTAATTTTGAATTAAAAAAATAAATAAATAGGATTTTAATGGCAGTTTTTGAACATATTTCCTTTATTTTTTCAAATTGTCTGTTTCATACAATAATATCACAACATGGTGTCAGTTGCAGCAAATATGTAAAAAGATGTATTTGTAGTAAAAGTTACATACTGTAGTTTTAAGATCTAAAATAAATCTTTTATGGATTTAAAAACTTCACTTTTCCCTTAACTTTCAGCCAATTATCGCACATTTGTTATCTTAAAATGTAAGCGAATGCAAGACTGGTGCTGGGGGGACAAACATTAGATACTTTAAAGTTTTAAGCATTCACTTTCCTTTAAATCAACACAGATTAATATGGCATTGATTAATTAAAGGGAAAATGCCACATACAGCTGTTTTATAAAAGGACACATTCAGGTGATTCAGCGTCTCAGTCTGGTGTAGATCAGCACATTTGCAAAAGAACACAGATGGTGGCCCGCACTCCTGAACGCCAATCCCTCACCTTCCCTGCACAGAGATCAGATCCCCCTTGTTATCCCGCTGAAACGTAAGCCCGTCCCTTCATGAACCGGTCTTGAAGTGTGCGACCGGCCCGCTCTGCCTAATTGGTCCCAGCGGCGTTCCAGTCGGAGAACGCCGTCCCCTGTCGCGTTGTGCGCCGGAGCACAGCGCCGGAGAGTGCTTTCAGGAGCAGTCTCACCTTCCTGCCGCCGTCCACGTCGGCTCACTCACAGTGTGGGGGTTTAATGCTGAGGAGCAGGCTGTCGGGACCAAACAGGTGTGTCTGCGTGTGCAGGAGGAGCAGCGCCGTCTGAGGCGTGTTTACTGAAGAGGCTGTCAGTGATTCTGTGAGGACACCGCTCGGGTTGCTGTTGTGACAAAATCGGCTTCCTGCTCGCGTCTTCTAACAATGCTGCTTTGAAATGGAGCTGAAGGGACACACACACACGCACACGCACACACACACACACACTGTAAAATAATTTTAGACCCCGGTGCCGTTTCCATTTTCATTTTTAGATATTCCTTATGAAAAACACCTCAATTTTGTCAGAGCAACACAAAGCAGTGCATAATATGAATCGGGAGAAAAGTAATGAATGTTTTCTGATAAGTTTGTAGAAAAAGATCTGACAAGAGTTGTGTTCATATATAACGCTTAGAAACGGTTTTTGCTGCAGTTACAGCTCAGCCGTAGTCGGAGCTTAGCCGTGTACTCCTCTGATATTGCTTCAGTCCCACTCTGCGCTTTGCTCCGTTCTGAGGCTTTTGCTCTTGTTTCACTTCTACTTACTGCTTGGAGCCAGTAGTGGAGTTCATGGCAGCTGCTGCTGCCCCCGGAATATTATTCCCCGACTCTGTTTGTGTGTGCCTGAACTGCTTTGTTCAACTCTCCTGCGCCGCTCCCTGCTCTGTTCAACCTTATCCTAACCCCGTTCCTGTTTGCCTTTGTCCGCCTTGCCCCCACGGTCTTCTCCTTTCGTCTTCTCTGGTGGCACGTCTGCTTTCATCTATTCTGCTTTCTATGCTCACCTCTGTGAATTGGTGCTCACACCTCCTGTCCTCTCTTCTCTCCTCCTGGTGATTTTCCTCTCGTCTGCACTGCCCTGCTCCTCCCCGGCCATTGTCTGCACTTCAGACCTGCAGTTTTATAATCAACTTAGCTGTGTAGTTGATTAAATCAGTTGCGAGTGCTGCTGAGATCATTCGCCTCTCGCTGCCTTAACTAAATTTGTTTGGTGATAACCTTTGTCTTCAGGTGTTCAATCAGGAGATTAGCAATTGGCTAAGAGTTTATCTGCTCTGAACTGAATGAAGCGCTTAGTTGGCTGGAAGGATGCTCCACTTTCCTGGACAGTTCACAGCTGAGTCCATTTTGTTTGGCGAGGAAGAAGTCTGGTTCGTTTGGTGGAGGTGTGAATTGGACTCTGATGCGGAACAAAAAAGCAAACTGTGTTCCGCCAGAAAACCTGTTTCGGTTCTGTTCAATGAATATGTGAACATGAAGCGGACCGGAAACCGCTCCAAAAGGAGGAAGCTGACTATAATGCAAGGCATTCTGGGTAAATACAACCAAAACAAAGGCGTGAGTCTCGCTCTAGTGGGACTAATAGCTCTTTTACCAGAGACAAAATAGAAATGATCTGACATACTCTGTGTCGTCCTCACAGGTTTTTGTGTCATTTCCTCCTGGAGATCTTGGTGCAGCCAGTTTTGGTCGCCAATCCAACCGAATCCACCGGACTACCTGGTGTGAAAACAGCCTTAGAGAATCAAAACAACAGATGAGGAGAGAGTGGCTAGATATGCAGGGTATTTGTGAGAAATATGTTACACATTTCTGTCAATGTTGCTTTAGTTATTCATCATGATGGCATAGATATCATTGGTGATTAAAATAGTTCCCTTACATTATTTTTTTAGGAATTTCAGACCTCATGAACTGTCACTTATTTTTATATTAAGAGCGCCTTTCTTTGGCGATTTCTTTTTAATAAAAGGGAAAGCGTTGTCATTTGTGCACCACTAAATCCAAAACCTTTGTTTTTTTGGGGGGTTTTTTTTGTTTTTTTTAACGACTTTCTCCTATTTCTTTGCTATTGAAAGTTATGCATTACTTTGTGTAGGTCTATCACATAACATATAATACACTAAAGTGGGACAAAATGCAAGAAAAACAGAAAACAGGGTGCTGTGAATATTTTGTTTTCACACTTTTATTGCTAAACGCTTCAGCTTAGCAATAGAAGGACACCTTTAGAAACACGTGGACGTCTCTTTCTAACGGTGCTATGAATTTTCCACACTCATTGGTTACTCATCTTAGAAAGACACAGTTGTTAATCGTCTTCAGTTCGGAGAAGATCTTAAGCCCTCCTGTTTCATTGAAACCTCTAAATTAAAATGAACCGTCTGTTTGACCAGCAGCTTATAATGTGGAGAAGAATTCATATATTGTCTGTCACATGTAATGATTTCCCTGATGAAGAATGCGCAAAAAGACCTAAATGTATATTAATCTTTTGCCGCAGCACCATAATCTGTCACAGAAAGGCTGAATCCATAAAGCAGAGAGTGACGAAGGTTTGAACTTTAGCTCTGTGTTTTGATTGTGACGTGGTTCTGGTTTTGTCACACTTGGTATTCTGTATTTAGTTTTTAGGGTAGGTACGTTCTTTCAATATTTCTAAATTCTGATTTCACACAAAATCTGAAGAAGAATTTGGCAAACTCTACAATCAGTAGGCCTGTAGGTGCTGGTGGTTGCTATGGAGACTTTGTGATCTCATGATGCTGCACTTCTCCAACTGGGAGCTCTGGAAATGTGTTTTTATATTTTCTTTATTGTCATCCTGCAGATCTTTTGTGGTGACAGAATAAATAGTGATTCCCAATCAGAGCTGTGTCCATTGTCCAGTCGAAACGGGCCTCTGTGGCACTTCATATTTAAATCCCGTGGAAACAGGAAGTCATGGGTTACCATTTAGTGGTTTGTTGTAACTCAAATAAACATAAATAAGTAAAGAATCATTTAAAGACGATGGAGTGATAAGGTGAGATCAAAGAAAAACAAATTCTGTCCCCAAATTGATGCATAAAAAAAAGACTGAAATTTCAACATTCATTTTTATATGTAGAAAAATAAGTTATCTGATACTACAAGCAAATTTTTTACGATTAATGGAGTAAATGTACAACATTAAATCTCAGATATTCTCTGACATTGTCAAGTCAGACATTTGAATAAAACAAAACAAAACCAAACCAAAAAAAATCATTACTATTTGAGATTATTATAATGTCAGACATTTTTGAAAAAAGAGCCAGAAGTCGTCTAAGGCCTTAGGAGATATCCGGGTCCATCCTGGTTCTTTTCCTGGGTGCGTACACGATGCACCCAGCTTGTTCAAGCTTCTTCTTCAGTCTTCTTCTTCACCTTTTCCCGTTCAAGGCCTTACTGGTGAAATGCCTTTCTGATGCAATAAAAGACCGCTGATGTACCGCTGACACTTTCATATCCTAATGTTTATTTCCTAAATTCACCACTTCAGTCCTAATGTAAAGGACCTAAGCATTTTTTTTGTCACAAATGTCTAATTTTATAATCAATTTTTTATGTACATTTTTGATTTCACATTGTCAAAGAACATCTAAGTTCATATTGTAAATTTATGCCTTTAATCTTGAATAATTATCAGATTGTCCAGATTTTTTTCTTGTAAATATGTTAAATAAATCTTTTTTTTTTTGACAGAAATTAACTCCCTTTTTAGCTTTTATCTGCTTGTTTCAGTGATTGTGCTGCAGCAATAAAAGATAGATTTATTTTAAGCCTTTTCATAATAAGCTGAAGTCACAAATTAAGATCTTTCATGGCCTTACATCCGTTTCTCATTTGGACTATTTCTGTTGATTGAATATGTTCATTGAGTTATCGGTTCTCTGGATTTGTAAACCTCACCCAGTGTGAGTTCCTGTCTTACGTTGAACGATCTGCCGAGTGGTTTTTTGTCATCTGGTCGACTTACACCGATGGCACGCTCTCTGCCTCGCTCAGCATTTATGAGAGAAGGACACATGACTGCACTAAGTAAATGAAGTCCTTCGTAGCCAGCGCCGTGACATTCCAGCTAACGCCACAGCACCCGCCTGACAAAGGAAGATAGCAGCAAAGAAGAAGGAAAAACAAAGGCGAAAAGCTCGCGGAGACAGAAAAAGATGGTGGCGGAAATCACTTGTGAGCAAATACACAGCAGCACGAGAATCGTTGAGTGTGACAACGGCGGCCCTGACCTTGCCAGGCGTGGACAGGTTCCAGATGAGCTCGGAGTTGGAAAGGTGTCAAGTGCTTTTAAGCTCTGTGGACGGGGTTGAACTCGCGTGGCCCCCGGTAACCTTCAGCGGAGCATTTGTATGCGTGTGTGTGTGTGTGTGCGTGTGTGTGTTTGTGAGTGCAGAACGCTCCGAGGCAGCATGTTGACCCGGCGGAGCAGAGGGATGAGTGTGCGCCTCTGTTTCCTCAGATGTCTTTCTGTGCGTTTGTTTGTCTTGGCTTTTTTGTTTTTCCCCACGTGTCTGAGTCTGGATCAGAACATTTGGCTTTGTTTTTATGGAGCAGATCAGTGGGAGGAGTTTGAAAGGTGGCATTTCTTTTTTTGGGGTGGGTTGAGGAGTATAATTGGAACTAGGTCAAGAAAACTTGTTTTTTTTTTCCCTGTCTTCTTTCCCCCCTATCATCCATCCTCATGTCTTTTATTATCTGAACTTTAATATTTGAATCTGTCTGTCCCTAAATGTCCTTCACTCAGTCATTTCCTCCAACATAGACATGTTCAAAAGACACTTCTCTTCCTCTGTAACTTCTCATGTAATCATCAACAGATCAGTTTTACCTATTGTACAGCTGGCAGCTGGCTCTCAGTCCTGTAGTGCAATCCATTCATGAATAATAAAACTCTTACTCATCGATAACCTGCATCTTCCTGGTTTGACACGTGCCCTGATTAAATCATAGGTGAACATGTTGAGTTATTTTATTGAAATCCCAGCTATTATTCAGAAAATCAGAAATTTTTACCAACTGAATTTTACAAACTACTTTTGTGAGCATGGATGGAGGACTTCAGACATCGACTCCATTTAATAACCCTATTAGTTAGCTACTTGCAATGATACTTAAAATGATACTGCCTAGTGTTTGTAAAGCAGCCAATCTGGAAGTGCCATTCATTCCCCTTGTCACTGATTGGCTGAACCCTGAAGAGCGGAGATAAGGAAAACTATAGATCAGGGCTGCCCAAACTTTTTGAGGCCAATATGTCATTTTTCTCTCTGCAGCTGGCTGAGATCCGCCACATGACACGAATACATTTTATATGTGAATATAATTAGTTATAGCAGACATTAAATTGATAGAAACCCTAATGCGGTTTCTTCCAATTGATTTAATTTCACATAATAATCTCTGTAGGAGCCAGTCTATTTGTCCTGTTTGATATTTGTTGTGAATGGTGTATACCAGTTAACAAACTACTTTATTAGTTCAATTTTCTCGATTATTAAAGGTTCAGAAATGACCTGAAGAACCTGGACAGGTGATCAACTCAAAACCACCTCTACCTTTTTACTCTGTCTCTCTGTTTGTCGTTTAAATTGAATGCTCTAATCTCAATACATCAGTTAGGATCCAAACCGTTCTTTGAGATTCGATTTTGTGTCTCATAAGGATGGCTAGTATTTCAAAGACGTGAGTTTCCTTTGTTTTCCCAATCCGTTTTGGGCTCGGTTACCCAGTCACAACAGGAATGAAGAAAGTGTGTGACCATTTCTTTCCTGGAAACGACTCAGAGGAAAATGGCTCTCAGGATGATTTCTTCTGGAACAAATTTTCATCCGTTCCCAAAGAACAAACTGACCCGGCTGGGGAGGTTTGCTTTGGACAAGCGACAGAAATTTGTGGAACCACAGACTTTGACTTGACTAAGACTTTACAAGACAGTACAGAGGACTATTATACTGTCTTTGAACAAACTAACCCGACTGCTCAGAACGCGTCAGAGAACTCAAAGCTGGCCGTTGTTTTCGTTAGAGCCTGAAAGAGCTTATAAAATCTGGACAAACGTTTCCTTTGAGAGCAGCTGTGACTGGGGAAAAAATCCCCGTTGGCGTCAAACACCATCAGAGCATCGGTCAGGTTTTTTTTATTTTTCTTTCCCATGTTTCAGTGCACTTTTGGCCTGGAAGTCCCAGAGACCTCAAGAACCGCTTCTTCTGAATTTAGATGGCGAGCCCCAGCCCAGAGAACCCAGTGATGTGCTAGATAGTGACCTGACTGGTCACTAGCCTTGAAATACTGGGAGAATTGACTGACACATTGGAAGAGACTGTTATTTATTTTATTTTATTTTCTGTTTTTAAAAAAAAAGCGCGCAATTTTGGTTCAATTGTACATGTGGACCCACAATTGTTTATATTATAAAATTTTACTCTTTCTTATTGACACTTTGTGCACTCCCTTGTTGTTATTCACACCTAGGCTCCCTAGAATTCAGACTCTTTTGATCAGGCCCAACTTTTTTTAAATACACTTTCATAGAATTAGTATTAGTCAGAGAAATAAATTGAATTACCTGCCATTTACTACTATCAGGTGTATTTAAAGTAACTTTCCTCGTGGGTTACATCGTCTCTGAATTGTAGGGTGGCTCTGTCTAAGAACAAGAGCAAAGCCGCTGTGAGCGATTTTTCAACTGTTCCGAAAGAAATACACCAACCCGAACGGGGAGGTTAACAATTCGTCCCACATCTGGGACGTTCAGTCGTCCCAGATGTGGAGAGGACCGAAAACCGCACAATCTTGATGTTCTCCTACAAATTCCACAACAGTTGGGTGAATGCTGGTTTCCAATCCATCATTAACTTGAGCGTTACCCAGGAGGTGTCTCGCTCGGGAAAGGGTGTTTATGGAGGCTTCATCGATCCCATGTTGTGCGAGTCTTATCCACTCAGCAGTTAGACATCCAGGCAAACACTTTCCCCCCCTAAAACAAAATATCTCCAGTTCTGATGAAGCTGAGAGAGAGGAAACTGTTGTCAAAGGTGGGGAAAAGAGTGTGTGATAAAATGCTTACTGGAGTCTGTGTTGGTCTGGCTGGACTCATTTGGTGGCGACACAGACAGGGAATTGTACAACCGCAAACTCTTGCACTAAAGGTGAGACAGATACCCTGGAGCTAAAAAGCTATTATTATTATTGTTATTATTATTATTATTAACTGGTCAGTAAAGATACTCATGAAACACTGTATGTGATTAAATTTGACTAAAATATACGTTAAAATATGACACTTGTAAAGAAAACACAGAGCTGATCCTCACGCGACAGAAAAAGAGGGGAAGTGCTGTCAGTTACTGGTTGCTACGGTAACCACCAACTGCCAAGGCCTTTGACAGTTGGTGGCAAGGAGGTATCAGTCATGCCAGATCTGCGATTTGGTGTGAGGACCTCAGCATGAGAAATTGCAGACTGATGGGAGGAACCAAAGAGCACTGTGACGATAACAGCACATCCTGTGGAGTTTGGGGTATTTTTTCCTCCTATCAGGATCCAGAGGAATCACCTCAAACCAGATGCTGGACTGGATTTTATTTCAGTGTCGTTTGTGAACGTCAGCTCCTGATTTTCAACAGCGGAGCCATACAGGAAGGAAAAAAGCTTGTCATTTTGGAGAAAGTCTCTCTAAATGAGAAACAAAAAATAAACAGCATGTTTGATAGAGGAAAAGCCTGACTTCAAAGCAAGATGCCAAAGAGCACCAAACTATTTTAAAAAAATTATTAGACAATTAATTTAATTTGATATAATTATCGCTGAAGCAGCCATTTGTTTGTTAAAAAGTGAATGAAATATATTTGTCCTATTTGTTTGTTGTGAATGACTTATACCTGCAAATTAACGAGCTAATTATTAAAGTGTATTTGGTGGTCATAGTTGTTTTAGAGGGGGGTGAAGTATTCATGGATTTCAACTATCTATACATCAATCGATCGATCAATATATAGATATATATAACGACTTTGAAAAACTATTTGTCGCTCTGTTCAATACTCCTGTCCTTCACTTGCGCCTTGAATTATTTGGTGATGCTGTTGCAAAGGGGTAATAGTTTAGGTTATGCATAACTGATCTAATCATTTCCGTGGCAACGAGCAGAAGCCTAAGAACTTCAGTGATTTCATCGCCATGTCCTCACCTGTGACATAAATAGAACAAAGAACTTCAGAATGCTTGGATTTCAAAACATCAGTTCACATCCAAGCAGCTCTTCGAACTTCAACACTGTGTCTTGCAAGAATTTTTAGTATGGCAGACATATTAGCATGATTGTTCCCCTGGGTTTTGGCGATGGATATGTGACCGGAATGAATAAGGTTTGTGACACCTACTTCCTGGTAGTGATTCAGAGAGAAGTCGCTCTCAAGACAAGAGCACTGTCTCTGAGTTCGATCTTCTCGATTCTTTTCATTATGATCGTTCCCTGGGAAGCCAGCTTTCCCGGCTGGGGAAGTTTGCTTCTCTGAGTATGATCTTTTCAGTTCTTTTCTTTTTGAACCTTCCCCGGTTGGGGAAATTCTTTTGCGGATCCCCTGCTGCGGATCCTCAGGATCCGCAGCAGGGGAAGCTCTATTGGAGCTTTCCCCGGCTGAGGAAGGATCCTGAAGGAAGGATCCTGAGGAAGGATCCTGAAGGAAGGATCCTGAAGAAGGATCCTGAGGAAGGATCCTGAAGGAAGAATCCTGAAGGAAGGATCCTGAGGAAGGATCCTGAGGAAGGATCCTGAGGAAGGATCAAATAGACTGTTCTCAGAAGCCGGCTTCCCCGGCTGGGGAAGTTCTTTCGTATGTTAATTAAGATTATTTTCATAATAATTATTTATATCAATAACAATTACAATTATTATTATTAATGATTGAGCCGTATTTTAACATCTGTGAGGCTGCTTTTGAAAAGAGTTCAGCAACAACTTCACGGCTGACGTACAGCCTGAGGTACGAACTGATGGCCAATGGAGACAATTCGGCTGTCGATTTATCACCGAAGCTGAAATCCGCACTTGGGAGACAGTGGATCCTCAGACCAACGGACTGGCGCAGCAGGGTGCAAGGAGCAATGGTGAATAGGAAATGTTGTGCCCGGACACAGAAGAGGGGGAGGCGAGCCGGCGCGTTGGCCCAGCTGAAGGCAAGGAAGCCACCTATTCCCACCACCTCAGACCTGACATGATGTCATGATGCAGGAGGAGGAGGGCATGATGTCATGAGGAGGAGGAGGAGGAGGGCGCTCCTCATCACGAAGGACTCCACCCATCCTGCACACAGGGGGTTCCAGCCGCTCCTCTCAGGCAGGAGGCTGAGAAGCATCCAGAGCAAGACCCACCAAGCTCAGGAACAGGTTCTTCCGTTCAGCTGTCAGACTGCTGAACTCAAGCTGCACCAAATGCAACTTCTCCTCAGAGCTTATTTACACACAGACACATAACTACACATATATCACTTCATTTACTTTATTGTTCATCTGTTTATTTTTTGATTTTATTTCATTATCTATTTAATTTTTTAGTGTAGATAAAATTCACACTAAAAAATAAAAAATAAATTTTTTTTATCTGGGACCCGAGTACAAATTTTGTACCACAAACTCTCAAGGTTGTATGACAATAAAAAATCCTTGAATCCTTGATACCTAGTAACAGTAATAGTAATAATATAATATATTATTGTTATTGTTGTTTTTTTTTTATAATAGTAATGGTAGTAATAATAATAATAATAATTTTCCCACACAAAGAACAGAACATTCAGTCCGTTACAGCTTCATGTTTTTTGACTTGATGTTTATTTTGCGATTATTAAGTGATCGCTGTGGTAGATTAGCTACCGCTGCTATTAGCTAATTAAAAACACAGCCGTGGTTGTTTAGCTCATTCAAATCCCGGCTCCACTGATGATCTGTCTGAGTCGGTGTGTTTAAGTCGCCTTTGTTTTTATTTTTTAACTGAACCGAAACACACTGAATTCCACCGGACATCCACATGTTAAGGTTGTCAAAGTCAAGCTAGCATAGCAGAGCTACTTCTCTCGTCCTCGCTATTCTTTTCTTAACTTTTTCCTGATCTGTTTATCTGAGAGAAGTCGTAGGAACATGCTGCAAAAACTGCTTCAGTCAGAAAATATCAATAAAAAAACTTCCAGAAGCCTTCAATAAGAAGCCTTTAAACCAGTTTAGAAACTGGTTTTTGTTTCTAATGTATGCCACCTGCTATTGCCTTTCTCCTAAAGTTCTTTGCTGCCATAAAATAACAAGATTCTTGGCCTTCCTGCACACTAATGTGCTCTCACGGTCACCAAACGAAGGTATCCGTGAAAATATTTGTTTATGTAAATTGAGCAGTTATTTACAAAAGACCACTTAGTTTGCGGCAGCCACGTCAGACCACAGAGGACGTGTAAGAATCAAAAATGGAATGTCTCCAAGTATTTTGCTGAGCGAGTTTTCTCCAGGGACGGACCGATTCTGGTTTGATTTGTTTTTCCTCCGTAGTCTTTACAGAACATCTGTATTTACACTCAGACTAAATTACACGCAGGTGGACGCTGTTTACTAGTTAGCTGAATTTTGAAGGCAGTATGTTCAATTCCCATGGAGTATAGAGAGAAAGTCCATACCACCACCAAAAAAAACAAAAAACAAAAAAAAAACCTCCAGTCAGCTTTCTTTACAGGGCGTAATACAGTTTGAAAACTTTGTTTAAACAAGCTGTGTTTGTCTTAAATGGAAAAAAAAAAAAAAATAGTCATTTTCTTGCACAGCCCTACTTTTTCTGAGCTGCATTATTCAGTTGTCTCTGCTACGGGCTTTAAAAGGTTCCTCATTTGTTTTCCTGTGCATACTTTAGGCAGGTTTCATTCCAAAATCCTCTGAAATAGGAGTTTAAAAAGACAAGCAGTGCCTCAGGTGTCTCCTCTTTTCAAGGATGTTAACCCAATCATTTTAAGAGGTTCCCGTTTTCGGGTAGTTTGTCGCCGTAATGAATTTTAATTTAGCACGACGCACCATTTTCCAAAACTAAATCAAATTAAAGCCATGTGTCTCAGTTCTAGTAGCTGCTCTGTCGTTTTTGGCTCTACCTGTTAAAATTATGGACCAAACAAAACAGAAGTAGGGTTTTGTTTTTGGTTGTGAATGGAGCCATGTATAGTATTTATACCAGATTTTTCACATCATGCCATAAAATGTTTTATTTTATTTGGATTTCAGGTAAACGAAAGTTTTAACCTTAAAATGTAAGAAAAACGCTGAATGGTTTTTACAGCGTTTGCCATCTGAAAATCTGAAAAGTGCGGCATGCATTTGTATTTAGTCTGAAGCCCCCAAATAAAGTAAAATGCAACAAGCTGAATCCAGAAATGGCAAAGATTCAAGTCTCTTCTTTATGGAAAAGTAGCAGAGTTGTTGTTTCAAGTTAGAGGTAGCAGCATCATGCTGTTGGGATGCTTTTTTAAATCAAGGACAATAAACATGATCAGTGATGGTGATCAGAGAGACGTTTTCATTCGTCAGAATGGCCCAGTCAAAGCACAGATCTAGATCCAATTGAGAGTCTATGTCAAATCCTAAACCCTGATTATTTGGGACGTAACAACCAGACTGAGCTTGAGTTATTTTGTAAATAATGGGTAAAAACCCGAGCACAGCTGGTGAAAGTTCAACACAAATCGCTTTCAGAAGGAGCCCCGTTACCACAGAGAAGTGCAACATGCAAGCCACACTTTTCAGATTTTTACATGTAAATTTACCCTTTTGACTGCGCACTACTTTCTGTTGCTCTCTCGCATTAAATCCTAACAAATACTTTTGAAGCTTGTGGTGGCAAGATGACATGAACATGGAAAAGTTCAACATGCCTTTGTGAGGAAATGTGAATTATCCGTCACTCAGCTCCCAAGTTAAACTAACTGTGTTTTTAGAGTGTTTATGCATCTAGACTGCGTGCACACTTGAGAGTACAACCCCGTTCACACACGAAACAACCTCGCACCTCGTCTCCCATTCACACTGTACACCCCGTGTGTGTGTGTATGCTGCACAGCCACAGTACGCCACAACACCATATGGGTAATTTTATCATCCTTCACGTTGGACTTTATTATCCCTCCTCCCCCACTTTTTGCAAATCCAATACTACAATAATTGCTAAGGAGTGTAATTCATGACTAATTGATGCTGCGGTTAATTTATTCAAACTGACTTATCAATATTTCACGCGACTCCTCCATTATTCACGGCAGAACATGTGCTGAAACCTATCTGTGTCAGGCCCACGCAGGAAACGTCTGCGTCGCTCTCGTAGTCCGACGAGTTCTTAACTTTTTGTTTTGGTTTTTGTTTTGTTTTGTTTTTTTTGCGAGTTTTGCTCAAGAACGTTTTGGGATGAACTGGCGCTGGCTTTGAGCGAGCCAGGTGGGGACGGCACAGCCGAGACGCGCTCTGAAAACACTAGCAGGTCTCGTTGCTGGGAGGTCGTGTGGCTTATTAAACGCACCATAAATTAAAACAAACTCAATGATTTCCATTTGTCTGATTTATTGTTCTCTTCGTTTTCTGTCTCTCGTTCTACCAAAACTGGATGATAAAAGTCTTCAGTCGTTGGTCTCAACTAGCTCCTTGTTTTGAAGAACTTCACAATTCATTTTCTGTGTTGTTTCTGTTGTTTTTATTTATTTTTGATTCTTAAAATGTCTTCCAGTTCCAGTGTTGAATGTTCATTAGAGCTTCAATTTTATTGATCTTGATGTGTTCTTACGTTATTATGAATTTGCCATTACATTACTTGAAAATGGTCTGTTATCGTTATCGCAGTCATATCTCGGTCAATCTTGTCGTCCAGCAAAAATTTCGTGATGACAACGAGAGGCGCATGAGGTGCGTTTATTATTTATTACACTAAATATGTCATCATAATAATCTAATAAGCATCACTAAATTAAAATGAGTGATGCCTAAAAAAAAACCCAAATGTGTCTGCATTTTCAGGATCTTCTCCTCTATTTGTTCTATGAAAGTGTCAGCAAATGTCAATACAGTTGAAACTATGATTAAATGCAGGTTCTGTGTGCAGTTTAGCGATACAAATCTCACTTCTTTATGCGACTGGCGTCCTAAAGAAGCAGAGAGGAATGTTTTTTCAGAGCGATAGCCGTGTTTGTGGGGCTACGGTGCAGTCACAACCACACGGTTACCTAAAAAGAAGACCTAATAAATAGTTTTTATTGTCACTTTTATGGTTTCACAGTAGAACAACAAAACGTCATAATAAAACTTTCAGCCCATCATTCCCACCTCCAGTGCTTTGCAGTGCAGCGGTAAGCACCCGTCCACTTCCTCTTTTCCCCCCCTTCCCCCTTCGAATCCCACCTCTCACTTCGTCTCATTCCCACCCTCTGCGAGATTACCGTTGCCACAGCAACGGCCGCATATTGGCTCAGAAATCACAGTGGTTGTGGGTGCCATGGCAACACATTTATGCTTGTGTTTCACTCTGCTATCGGAGATGTACACACTTACACACACATAAACGCGCGCGCAAGCTTAAACGTAGGGCCTGAATGACCGTGTGTCGCTTGTTTCTGTTTCTCTCTTTCCCCCCCCAGTAAAGATTAAAGCTGCCGTGGTGTCGAGTCATTTTGTAAATGGCTTATGATTTATGCAGCAGATTCTGTGCACTTTGTACCGGTGCCAGGACTCTACAGGACGGGGCTCTTAGCCGGACACATGGGGCTGCATGAGACGGGAAGATTCAGATCATAAGAGCCCATTGGAAAATATCAATATTTAATACAGGAAGTCAAATTACAGAGACGCGTCGTACGAGACACCGAGTTACAGACGGACCGATTAGCATTACAAATAATCACTTTAAAGTCACGTTCACTCGTTTTGCTCTTTACCTTTTTTTTTTTTTTTTTTTTCGCATATCATCATATGTAACTTGTGCATGGTTTTGATGCAAGGTTACCATGGAAACAGTCACAGGGAAAGTGAGGAGGAGATGGCAGAGTGAGCGATTGAAAGCGTTAAGATGTTTTGCGTGTGTGCGTGTGTGTGTGTGTGTGTGTGTGTGAAAGAGATGATTTCACCTGACATGAAAATTCTTGGGTTTTCTCTGCACACACTCCTACACACACGGTAACCGTAATCACTGCCAGGCTGCCAGCGAGGTGCAGCGTTCACTCCAAGACGGATCAAACGATCTGGTTTGGCAGAAGCAATAAAGGTTTTTCTTAATTTCCTTTACAAACCCAGATACGCGCACGCCGAAAAAATGCGAGCTGCTTCGTCTCCACAGGCGCGGCGTCGTCCACCAGCCCCGTCAGTAAATGTTTGCCTTGTTGAAATTGCCGCTCCGTCACTTTAGATGACAAGTATAGAATGCAGCGTCCGTAAAATAACGGGATTCATTGCACCGCTCTCTTTTTCTACCTGTAGGAATTCCTAAGAGTCGCACTGTAAGGGCAGTATTGAAATGAAAATCGAGTGAGAGATCTTCAAACCATCTAAAAAGTCACACAACAACAACAACAAGCAGTAGCGGTTCTGACACAAATGACTCCCTGGACTGTATTTAGGTCCCCCAGTTTGGTCCATGCTAGTGTCCTGTTGTTCTGTATCAAACAGTTTTGCAATTGCCATGTTTCCATTAAATAAGAAAAGCAGATTAAAATTACACACAAATGATTTTTTATTTTTTTTATTTTTTTTTTGCGCAATAAGTCATTAATAAACAAGCCGCGCCATCATCTTCCAATCACTTCTTGTCGTCTGATTCCTGCTACTCCTGGTTTCCGCCACTAGTAACGTCCACCCGTTGATCACATGACTCACGATGCGGGGAAAAAAAGTGATTTTATTGCAGTTTTGTGTAATAAATTAGGACAAAAAGCTACCTTATTTGCACCCAAACCTTTGATATAAAAAAAAAACATGTTTTTTTTTTTGTTTTTTTTTATTTTTTAATTGGCCTGCTTCCATTAGACAAATATATTTTCGAAATGTCAAATAAAGCATGGTCCATGGAAACGCGGCTCCTGGCTGATTTCTCAGACCTTTGAGGAGGAGAAGAATATACATTTCTTTAATTTAAAAGAAATGCGTCATGCCCTACATGCAATCAAGAACTTGATTAAGATATTCAAGAGTTAGAAAGAAATATAATTGTGCATCTACATACTGATGGAACCTATTGTTTTCTTCATTTATTAAATTTGCCATGGCGAACATCCTCAGTGGACACGCACGGGTGCTGCCCACATCCCAGTTGGAATTAAATGTCATTTATGGAAAATTGTGCCGATCGGGAGGAGCCAAGTAACGATGAGGTCCAAGCACAGAGCCTTGGGGTACACCAAAAGAGAGTGGGAAATACTAAGCGGTTTTACAAAATGATTTTAGTTGGACCATATGAGTAAGACCACAGACAAAAAAACCAGTCCATGGTTTTGTCAGCTGATGGCTCAGTGATGACGGTGTGAGAGATTTTGCAACCTTGAGCAGATGATTGGTAACTTTTAAGAGTCATTTCAGTTGTGCGAAGTCATTGCCTATCAGATTGGAACAGTTCTTATAGATAATTGAGAGAGTGGTAGCCATGAATCTGGAATATACATGTTTATTTTGTAGAAGTTTGGAATTGAAAGAGAAATAAAAATGAGAAGAACATTGTTTGGCATTGTCTAAATATGACGTTTTTGAGCAAAGATCTATAAGCTGTCAAAAAAAACAAAAAAAAGACTCTTCACTGTTTAAAAGCAACCACACCATTCAACATGATATACTTAGACATCTATTGCAAATGTAGGACGTATGTAAATTGGCGCTGACAACAATGTTTTTCAGCCAGTGATGCTCTGTCCCTCTCCTCCTTGTTTCTCTCTGCAGGTACCTGATGAATGTGACATTTGAGGGGCGCAATCTGTCGTTCAGTGAAGATGGGTACCAGATGCACCCCAAGCTTGTCATTATTCTGCTCAACAAAGAGAGACAGTGGGACCGGGTAAGTTGGAGCAAGACGTGGCAGCGACTGGTTGTCTGTTTTGTCATTTTCAGATATCTGGAGGAAGAGCTCTACCTGCTCCATCCATTTCTGTTTTGTTTTTTTAAGCTACACTCGAAGCTAATTGTCGGCTCACCCAGCAGGCGGATCGAGGCTGAGGGCTCGGTATTCGTCTCCCTCTGGACCTATTGTCGGATTTTTTTTACCGTTTAAGCATTTAAACGGTGTTAGGCTTCTGAAGCGCTGCTCTGATTAGATATCATCAACTCGGCGAAGGCGCCTTTGAGCCACTCGGTTCAGCAGAAGCCTCTGACTTCGGATGTGCACAGACTGCGGATCTAAAAGTAAATATCCAACTGTTTAATGCTGCTGTTTAAGGCGCTAGTATGTTTAGTTTAACTGCAACTGTATTTTACTATAAAATAGTGTCACTTTTTATGAAGAAGCAGAATCAGGTTGCCACAGCCTGCGAAATCCAGCCGTTCACGTTACTTTTAGGTGACTTTATTTTATTTTTTTTCCCCTGACATTTGCCCTTAGAAAGGTGTTCTGGAAATGATTCGCATCACTTTGAAAAACAATTACCTAATATCCAGTGTCATGTTAATACTATTGTTACAATTATAATTGGTATTTTATGTGATACACCAGCTCAATTCCGAAGTGCTAAGAAAATGCCAGATGTTGTGACATTTAAAAGAACAAAAACAAAATGTTAAATGTGTGTTAATTTACACATTGAAGAGTCGACTTTGATGACAGAATTCTTTCATTCCATCCATCCATCCAGTCTGTCTTAGTACTGAAAAGTATTTAAGTTTCAATGAAGATCCTCAAGTGGATTTAGGTTTAGACTTGGACTGACCATTCTAACACACAAATATGCCTTTATTTGAAGTATTTATCACTCTAACCAGTGCTGAAGAAAAGCGTAGCCACAGCATGATGCCACAACCACCGTGTGTTACCATGGGATTGTCATTGGTAAACTTTTTAATGTTTTCTCTCTACAGTTGGTTTATTCCTCATACTCATCCATTCCATTTCACGGAACCTGAAATGATAAACTGGTAAAAAAAAAAAAAAAAAGGCTGTCAGTAACGATGGGTAGAACTGCAGCGAGAGATAGTCCTGAAAATAAATCTCCAACACACTCTTTAGATTTTTATTTGTAAAAACTGATAATGTTGCATCATTTTCTTTACACTTCATGATCGTGAACTACCTTATGTTGCTTCACCACATCAAATCGAAAAAGAAAAAAAAACACATAACAAAAACCTAAATGGGTCTTGTGCTTGTAACATGACAAGACATGAAAAAGTAAAATGTGAAACTGTAAACTTGGACGTAGTAGCTGTACATCTGTGTATCTAATCAGATTCCACTATATGTTACAGTGAAGCTCCCTTTTTTTGGACGCAGTTCACAAACACTTGGAAAAAGTCTGGAGCGTCGACTCGAAAGCTTTTTATGAGCATGAAAAAACAACAACATTCCTGTCTGCTGAACTGCAGTCCATTCATAGAGACTCTGAGACTCGGCTCCACAGCATATGTTCTGCGTCCTCGGGGTTAGAACCTGCAGGCTCGCTGTGTGGTGCTCCTTGTGTGAAGCGTGCATAATTTCCCCGAGTGTGCGTGGGTTATCTCTGCAGACTCCATTTTCCCTCCCGCAGCACAAAGACTTGCAGGTTGGGCTTAATTGCCGACTTCAGGATTCCCGTAGGTGTGGATGTGCCTGCCGATAATTGCCTGTCTTTTCAAGTCGACCCTGTGATTGACTGGCGGTCCGTCCGGAGTGAGCCGCCCGCCTCTCGAACTATTATAGATACCCCCCCCTCCCCCCTCCTTAGCACAGCGGCAGCTATAGATACGGGAGGAAGCGGACTAAACAGAGCATCTATTGTTCATAAGCATGGAGGCCTTTGAACCGAAGAAGTGGAATAAGCAGTAAGGAAAAAAAAAAAAACAAAAAAAACTTCAGGTAAACTTTCCGCGCTGATTCAGCTCGTTTCGAACAAAACCCGGCTTTTAAAAATCCGTTTTATGATATGATATAAACAGAATAAAAAGCGACAGAGTACGGCGGAGCAGAGAAGCCAGCGGTGTACATATGGCATCGATAATTCAAGCCACCCAAAATGAACCTGTCGCCGGCCGCCACCTGCCGAGTCAGCACGCATCTGTGTCGGAGATGATCCCGCGCCGTCTGACTCCCTCCCTCTCTCTCTCCCCCCCCCCCCCTCACTGCTTTCTATTCTCCGTACATCTCTCCGTCTTCTGCCTCTCTAATCTATATTCTGTCCTCTGATCAGAGAACAAGGTGAGTTGTTCCCCCCTGGTCTCCCTCTTCTTTCTCCTCCACCTCAACCTCCCTGCTTTATCGCTCATGTTTAATTCCCAACTTGATTTCCAAATTTTCTCGGCTCTCCCCCCCCCAAACCCCCCCCCCCCTGTCTCCGACGCCCTCCGGCCCCCTCCCCCCCCGCCCCCCCCCCCCCCCCCCCTTCAAAGTGGTGTGGTAACGTCCGCTTCCCGTCTTTCTTCTCACACCGTTTCGGTCCAGACAGAAAAAAAAAAAAAGGAAGGAGCTGCGTTGTGCTCCAGCCTCGGCCTCATCCTTTCCAGGCTGCGAAGCCAAGTTAGTGTTGTATCCTCCCCCCCAGGAGAGAGCGATGTGTTTGAACACATTTCCATATTTAATGAGTGCGCAAACTGGACTTTACACACTTGACCACAGTTCCCTGCTCTTGGGATTAAGTTGTGGCGAATCGTCTGATCCGTTTCTGCTTCAATCCTCTTGATGAAAGGGGTCTGGCATGTCCAGGTAGGGTTTTTTTTTTCCCAGAGTGGCATTGTGGGGAAATTGACTAATTGGTGATGCTTGTTGAGTGGAGTAGAGCTCCAGGGGCTGGAGGGCCCTCCAGCCATACAGCTGGACACTCTTCTACTCAAGATCCAGCATTTTGCATTTGGATGAGTTCCATGTAAACTCTCTAACCACCCTCGTTTACTTCAGATTCCCCTTTTTATTCAGCAGAAATATCCGTTTTTTTTACAGCTCGCTTTCTTTAAATCTTCCTGCTTTTTGTTTTTGTTTTGTTTTTGTGATCTAAATTCTGCCCGGTCCTCTGCATCAGCCTCGTCCTTCTGGTTAACCTTGTTCTCATTCTCTACTACCAGTTCCCAGTCCTGCCCCTCCCTCTCCCGCTCCTCTCTCCTCCTCTCCATATTCAAACGACGCATTCACGCAGCATTGTTTGGATGCAAGCGCAATCACTCAATGACAGGGGCATCTCGATGAATTTGTCATTTAAAAGTTGCTTCGTTATAGCTCTCAGATCAAAATGTAAGAACTGAGTTGAGAGGAAGTAAACAGTGCTTTGGAAAAAGTTGCTTGACGTCCAGTCTGAAGTTTCCACAGCGCATAGCTGTTTCAATTCAAGTCCTTATACATTTTTGTCTAAATAGCACAATTTCACACTTGTAGTGTTTCTGTTAAATAAGAAATGAATAAAATCCCATGTAAATAAGCCTGTTCACATGATAAATAATGAAAAGTCATGGCAGCGACTGATGTAAACAGTTACATGACATTCATTCATAACTCAGTTGTGGCGTTAGGGCTTATCATCTATCAGCCAGTCAGAGGAAACATCGGCCGTTGGCGCAACAAGCTCCTGCTACTTTGGAGCAATTAGGGGAAATGGTAGTCAGAAGAGTTTTATGAACTTTTTATGAACTGTGCGGTGCTCTGAGAGCTCAGCTGCACCTTGTCCGAAAAAAAAACAAACAAAACCAAATGATCATCCTCCTACTGCTTCCTGTCATCTTCTTTGTCGTTTTCACCAGCAGTAACCTCCAGTTGGCCATGTGACTCATGTGGTGCGAAAAAAGTGTTTTTATTTCAGCTTTATAAAATTTTTACAAAATCTTTTTTGACGTAACTGAAAAACCACCACAATCTAGTGCAACAACTTTTTAGCGTAAAACCCAAGGGGTTTTTTTCTTGCAAATTGGCTTTTTTCCGTCAAGCAAATTTCTTTTCGTACTTTCAATTTGCATCATTTTATGACCGACGTAAACTCACCCAGTGACGATCTCAGAAGTCTTGTCATCTGCCGGTGTTGCTTTGCTGCGGTTCATTTGGTCCGTAATCCAAAGGACTCGCGCTTCTCTCTGCTGACAGGCTTAATGGTGATGCTGAATAAATTTTCCAGCGGGACTTGGCATCTGCCTGTACTCACAAAGACACCCAACGCCTGCTTTAATGACCACGCCATCGCCGTGACTGACGGGTCAACAAAATGCTCAGACCAGAACCCCACACAGAATCCATCAGGCGTTGTCAGGACCGAGACGAGAGACACCAAACTAAATGATGCCGATTACCTGAAGGTCACTGTTAAAGCAACACATGTTGCACTCAGAGATTTGACCTTTGTGGGTTATTATATAAGTTAACGTGTGTGTGATGAATCTTTACAAAATACGAGTTTCACTTCTTTAATCGAATGACTGAATCGAATTAACTTTTTGATGATATTCTAATTTTTGACATGCGCCCGTGCTTCCGCACAATAATTTTCAGAATTGCATTTTCAACTCGAATGCCTGTGGGTTCTGTGGACATGTGGACATGTTTACTTCATTGTCTTTGATTTCCTATTTTTTATTTTTATTTTTTTAACTTTTTATTATCTTCGTGTTCTTCCTTTCTTTTGTTCAGTTTGTCACCGTTATGGTGATCCGGCTATCATTCCCCCGGCTTAACCCGCCATCTTTGTCTCCTTTTCATTGATTTCTTCGCTTCGCCCACTTGAATCAGACACAGTCTATCGTTCCCGTTTGGTCAATCACGTCAATTATTCAACAGGAGAATGTGACCTGGCACCGCGAGGCAACCAGACGCGCCACATCGTTTGTCTAAGCTGCCGGGTTGAGAAAACTTCTTTCATCTCGTTTTGCCAACTTCCAGTAAGGATGAGCTATCATTCTTCAGATTCTTTTCACCCGATCTAACCTGTGTATTACACGGGCAGATGGCCCACCTGCAATAAAATGCAGGACGCTCAACATGAGGCTTTAAAATCCCAACTGGGTGAAGATGTTTTTGCTGTAAGGCATGCGTACTCCATATTCCTCTTTGATGATATGCCTCCGAACTGTTTGTAGCCGCAGAGCAGTCGTTATTTTTTTATAGACTGGAGCTACTGTAGTGTGAAATGCGATCTGATTTCATTTTTAACTTTGATTCCTGCCAGGTGAGGCGTTCAGTGCTTATAAGGACAATCGTCCAGAGCGGAGCCGGAGGGGGAACACTTAAAAATATAAAACGAGAATAATAAAATAATAAATGTGTCATCTGTGTTTTACTTACAGTTTCAGATGAAGGTGGTCATACCGCATTTCATCGCAGCAGAGCCACAATCGTTATAGGCCAACATAAAGCAGAACTGAAAACGAGGCGTGGGTTTTCTATAAAATCAAATCTTTTAAAAGCATTTTCTTGCATTTGTTTTCATCTCTTTCACTTTCACAGCAATAAGCAAACTCCAGTGCTGTCATTAACCACCCAAAAATTCCCTAAAAAGTGACAAATTGTTCATGGATGTTGAGGAAATCCTTTAATCACCCGTGGCAGCCATACTGGGCGCAGAAAAAGAGCGGTGTAGGCAAACACTGGCTTTTTGACAAAGTTCATTTGGGAGTCCACTGAGGTGATCAAGTGAGCTACGTCTCAGTGAAACGGGGGTAAATTTGCTAAATTGCAAAGTCAAAATTCTTTGAAGCTACCTTCAATTTTATAACATTTTATAAAAACTGAAGGTAAGATAGTTAAATGTGCTACAAAATTGCACTATATACGTAATACTGAATGCCTTTGGACGGCACTCTGTGAGAAAAACAGATGTCTTGAAGGTGAAACACTGTTTAGTTTGTTTTCTGCACGTCTCTGCAGGTGGGTAAATGGGAGAACGGCTCCTTGTCCATGAAGTATCACGTGTGGCCTCGCTACGAGCTGTATGGAGGGGCGGCGACCAGGGAAGACGACCACCTGTCCATCGTGACGCTGGAAGAGGCTCCGTTTGTCATTGTGGAAGACGTGGACCCGCTGAGTGGGACCTGCATGAGGAATACCGTCCCCTGCAGAAAACAGATCAAAACGCTGTGAGTCTGTGATCCAACACGTACCAAATCATGTTTAACAGAGTCGAGATTAACAAAGCGTGACGCATTTATCTTCACACATGTTGCCAGGGATTGTTGCGTTTTTTTTTTTTTTTTTTTTGTTCTTCGTTCTTCTTCCCCAGCAAAATCTGTCACAGCAGCTGAAACTGACCGTAGCAAAATCGACATCCACAACAAAAAAAAAAAAAACAACAAAAAACTGGCAGCCGAGTCAATTATGGAGGTTTCTCGCGGTTGCTTTACAACACCGGAGGTAGAATAATTTCACACCTCAACAGTGTGAGAATGACAAAGCCAGAAACGCTGAACAGCATTCACGAGTGAAATCGCCAATTCAGACAGATGCACATTTTGGATTAAACACTGTTTATCTCTCTGTTTATGCAGCAATCAGACCAAGGAGGCGGGGATCTACATCAAGCGTTGCTGTAAGGGCTTCTGCATCGACATCCTGAAGAAGATCGCCAAGTCGGTCAAGTTTACGTACGACCTGTACCTGGTCACGAACGGGAAGCATGGCAAGAAGATCAACGGGACCTGGAACGGCATGGTGGGAGAGGTGAGGGGAAAAAAGTCTATAAGTTTTATAAGCCCCCCCCTCCCTGTCGCTTATTTCTGTTTACTCTGCTTGTTGTTGCTCTGGCTTTCCACTTCCAGTGTTTAAACAGCGCAGATCCGACAGATTTCACAGGTCAACAAATCCAAGTCTGTCGTATCCCTGGAAATTGTACTGCCATGTCGTTTATCATTTGTCGTGCGAAACTTGCGAATGAAGATTGCACCTGATTCACTGTTTGTGACACTGTTAATGACATTACTGAGGTTTATGGTGTTGTGAGAACCTGAGTAATCAGAGTGTGCGCTGCTGTGCTGTATTTGGCTCCGTGTCAAGTGAAGACAGGGGGAGAGCTATGGAGTGTTTGAGGTCAGCACGGAAAATGCTCCATTACCAAACAGCCTTCGGTACACAGAGACCTGAAGTCAGTTTTAGTCAGTAAATAATTGTAAAAACAACAAATGATGCAGAGGGTGGGGAAATGTAGTCGTCATTTGAGTCCAAACTTCAGCTGTTTTCCATTAGAGCCCTTGATTTAAAGCAATTTTGCGACTCTCCTTCAAATTTATGTTTAAGCAATTGCTCTGTATTTGGTTGGGTTTCTATCAAGACCAAATTAATTTATGTATATTTTGATCTGTCATTGACCTAATACCAAAACTCTATGCCCAGTATGTGAATCATTTTCCAGTCCAGTCCAAAGTTTATTTCTGCCAAGTATTTGAAAAAATGTCTTCAAATGTCACTTGTCAGGCGGAGAACATATAGAATAATTGTACTTTAATTCTGCTGTCTTTAAGAATGTTTCAGTCTCCACTACTTTGTCAGTACCGGATTAACTTCCCTTACTCTTGAGGAATTAAGAAGGGCTAAATTAAAGTCCTCAAGAAAAATAAACTACTTCATTAACTACCTGAACAGGGTCTATCCCTTACTTAAATTGTTATAGCTATATTTTTAGTTCCATTCAGATTTTGGAGTTTTTGGATCAAAAACCTTGGCCCTTGTCAAACTACCTCTTATGTGTATTACGTCACCTTGTTTTCAGTCTGCCAAAACCAATCGCTTTGGTGTTGACAACATTTCTAATGGCCATTGGACCCATGACAAGGTTACTGTCAGTTTTCACACTTAAGTCTGTAGGTGCCAGCTGTGTTTCTGTTGATTGATCTTGGCGTTTTGTTAATGAGGGAAGCGGTAAGCCAATCGATTGTACCCTAAAGGTCATCCGTTGGAAACATGCTGAGTGGCTCAATGTCTGAACGTTGACACGAAGGACCTTCAGAAGTCACGGACATCGTGCGTCTACCCCCACCCCACTGGAACTGTTTCTATTCAATTTACATTAAAACCGACCCATTTAACGTCTCACGTAGAGCCATTATTGTCACCCTGCCAGCATCTTTAGTGGGTACAGAGCTGTAAATGTGGTCACCTGAAATAAACTCTGTCAGCCAGGCTAAAAGCTCTGTAATGCGTCCTGTCCCACAGAGGAGCGGTCATTAGGAAGACAAAGAGCTGCGTTCAAGAACCTCTCTAACTCACAGACACGCACACAGACGAAAACATTTATAAAAGATTAAAGAAAGAGGAGAGTAAGACTCAAGAGGAATTTCTCTCTCTCTATTATCTATTTATCTACCTATTAGTGTAGCTGGCTAGTTACCATTTCAATAATCTAGCTATGTAGTTATCGACTAGTTATTTATCTATGTAGCTAGAGAGGTAGCTATCTAGCTAGCTAGTTAGCTTGTAAGCCAGCTATGTAGTTATCTAGCTACATAGCTGGCTATTTGTTTGGGTTGTTTCGGTCCAACTAAAATGGACCGAAACAACCCAGAACCTGCAGCTACCAGTTAAGCCTGCAGCTACATCGATTATGGTAAAATAAAGGTGGACTGAGCCAAAGCTTTGCACAATTTGGGTCTCATGGCTGAAAAACAAAAACTGGTTTTAGAACGAATAAAGCTGCTTTAGATCATGATTCTGAAATGGTCCTTTTTATATGAACTGGCAAGAAAAGTGGCGTGATATCCAGCCAGAGCATTGCCACATTTGTGGAATATTATTATTATATACTTGATCCTTATTGTCTTCTTTTGATACTTTACAGTTCAGGAAAATTCGACAATAAATTCCTTCATGACGTGCTTTCTAAGAATCCCTGAATTACTGGGTAAAGACTTTCAGATTTGTTATAATAAACACGTTTTATGGTGTTGTTGACAACATATTTCTGTCTACCTACTCTTTCAACGTTGGCAAAACGAGAGTCTGTGTCAAACTGTCAATGGGCTGATTTACAGACTGACTGACACAGAGATGCTGAGCAGAGCTCGCGATGCTTTTACCACTTGTCAGACTTCAAAAGATGAAAAACAAATTTAAAAAAAAAAGGAAATCATCAAATGCTTTGAGAGGCCCCACACCGTTTCCTGGCTTTGTTGTGGCAGCCAGAATCTGTGTTCACGCCGAACCTGCAATATTATAGACAATACACTTTGAATTTCGCCTCGCTGAGAGAGTCGCAGAAGACAGTGGTCAACACGCGCGCGCACACAAACCGAGACACACAAACGCACACAGATCCTCGCTCAATCATTCTCAATAACACCCACATGGGTCACTTTCATAACACGGAGAGAACAAGTCGTAGGAGGGAGATGGAGAGAGCGAATGGCGAGAGGGGAAGTGAGCACACTGCTGGATCCACTTGTTCGCCTCCCCAGGGAGATGTTCGCGCATTCAGGCGCACACACGCAGGCTCCGATGCACATTTAGATCCATATTTGCACACTCTGAATAAATCTGACTGAAAACTTACAAATGCGCACAAACAACGGAATGGCAGATAATCTGCAAGGCAGACGTGTCGCATTTTCCCCTGCCTGAAAAGGTCCACTTCACAGGTAGACGAACAAAGCTTCTCTCACGTCTCTTTCTCTTTTTCCCTTTATGACTCACACGGAAGTGCACGATGTTGAAGCGCACAGCAGAGCTTTGACTCACAGTCTCACACACACACGCACACACACACACACACACCTTATTAACTCAGGGAGACAATCTCGTCCCACTTTACCCCAATGCTTTAAGGCTATGAAATTTGGGTCTAAATATACCACCTGTGCAGGAGAACTGAAGGGAGTTAGGCAGGTAGTGAGAGGCACTGAACCGGCTATTTCCAGCAGCCATGACCCACTGTGGTAACCCACTTTCTTCCTCTCTCCTTCTGTCTTTCTCCCTCTTTCTGTGGCCTGGTGAGCATCACGAGTGTCCACTTGAGAGCTCTGCGAGGAAAGTAGTTTTGCCTCCTGTCGCTACACGCCGTACTGCATCTTTGTCTCCAGTGTCTCCAGTTTTGGGCCTCACTTTCCACTTATTAATAACTTTTGTTCCTGTTTTTGCTGAAGCGTGCCATTACGCTCTCTTTCTATAGTCTTCATTTCAACAAGTTATGACATCTAGACAGTAATTTCATCACCTATTGGCCTAATGCAAGTTCATGTTGGGGAAAAAGAAAACTATCTGTGACCACATTTACAACATGGTTTCATCATAAAGTAGCAAAGAGAAGATCCTCTCTGATGATTTATGAGGCAATGCAAACAATTCGGTGATGTCCTACTCACATGAACTTTGAAGAATCAAGCGAGCATTGCGGAAACAAACTCTCCAGAATCGATGTAAAGTGTCACACATGAAATAAACGACAGACATTTTCCTATTGTAAAGGGCTGCACATCAATGGTGATGAAAATGTTATCAGTTTGATTCACTGAAAAACTACCATAGGTTGAAGTTCCCCAATCTGTTCAAAATGTGTGTTAATGACGAGAGGTTGTGTTTGTCAAGTCCTGCTGTGCTTGGACCTTGAAGATGCCGGCCATCTGCTTTCAAAGACAGTAATTGCTTCGTCCCACCATTAAGCCATGAGACTGAACATCCTCACACAAGTCATTGTATAAAGAGACCCGCAAAGGGGGAAAAAAAGGGCAAAAGTCAAGTTTTATTTCATTTTTTTGTCTTCATGGCATAACAAAAGATTTCTTAAACCATTTGTCAATAATCGATTGGAAAATCTTATTCCAGCAGTCAAAGCTCCTTTTAGTTACTGACCAATTTTGTTCACGTCTCCATTGGTATTTTGACAATTTATTTCTGGCAAAAAGCTCCAGCTTTTTGAGGTTAGAACAGATTGTTGATCAGACTTAGGTTGAGACTTTGACTAGGCCAGTTTAACACGTTCAGATCGCTTCCCGTCAGGAACTCTTAAGATTCCTAGCTGAAGTGATTTTTCTGACTTAATACTGCTCTAGTAATGGTTTCATTTCCAATGTCTGCTTAAGCAATGGATGCCATTTTCTTTCTCTTGCCCAGGTTGTGTTAAAAAATGCCCACATGGCTGTCGGATCCCTAACCATCAACGAGGAGAGGTCAGAGGTCATCGATTTTTCTGTTCCCTTCATCGAAACCGGAATTAGCGTCATGGTTTCCCGCAGTAACGGCACCGTTTCACCTTCCGCATTTCTAGGTGAGTAGCAGTGATCAGCCGCCATCTTTAAAAGATGAATGAAACCCCCTCCAGTTATCGCATAAATCTAGAGCAGAGGTGTCCAGTGTCGGTCCTGGAGGGCCGGTGTCCTGAATGTTTCATGTTTTCCTGGTTCAACCCACCTGAATCAGATAAGTGGTTCATTACCAGGCGCATGCAGAGCTCGATGACATGCTGAAGAAGTAATTGTACCGTTTGAAAAGGCTCGATTGGTGGATGGACACATCAGAAACATGCGGCGCACTGGCCATCGACGACCAGGATGTGCAACTGATGCTCAAATTAGATGCAGGATATGGAAAGGTTGTTACCGACGTGCAAAAGCAAATGTAAAAGCAACTGCTTTAATCCCAGAATGTAACAGCAACTGCTTCCCAACTTTGTACTTTTAGATGTTTTGTTTAAGTTAGATGAGATTCATTTGACTCTCATACCTGGGAGAGTCAGGTATGAGATACCTGGGAGAGTCAAGTATGACTCTCCCAGGTATGAGAAAAATTTCCAGAAAATTTTTGTTAATTTCCTGGAAATTAACAAAAAAAAAGTATTCAATCACTTAGCGAGGTGTGGTAGCTGATTATCGAATAGTTAGCACTTACGTTTGATAGTTTATATCCATGTTACCCCCTTTACAGTCTATGAACTTACCAAATTTGGCATTCAGGCATAACTAGATCACAGCTACTGTCAATTAAGCAATCGATCAATCGATCAATGAAGTTTATTTGTATGGGACATTTCAGACACAAGGCAGTTCAAAGTGCTTTACAACAAAAAATGTAAAACTAAAAAGTCATAACATCATGAAACCACTAGCAAAAATGACATTTTGTCAACGGCCATCATCAAAATAATCAATACACATCAAATATGCTGGTCAGTGTTTCATTTATTGTGGTTTAAAGGCCGTGCTACGCAGCTGAGCCTTTAGCCCTGATTTAAAGGAGCTCAGTGTTTCAGCTGCTTTGCAGTTTTCTGGACGTTTGTTCCAGATTTGTGGAGAAGCGAAGAAGCTGAGTGCTGAGTGGCCCATCAGGCTGGTTTGGTTCCATTATTTTTGATAAAGTCTTCGGACCGCTCTTCGGTTCATTCAGAACAAAAAGGCTCTTTTAATTAGACGTTGTTCTCTAGAGTGAGTTTAGCAGCTGTTTTAGTGAGATCCAAGTGTTTTTGTTTACTTCATAAAGTGAAGGAATTAAAAGTGATTTAGCAGGTGGAAATGCATGAAAATAAGTTTCAGGAAATTTTCCCTGACAAGGTGTTCTAAGCTGCATGATAATTCTGCTAACTGCTGATATTTTCTCTTTCTCTCTCGTTCTCTTTGCCCTCTTATGTTTCCCACTCCTACTCAATTTCTCTGACGCTCCCTTCCACTTTTCAATATGACATCCTGCATTTGCATATCTCTCTCTCGCGCCTCATTTTCTCTTTCTCTCTGCTGCCCTTGCTCAAGGGAAACTTTTCCTCCCTCCTGATGTTCCTCCTTTCTTCACCGCCTCCCGCCTCCTTACTACTCCTTTCTGAAATATTCTTTCTGCTGCCTCTCTTTCCAACCATGCTTCCTTCTTTTATCAATTCCTCGTCTTCCTCGTTCATCGTCCTCGTCCTCTGCACCCTTTCAGAACCCTTTAGTGCAGATGTGTGGGTGATGATGTTCGTGATGCTGCTGCTGGTGTCAGCAGTGGCTGTGTTCGTGTTCGAGTACATCAGCCCTGTGGGCTACAACCGCTGTCTGGCTGATGGCAGAGGTGAGAGTTCCCAACTCACCCCACACACACACACACGCTTGCACACACAAATATGTTTGGATGGCGGTCTTTGTGGGGACTTTACATTGACTTCCATTCATTTCTACAGCCTAAACTTTACCCTATACCTAACCCTAACCATTACATACCTAACCCTAACCAAAACTCAATTCACACCTTAGTCCTAAATCTAACCCCTGACCCAAAAACAGCGTTTCAGGAGCAGTAGGTCCCCACAAGGTATTACAAACACCAACACACACAAAACCATAGCCGGCCCAAGGCATGGTTAAAGGCCTCCACACCACCAGGGGGTCCTCAAGAGCACTAACCTAACAGGACAAAAGAATATATGTATATACATGTATTTCAAGTAACATTGAATAATCCAAACTAAATGGAATTACACGTGGCCAAATGATTTCTACAGACATGTTGCATGTTTTCCTTGTTGGGCAAAAAGACGATTCTTTTACCTCCCGTCCGTCGCTGCGCTGTCGCAGTAGAACAACTCCATTAACTAAATGAAACCCGGAGATGTAGGTGATATTAATTTAGCAAAGGGGAAAGTAATGCAGAACACCCACAGAAGAACAACCACTCACATTCTCACTCTGGGTCTGCTACGTCACACACAGACTCGCAACCATGGCAACTGGAGACAACGCCACTAATGCATCAGGATCCGACACCAAAAAACGAACAGAACATTCAGTCTGTCACATTATTATGCTTTCAGGCTTGATGTTTATGTTGCGATTATAAAGAAGTGATTGCTGTGGTACATTAGCTACCGCTACTGTTAGCTAATAGCTATCACACCAGTGGTTGATTAGCTAATTTAAACACCTGCTGTTCTGATGATCTGTTAGAGTTGGTGTGAAGGCCAGTTTTTAATTTTTTTGTACTGAAACAAAACGCGTCAAATTCTGCAGCACATCAACATGTTATAGTTGTCAAAGTCAAGCTAGCATAACTGACCCACTTCCCTCTTTTCTCTCTTCCCTGCTATTTTTTTAAATAAATACCTCTTCACCCCAAAGACATTAACACTGTTAATTCCGTTGCATCGTTTTCATGATATTGTCCTGAATTAACGTACATCAGTTTTGAGAATATTGTTCAGCTCTAGTAATGGAAATTTGAAAAACTTAATAAGCTTGCTTTATTCAACAGGGTTGTGTAGACTTTGTGGCTCCAGGCAAAATGTATTTAGCAGGAGAGAAGGTAAAAATAGTCTCTTTGGATGGTGGGGCGTACAGACCTCTGGTCTAGACGTAATCCAATTGAGAAATCTGTGATAAGATGTTAAAGTTGACGTTCACGGACACTCCCTGTTCACTCAGACTGAGCTTTAAGAAGAAAAAAGGATCAAATATATTATCTAGACGTATAAGTCGGGCAGAGACGTACCTCAAATGACCTGCAGCTGTGATTGAAAAAAAAAAAAAAAGTGTGAACTCAGGAGAACTGAGGTAAAATGCAGATTTTAGGCATCTGCAGAGATTAACTGTTTGGTTTCCCAGTCCTTTCTAGGTTTTTGCAAGTTTCCTAGAAGAAAAAACAAACATGCTAACATTTAACTCAAGATGTCAGTCAACTTTTACAGAAGGGGGAGGAAAATGGTAAAAAAAAAAAAAAAAAAAAAAAAACCAGATATTTAGAGTGAATGCAGAGAAAATGACAGTCGGTACCTTGCTCCATTAAACAAGGTTTAGATGAGTAATGCTCCAACTAGCCATTTTCTCCCAGCGATAGTACAGCTGCTTCGCAGACGATGCTCCTCTTCTCTGCAACAACACGAACGCAAACTGTGTGTGTGTGTGTGTGTGTGTGTGCGTGTGCGTGTGTTAGCCGCACACAAAAGACTGACAGGCACAGAAACACACTGCCCCCGCACGCAAACCAGCCGTTCTCACTGACCCAATGCCTTTATTCCTACATCCTCCTCCTCTTCCTCTTCCTCCTCCTTCTCCTCCTCATCGCTCTGCTCTCTTTTCATCATATGGAGCTGGATCTAAACACAGGTTTCAGGAGAACTCTGCCACTGCTTCCCTTTCACACTGGACCGGCCATTTGCATAAATTTCCATATCCCCCCCCCCAAAAAAAGAGAAAACAAAGAAAAACATGACACCAAGAGGCGAGTTTCGTCTTAGATCTTACCATCTGAACAGATGAGAGACAAAAAAAAGAAGAGGAAAATCAATCTCCCTCTAGTCTATCTCTGATATGTCTATATATAGACAGTGGTTATCTTTTTTTTTTTTATCCCTCTCATCCTTCATCATCTGCAGGAGAAGATGAACTTCTCCCCATAGCCCTGTTCTCTTTCCTTGGACTCCTTGTGTTTTGTTTTGTGTGTGTGTGTGTTGTTGCGTCGTGGGAGTTTGGTGTCACGAAGAGTGCAGATCGAAGTTTTCTGTCAAAGGACTTGACGCAATAACGTATCACTTAGTACATGGGCGAGTTGTAAAGACTTTGACGGGTGCGTTCAGGCAGCTCTCCGGCTGGCAGCCTTAACAGAGGAACGTTTGGCACCGTATGAAGTCAGATTGTCCAAGAACAAAAATACAAAACCAAATTAAAGCCGCAAGCGGCGACGGGCGGCCCTCGCAACCAAGCGCCGCTCCGGCCTATTGGCCACCGTGGGGTACTAACAACCGCTGACCGCCAGCCACCACAGAAGCTCTCACGCAGTTTACAGCACCTCCGCCCGCACGGACCGGTGAAGCTTTTGCGCAGATTCCAGCATGGCCGCCAACATGCCAACGCAGAAGACGTTGCGCAGTTTCCGCGCCCTTCCACCAGGCGGTACGCATTTATGCGTTCGGCGGCCATCCCTGACGACGCACAAAAAACGTGGTGCAGATTTGTGCATTTAGCTGGTGGATTAGGGGGCGCAGTGGAGTCAAATTACATTTTAATGCTGTTGTGCTCTTTAGAGGTCAACAAAGGTCATACATATCCAGTTTGGCGCCAGTCGGATGATCCATGTGCGATGTAGAGCCGATCTTATGCACATGGCGAAGGACTGCAGTTCGCCATTTCTACACCCCAATGCAGTTCGGTCAGCAGCCAGCATCCACAGAGTTCATCATCTTATCGTTTTAAGTCAGTTTTCAGATGATGAAATTCATATAAATGATAGAATAACAGTAAAATATACAGCAGAAAAAGCAGGTCGCTGTATGTTAAAAAGTGGGCGGGGCTAACATGATGTCATCAGCTCACCATGGAAATGTGTTCAGGACTTTTCTGCAGAGACAATTAGGAAGTGTGGGGCAGCTGTCATCTTGCATTTTCAAGTTATTTAATATTTATCTTTCCTGGCAAATATTCAGTTTTACACTAAGCCACGCCCACATGCTTTGATGCTAACGACAACTGAGATGTAAATGCAGTGCAATTTCAACCTTCTTCTAAAATGAGTGAGGAAAATTGTAAAGTTGAAGATGTTCCAGTTTAATAAACTTTACTGGTCAGTAATGAACCAAGGGCAAAGCACATTAACAGAGCACAGTTAACTGTCAGCACATTAGAACAATAGCACAGGCTCAATCCCAGCCATTAATTAGGTATTAATCACAGAAAGCGCTGCAACTAAATATTATAACCTCAATGGATTGTTAATAAAATACTTAGCATTTTCTCAGCGCTCTTTCAAACAAGCCTTTAAACAGGTTCTATACCTAACAACAAACAAGGCTTAATGTATGACACTGGATGTATCAAACACACTCTTCAGTCTCTTCAATTAGAAAAGCGCTAGCATTACAAACGTTGCAGGCCTGACGGACTCGGTTAGCATCGTCCTCGGAGTTCCAAAACATGGCGGCTCCTATCATCAGCGTTACTCACCGCACCGCGAGTTACCAGTTTTTAAACGAACGGCAATAAAACTCCGCTTCAACAATCCGTACCGGCTCACGAGCGTGGTTCGGGTCTGAAGCTCCAAAACCCAAGCAAAATGTTTAGCGTGGTCCGGTTCTGTGGCTCCAAAGTCCGTGCAAAATGTTCAGGAAAAGTTAGCAGCTCCAACTGCTTCGCAAAGAAAAAAAAAAAAAAAAAAAGTACAGTGGAATACGCCGAACCTCGACCCTGAACGGCCGCAGGCCGACTGCCAGTACGTAGCAGCTTGCAGGCACAGCTATAGTACAGTTCAGTCCATCATAACCAATCAAATTGCTTAAATTAGATTTTGCCCTTGACTGACCATTAAGATAGGGACAAGTGATAGTGATGCATTTACTTGCAGTAGTAAATAACAGTTATTAACAAAACGCTACATTTAGTGCGTGTTTTAAGCCAACAAAAACTATCTGAGGGCTTACATATAACCTTTCAGGTTACATATAACCTCTCAGTTTATATGTAACCGCTATACTTTTGGAAATTTCAAGGCAGACGCTCTCGCAAAGTTTTCACGTAGATTCGTTCGTTGATCTGTTTGTCATTGGTGGAGTAAGACTGACACCTACTGGCGAAATACTGATATAGTTATTCATCATATTTATCCGTGTGCCAAAAGCGCGTTGTTTCATTGGTGGAGTAAGACTGACACCTACTGGCGAAATACTAGTATAGTTATTCATCATGTTTTGCTGTCATTCTATGTTTCATTGGTGGAGTAACACTGACCCCTACTGTCGAAATACTGATATAGTTATTCATCATATTTATCCGTGTGCCAAAAGCGCGTTGTTTCATTGGTGGAGTAACAGTGACCCCAAGTGGCGAATTACGGAAATGGTTTCTAAACAGTCACTGCTGATGAATGAAGTCCTTTCTATAATTTCTAACCAAAATCAATGAATGTTTTTACTGTAACCCACAAAACAAAATTATCACAAAAAAAAATCGAAAACTTATAATAATGTTTATTTAAATAAGTAATATGTTAACCTGCATAACATAACCTATATTTCATGGGCTGCTTTGGTGTTACAGTTTTGGTGGTTAAGTTGATTTCATCAAGTGGCCATGCAAATGTGTTGAGGACTATTCTGGAGAAAGACATAGGAAGTCTTATGCAGCTGTAATCTTGCATTTGGATGTTATTCAATCTTGATGTTTGATGGTGAATCGTCAAAGTTCGCCACGCCGCCACGGCCACCTGCTCCACCTGGTCGGGGTTGGAATCCTCAACACACCAACATGTCTTCTGTCTCTGGGTACAGTTTCAAGTTGATTAGGTCAAAGGGGTCAGATAGCGACCGTTCACAGTAAAATATGACACTTCCTGTTCTCAGGGGGCGTGGCCTAAGTGATGTCATCATTCAACCATTGGATATTGTAGGACACGCGATGATGATCAATCACTGAAACTTTGGTGCCTCTGTGAGTTTTTGTGTAGGAGATATAACAGTTTATTATTTCATGGCAAGTAGGTGAACTTTGACCCCTGCTAACCCCCCTTCAGCATACTCAAAAACTCACCGTTTTGATAACTTTAGATGGGACACGCCTTATGAACAGACTGACCGAGTTTGAAGCCGATCAATCGAAATCCCTAGGAGGAGTTCGATCAAATACGAAGGCTGTAAACGGCAAAAATGGGGTCAAAGTCCGAACTTCAATCTGAAATTTCCGACTTCCTGTGGGGTTTAGTCCATGGCTCCAAGAGACTTTTTTGTACGTCCTTACAAGATACACATGTGTACCGAGTTTCGTAATTGTAGGTTAAAGCATGGCTGGGGGCTGATCATTTAAAGTTTTCTAGGGGGCGCTATAGAAAAATTAGGCCACGCCCACCAAATGTTGTGATAGATTCCTGTCGGGGAATTGATCAGGATCCATCCTAGTGAGTTTGGAGCAGCTGGGCCCGAAACTGTGGAATTGAGAGCCAAACGTATGGCAATGGCATTACAGGTCACTTCGCCACGCCCACCTGCTTCATCTGAGCTGGTCAGGGTTGGAATCCTCAACACACCAACATGTCTTCTGTCTCTGGGCACAGTTTCATGTTGATGAGGTCAAAGGGGTCAGATAGCGTCCGCTCACAGTAAAACATTACACTTCCTGTTCTCAGGGGGCGTGGCCTTAGTGATGTCATCATTCAACCATAGGGTATTGTAGGACACCCGATAATGATCAATCACAGTAACTTTGGTGCCTCTGTGAGTTTCTGTGTAGGAGATATAACAGTTTATTTTTTTATGGCGAGTAGGTGAACTTTGACCCCTGGTAACACCCCTTCAGCATGCTCAAAAACTCACCGTTTTGATAACTTTAGATGGGACATGCCTTATGAACAGACTGACCGAGTTTGAAGCCGATCAATAGAAATCCCTAGGAGGAGTTCGATCAAAAACGGAGGCTGTAAATGGCAAAAACGGGGTCAAAATCGGACCTTCAATCCAAAATGGCCGTCTTCCTGTGATACTTGCACTATGACATTAATTGTACATTTTGAGCGTCTTGGGGAGCTCTACAAGTGTACCAAATTTAATGTGTCTACGATGAAATAATGGAATACCGAAGGGTCCTTTGAAAATTGCAAGGTGGCGCCGTTGAGCCATTTTTTTGCGATTTTTGCAGCGATTATAAAATACGAAAATTTTAAACAAGCTTAAGGCCTCCGCCAAGTTTGGTGAGTTTTTGAATATGATAAAGCCCCCAAAAAGCCAATTAATTTGGAGGGAGAATCGTAATAATAATTAAAGCCGCAAGCAGCGTCGGGCGGCCCTCGCGGCCAAGCGCCGCTCCGGCCTATTGGCCACCGCGGGGGAACTAGCAACCGCTGGCCGCCAGCCACCACAGAAGCTCTCACGCAATTTCCAGCACCTCCGCCCGCACGGCACCGCGGAAGCTGTTGCGCAGATTCCAGCACCGCGCCCACGTGCCAACGCAGAAGCCGTTGCGCAGTTTCCGCGCCCGTCCACCAGGCGGTACGCATCGATGCGTTCGGCGGCGCTCCCTGACGACCCACAAAAAATGTGTTGCAGATTGGTGCATTTAGCGAGGAGATATAGCTGGTGGATTAACCAAGGCGGCTCAGTGGAGTCAAATTACATTTCAATGATGTTGGGCTCCTTAGAGGTCAACAAAGGTCATACATATCCAGTTTGGCGCCAGTCGGATGATCCATGAGTAATTTATAGCCGATCTTATGCACATGGCGAAGCACTGCAGTTCGCCATTTCTACACCCAAATTCGTGTTCGGTCAGCAGCCAGCATTCCACTGGCTGCTGTCTTCTGTCTCTGGGTACAGTTTCAAGTTGATGAGGTCAAAGGGGTCATATAGCGACCGTTCACTGTAAAATATGACACTTCCTGTTCTCAGGGGGCGTGGCCTAAGTGATGTCATCATTCAACCATTGGGTATTGTAGGACACCCGATAATGATGAATCACTGAAACTTTGGTGCCTCTGTGAGTTTCTGTGTAAGAGATATAACAGTTTATTATTTCATGGCTAGTAGGTGAACTTTGACCCCTACTAACTCTCTTTCAGCATGCTCAAACACTCACCGTTTTGATAACTTTAAATGGGACATGCCTTATGAAGAGACTGACTGAGTTTAAAGCCGATCAATCGAAATCCCTAGGAGGAGTTCGATCAAATGCGAAGGCTGTAAACGTCAAAAATGGGGTCAAAATCCGAACTTCAATCTAAAATGGCCGACTTCCTGTGGTGTTTAGACCATGGCTCCAAGAGACTTTTTTGTACGTCCCGACAAGATACACATGTGTACCAGGTTTCGTAATTGTAGGTTAAAGCATGGCTTGGGGCTGATCATTTAAAGTATTCTAGGGGGCGCTATAGAAAAATTAGGCCACGCCCACCAAATGTAGTGATGGATTCCTGTCGGGGAGTCGACGAGGATCCATCCTAGTGAGTTTGGAGCAGCTCGGCCCGAAACTGTGGAATTTAGAGCCAAACGTATGGCAATGGCGTTACAGGTCACTTCGCCACGCCGCCACGGCCAACTGCTTCATCGAAGCTGGTCAGGGTTGGAATCCTCAACACACCAACATGTCTTCTGTCTCTGGGAACAGTTTCATGTTGATGAGGTTAAAGGGGTCAGATAGCGACCGTTCACAGTAAAACATTACATTTCCTGTTCTCAGGGGGCGTGGCCTAAGTGATGTCATCATTCAACCATTGGGTATTGTAGGAGACCCGATGATGATCAATCACAGTAACTTTGGTGCCTCTGTGAGTTTCTGTGTCGGAGATATAACAGTTTATTTTTTTATGGCGAGTCGTTGAACTTTGACCCCTGCTAACCCCCCTTCAGCATACTCAAAAACTCACCGTTTTGATAACTTTAGATGGGACATGCCTTATGAACAGACTGACCGAGTTTGAAGCCAATCAATCGAAATCCCTAGGAGGAGTTCGATCAAATACGGAGGCTGTAAACGGCAAAAATGGGGTCAAAATCGGAGCTTCAATCCAAAATGGCCGACTTTCTGTGATACTTGCACTATGACATTAATTGTACATTTTGAGCGTCTTGGGGAGCTCTACAAGTGTACCAAATTTCATGTCTCTACGATGAAGTAAGTGAATATGAAAGGGTCCTTTGAAAATTTCTAGGTGGCGCTGTAGAGCCATTTCTTGTGTGATTTCTGTGTTGACCTTAAAAATCAAAATTTTTAAACTCCCTTTATGCTTCCGCCAAGTTTGGTGAGTTTTTGAATATGATAAGGCCCCCCAAAGGCCCCCCAAACAGGTGGGAAGAAAAACAATAATAAACAGTACAAAAACAATAGGCCTTCGCAGCGCTTAGCTGCTCGGGCCTATTAAGAAACAATACAAAAAAAATAGGCCTTCGCAGCGCTTAGCAATAAAATACACACCCGCACACGCACGCCTTCCTGCTCACACACACCCACACAACCATAAAAAACCAGCAACACAGCGATCGCTTACTGCAGCGTAACAGCAGCTCACAGACAAACTGAATAATTTCATTAAGGTGTGATTTGTGTCCAAGTTTCTTCTATGAATGAAGCGAAGCGATGAGAAAGCGTCATTTCCCCGCTTGTCATGGTGCAGGGCAAAGTCTGATGGATTTGTTGGATTTTATGTGACAAATCTGAAGTGGAAGCAAAAATTTTCATTTCATTTCTTATTTTAAACTAAATGCTAAAAAGTGCAGATGCAAGTTTTCTGCGTTTTTTTTCCTGTCAGTTTCCCACATTTTTTTCTTCTTCACAAAATCGAACCTGCAGCAGAGGTCGGTGACATGGACTTAAAAGTTTTATCACCATATTTTGTGTTAGTATATTGTGAAAATGATAAGTGACAATAATAAGTATTTAATTGTTCTTTTAGTGATGATTGTTTTGTATCACAAGGTAACGGCATTTCATCATGTTTTAAAATTTATTGATATGCACTCATGCACCATTGTTGTACTAACAGTGGAGAAAATTGTAATAAAATAATCCAGACAAAACTGACAGTTTTAGGTTAAAAAAAAAATAAAAAAAACCATTATTAATTGGAATTTACTGCATCAACAATAAATAGAAAATTTAGCATGACAAACAATACGATAAATGCCCACCTGAAACCCCAAATGTAATTTTCAGATTTCAGCACGTTTTCATTTAGATTATGGTCTGAACTTTGACTAGGCCACTCTAACTGGATGGAGTTAAACCTTTTGCTGTCGCTCTCTGCCATTTAAGGGTCATTATTCCGCCGGAAGGTGATCAAAATCGAACAATTTCCTTCCACAAATATCACTTTTAATGTTCGATCATGTGGGTGGAGTCGTTTTCAAACTTCATAGAGTTCTGAAGGAATTTATTTATGTGAATCATAGTAAAGAGTTTGCTGGATAATGTGAGTTACAACAGATATAAAAATGAAAGGCCCCACAATCTTTTCATTCCCCCCTTCCCCCCCAAAAAACATTCATTTTTAAATTGTAATACAGCAAAATGAAAAAGAAAACAATTGTAAATTATTTTGTAATCCACCGATTCAGAAAGTTATCAAAATGTTTCATGTTTCTAACACACCTGGCCTGTTTCTTTCAGAGCCTCACGGCCCGTCTTTCACCATCGGTAAGGCCATCTGGCTGCTTTGGGGTCTCGTCTTCAACAACTCCGTGCCAGTCCAGAACCCCAAAGGCACCACCAGTAAAATTATGGTGTCAGTGTGGGCCTTCTTCGCTGTCATTTTCCTGGCCTCCTACACTGCCAACCTGGCTGCTTTCATGATCCAAGAGGAATATGTGGATCAAGTCACGGGTCTCTCGGACAAGAAGGTGAGGTTGAGGGTTTCTGGCCCAGAGCGGTCCCGTTCTATCACTTTAAAAAAAAAAAAGCTGTGAAGATTTTTTATTTTTTTTTTACATTTCTTTTCCTGTAATTAGTTCCAGAGTCCCAATGACTTTTCTCCTCCGTTCCGGTTTGGGACGGTCCCGAACGGGAGCACGGAGAGGAACATCAGGAACAACTATCCAGAGATGCACACCTACATGACGGCGTTCCATCAGAGGAACGTCAACGAAGCGCTGCAGAGTCTGAAGGCCGGGTAAAGACCCCGACACGGTCCAGACATGTTTACAACCAGACCGAAAACCATTGTTCCCAGCAGAGATCAGGCCAGTTCTCCCAGAAGTTTTTGTTCAACATTAATTTGAAGTTCCAATGAACCGCGTAAGCTAAGAGACTTTTGATGAATCTTTTTTTTTTTTTAAAAGGTAAAGTTGCTGAATATTTTCTTGAACTGTCTTTGTGAAAGTTTGAGGTTTAGGTTGTCGCCATGCCGTTTGGTGCGTCTTCAAAACCCATTGTTGAGCATTTTTCCAAAAAAAACAAATAAATCAAGCAGCAAAATATACGAATATACGGAATAGAAGAGATGTGAAGGACTGGATGAGGGCAGACTGTACTTACAGCACAATGATGCAATGGAAATATTAATTACCGAATGGCGCTGAATTGACACGTATTAGTTTTTTTGAGAACTCTCAGCTTGCTCTTGCGAAAGAAACAAGAAGCTCATTGCCAAACAGTAGAAATGACCAAAAAAAAACAAAACATTTTCTTTGTTACTGCATCTAAACATGAATAGGACTGTAATATGACCTTAATAATACCTTCACTCCCCCTCTTCAGTTTCTTCCGCGCGTTCCTTTTCGCCAGCCTGCGTGCCAGCCTCAGCCACTGGCAAAAGCAAGAGAAAGTCTATTACTCTTATCGGCGGCTTAGTGCTATTTAGCAGGTTAATTGGAGTGCTGTAGCTGTAGCTGCCTGACTACTAAGTGCTAATTAATTGCAACCTATCTGTCTCTCTCTCCCTACCGTTCTCTTCGTCTCTTTCCCCTCCTTCCCCAGCAAACTGGATGCCTTCATTTACGACGCCGCCGTCCTGAACTACATGGCCGGCAGGGATGAGGGCTGCAAGCTGGTGACCATTGGCAGCGGCTACATCTTCGCCACCACGGGTTACGGCATCGCCATCCAGAAGGAGTCTGGGTGGAAGAGACACGTGGACCTGGCCATCCTGCAGCTTTTTGGAGACGGTGAGCACAGCTCGCCGTTTCCCGCGCCATTTTTATTCATAGATGGCGCTTCTGCCTGGCGCTCCCTGCGACTCCATCGCGCGGGGAAGGCTTGCACCGATGTGATTAGCGGTTCGGCAGCATGTGAATGCATCAGACACGCGACCGTATTTTAACTGATCACAAATTCTCAACGAGCGGGGAAGGATGAAGCCGACTTATCTGTTTCCTCGTAAGGGGAATTTCTTGTAGCTGGGGACATGAAGACACTGCTGAAGTAAAGCATGATGGAGGAAGAAATTGGAAAAAGAGCATATTGAAAAGCTGGCTGGAAATCTATTCTAGGGATGAATCTGCTAACATCAACAAAAAAGTTGTTTAAAGTCACCAAGAAGATCATTTTAATGAAAATGCAAAAAGCAGAACAATAATGAACCACGCATTGCTGTTCCTCTGTTCCATGCTAACCATTACATGTGTAAGCTAGCTTCTACTCATCTAATAATTGTATTAATCAGATTTGAAAGAAGTTGAAGGAGGTAGATGGCAGAAAGTAGCAGAAGACATACAGGCAATATTCAGGTTGACAAAAAATGACTTGAACATCTGCGTCGACTTTTAAAGCAACAACATTGGATCCTTCTGCGTTTAGCTTTCGCCCGTGTGATCGAAACGCTGCCTCCAAATAAGTTCACGTTTCATTAAATTGATTTTGATCCGTTTAGCTAAAACTAAACCGAGCTCAGCTCTGAAAGGACACCGTGACTGTTTGAAGCCTTGCAGCTGTCAATCTCTGGTGAAAGAAAATATCGGATCTAAGACAATATCCCATCCGGAAGAGGCACAAAAATAGCTCTTTCTGTTTGTCAAGCAAAACACCTGAAAACTCAAAATATCACAGTGGTCAAAAACTAAACGTTTTGTTAAGGAGTGCAAAGCTGCTGTCACACTGTTTTCTATTGTGACATACATGCTGCCATTTTGAAAAGCCCTTGTTAGTTGCGTCTGAACGTGAGGGCATAAGTTAGATTTATAGAACATGGAGTCCTGTCTTGAAAGTATGGCCATCATTTTTAATACTGTTTATACAGTTTCAACCGTCCGAGGAGGCAGAGTAAGATTAAGTGATGTTGTTATTGGGCCACCGCTGGATTATTTGACTCATAGCCGCTTTGTTTCTGCAGCAGTGATGTCTATACACACCGTGAGGTCCCAGAGCTGTGGCGCTCATGGGAGGGGGATTTTTCAACATTTCCAAGAAATATATATTTGATGACAAAACTAAGAATCCTACATTTTTAAATGTGAAGGAAGGGGACATGGAAGCTTTATTTTGCTATTAGTGTTGCCTCTTGTCTTCAAATGACAGAAAGGGACAGATGCATAAAGCTGTGTATTTTCAACACACTTTAGTTCTCTTTATTTCTGGTCTCCATTTCTGAATTTGCTGCTGTATTTGTATAAAGTACAGTGCCTTATGGGTGCAACAGCGGCGTTTCCAGGGCAATAAGTTATCGTGTTTTAAGCTGTTATCCATCTGATTAGCACGTTTGAGAAAAGAAATCTGGCTTTTCTAAGGAACTGGTCTCTGATTGGCTTTGCGACTTAAATGCAAAGCAGATTCAGACAAGGAAAGATAAGGCCAAGCTTCAACGCAACCTGTGGTTTAGCTCCGCCGCGGGGATCCTCGGCTTTATGATCGCGCTTGGCTTTCATGAGACTTTGCCCAAACTCTCCAGGGTTTCTGCTTTTGAAACGCTGCTTTATTCCAGCTCCATCTTGAGCATTATTGGGTGGCGACAAGTGGCGATTAAATGTCGTCTGAATGTCGCTCTTTGTACAGATTGAAGCGGTAGAGTACAGCTAATCATTTTCATACAGAAGGTCTGTGTCACAAAGAGCTAGAAAAATATTACTGCACATGTATTTTATCTGCTATTATGGTACATTTAAGTTTAAGTCATTTGTTTAATGAAATTCTCAACAATCTTTCTTGTTTTCTTGTGCTAATTAGGCCAAATATTTGGCATTTTTCTGCTTTTCATTGATTAAATTTCAACAAACGTTTTATAATAATGGCTCTTGACATGAAATAGAATTTGTGGGTCAACAGGTGAACCAGTTCTCCCAGTCTGCATTTCCCAGAAGCTAGTATTAGCTCAAAAACAAGCCTCCTCAATAAGCACACATGAATGTTGGTTTAAGCTTATTTAAACCAGAACCTTCTACTTTATACGCTTTTAAAACGGCATCAAAGGGGCATGATATACTGATTTAAACATAGTTTAAATCAGAAGAAATTTTGAAGTATTTTATCTTGAGAATATTAATCCAGGTTTGGTATTTTGCTTTCTCAGAGGTTAACTTATCCTTATAGGAAACAGCTGATGTTTCCTTGCTGTATTCCTCAACACCATTGTTGAGAAAGCTTGTGATCTGACTCACCGTTTCCTTCAACACTCGCTGAGTCTCCCTGTCGGTTCGCTCAACCGCCATGTTCCTAAAAATCTTGGGTGCTCCTCTTTCAGCTGATGACCGGGTCTTTCGCAGCTACAGGTGGGGGCAGGGCAGCATTGCATCCATCTACATGTGGAAAAAACTCTGTTTAATCTGTTGCCTTTTCTGACATCTCATTAAAAAGAGTTTAAACAGCAGGAACATTCTTAAATGGCAGTATTATGTGTTTTCCAGGCAAATAGTGTCATTTTACAGCATGATCAAGTAACTATGGTAACTTCAGTTGTTATAAAAATGCTGTATGACTTAAAATAAATTTGACTTTGTAGTTAAGAGTCTTGAAATTGGGCCTCTGTGTCTTTAAGAAACTCCTGCTCTTTCTGAAGCTCCGCCTACAGGAAGTCGTCACAGCCTCTATTAACCCTTTAATGTTTTTACCAGCTTTGCACTGAGAAGCAGCTCGTATAATGAATTCAGCTGATGCGCAGCTCCACCAGGTGGTTGCTAATTGCTGCTGGCTAGTCTGAAGGAGCTGAGTGGGAGACATGGAAGCTGTAGGTCCAAGGAGGAACTGCGTCCCGAAGGTGGAGCTAGGTTCAACCTGGCGTTTTGGACAGTCGAATGGTTGCCACGGAGATTAAAGGATTTCTCAGACATAACATGAAAGAACCAGAGCAAAACTCCTGGTTTGTTTTTGATGAGGGAATAACAGGTCAAAAACATCATGTATTCGACCTTTACATGATGTAAAGGTCAAATAAGTCAATTTTTACATTATGCTGCCCATCTAAGTTGATTTGAAATATCTTTCAAACCTTGTCGTACTGAAAGCCGGCCCATGCCAGACTCAGCAGCTGCGCCCGCTATATAATCAGGCTGACCCTTCTTGATACGCAATTAAATGCAGAACGGAAAATGTAAGAGAAGTTTAATGTGTCTGGAGGTTTTCTCGCGTCTCGGAGCCAACTCGGTTGGACGCGCTCCAGCACATTGTGAGCCTCCTGCAACGAGGGCCGTCCGGGGGCCCGCTTCATTGTGTCCCAGTTCAGGCTGCCAGCATAGCTCCCAGTGTATCTCGACACTGGGTGCTGCGCGAGAGTGCATGTGTGAAGGCGCGCACACGCGAATATGGGTCAGCCCTCTGAAAATGAGTGTGTGAAACGAGCGAGAAAGTGTCGAGATCCTGCGTGTTTATTTCTGCCAGCCTACATCCAAAGAGTCTGATGAAAGCGTTCTCCATTTATCGACTCTTTACTTATCGATCACCAGCAAAAGCAGTTTCTGAACTCGCTACATTCGTCCCAACTTTTAGAGTCACTTGTGTACGTTTGCACGTGAATATGGGTCGGCTCGCTGTAACACTCCCCCTCCGTCCCGTGCCACTGCAGGAACCGAGTGGCCCCCATCTCACAACCTCTGAGTATTTCAATGTCACTTTGTCACGCCTCGCCGTCCACTCGGCTCCTAGTGGCCTAGAAAGGGATCCGGCTCACGCGGAAAGCCCCGTGGTTCGCTCTGGAGGGAGTGTGTGGGGTGTTTGACGCAGGCAGGAGCAAAAACTTATATACAAGAGCTGTCCTACAAAAAAACGGAAACTACACATTTAATTCCAGTTTTTTTTTTCTGTAAAATAGAAAGTCTTCACGTGGCTTGACCGTTTTTTCATCAACCAAGATTTGCTGCATAACATCAGAAGATCTCAAAAAAGTCGAACCTGTTCAATGAGTGTTTTTGTTGAAGATGCTCTTTACGTTCTCATCGGAAAAAGGTTTGATCAGCTTGAAATAGGCCAACGACAGCAAATCCTACTGGACGATACATGATCCCAAATGATATTGCGGTAAATGACAATATTGTTGTTTTGAGACCATTTTGCAGTGATACAAAGGTAGTTGAATAATACTGCAAGTGCACGTGTCAAAGATCAATAAACTTTAATTTGTAGCGAACATTTAACACTGGACCTGGAAGACATTTAATGAATCAAATGAACAATGAATGAGATGAACTATGAAGTCTCTGTGAACAGAATTGCCTTTTTAAAAAGGAGCTTGTGGAGACCGATGGACCAGACTGAAGACTTTTGTCATCCAGTCTTTGGTAGAAAGAGAGAGAAAAATGAACAGTCGCGCAAATGGAAATTACCGAGCGCATTTTAATTTGTCACGCGATTAATTGATTTATTGCGGCAGGCTTAGTCTGAAACTTTAAATCCTCTGTGTATTTATTCACCCAGTTCAAGTTTGATCAGTCTCAGGATTTAACAAAAACAGACTGATGGCAGTCTACGTCTGGTGGTGAATTTGTCCTTCAACTTGTGCCATCCGCCTGATCACCCCGGCCTTTTCGGTGTTTACCTAGTTTACCTTTATAATGTCATGAAATCCTTTGCTACAAAATCGTGTTACAACAACGAATCAGGGCTGCCAACTCTCACTCTTTAAAGACTAAAGTTTTTTCCTCTATTCCTGCCACTGCCCACTATCCCCAGTTGAATCTCTCTGCATTCAAAGAAACTACCTCACTTGATTCACCTTCAGTCCTACTGTTCAAAACATCTCTTAGGTTTTATCGGTGAAAGAGAGTGGCAGGTTTTCACACCATATCACCAAACTTCCTGTTTCCCTCTGGTTCCATCAGGGATCCAGTCTCTTTATTTACAAGATGCACAGCTTCCGTTTTGTACTTCCTGCCTCTCGACTTACTTCCAGGCTTTTGAAAAGCAGGAAACCCTGAAAAAGAGATGCATGCATTTTTTATTTTTTATTTTTTATTTTTTTGTCGTTCAGGAACTGTTATATTTTTCCATCATCTTCTACAGAGATGGAAATGCACTGCAGCAGTGTGAAGAGATTATCAGGAAATTCCATATTATTACACATAATTACACTTTCAAAGTGAGAAAAATTAAAACAAAAGTAATCTCTAATTGTCTGGTTCGTCGACGGCTCCGTGGAGGAGGCGCGCCGCGCGTTTCTTCCCGTATCTCTGCTTTCTCCTGACGGTGCATCCGCCGCCGCCGCTGACTGTATGATTAATTAAGCGATTCCCGCCATGCCTCTCTCTGCTCTGATTGAGAGCAGCTTGTGATGAAACAGAAGGTGACCCACAAACGGGACCGCGAGCTTGACGGAGCGGCGTCAACACGCACCTGCGAGCGTATGCTGGGACCGAAAGCGACTGATGTCATTGGCGTGCGCCCGCGTGCGCTTCTGCCGGCCGGTCTTGCTGCGAAGGCCGCTGCCCCTCCAACCGTTCATTAAACCCTCGTTTCGTCTGCTGCGTCATCACTCTGGCGTCTCGGGCCGTCCCACGCCAACCCTTTACAGCCGTGTGTTTTATATCCGTTCCCACCACTTCCCAACCTTTCATTGTTCACCTGTTTTAGTGCGCCATCAACTCCTTATGCCTCCCGCTCTCATCCGTCTCTCCCAGCTTCCTCCCCCGCCCCCCCCGTCATACCATCTGTTGCAGTCCTCACCTTCTCCCTGCTTTCGTCCTTCCCCTAATATTCCCTCTCTACAATGTCACTCCCCCTCCTCCAGGTGAGATGGAGGAGCTGGAGTCCCTGTGGCTGACGGGGATCTGCCACCACGAGAAGAACGAGGTGATGTCCAGCCAGCTGGACGTGGACAACATGGCCGGGGTCTTCTACATGCTGGGCGCCGCCATGGCTCTCTCCCTCATCACCTTCATCTGCGAGCACTGGTTCTACTGGCAGCTGCGCTTCTGCTTCATGGGCGTCTGCTCCGGCCGGCCCGGCTTCGTCTTCAGCGTGAGCAGGGTGAGGAGGCGGAGGGGGAAGCGGGGTTTCTTTTACAGTAAAGCGTCAACGCCAGCACCATTTTCAACCACAAACCCAGCAATGACGGTGCCGTCTAACGCTGAAGGAGAGAAGGAAAAAGAGAAAGAAATGTTTTACCTCAGATTTTATGATGGAGTTCTGGCAACAACAGCAGCCGGCGATTTACTGTGGAAATGCACTTTTTTTCCTTTTTCACAGCGTAAGACGGTCTTCATGTCGTGACATATTAAATATCTTGCACTAAAGACACTGGTAGCATCATATTAAAACATTAAACTTTGAATTCAAAAGCATTTTTTTCAACCATCTACTTCCTGTAACAAATAATTCCTGATCCTTATTTGGAAGGGTCAAGGCGTATCCATATGATTGAGTGGCCTAGTCAAAGTGCAGCTTAAATCCAGTTAAAAACCTTTGCAAATCCTTGAAAATTGATGTTCACAAATACTCTGTTCAATCTGAAATGATAACAGTTTCAGTCTGCACACCGACATACCACTGAGAAAAAGTTGGAATACATTCAATACGAGTTTTTGTTTTTTACCTTTTACAAACTTGTTTCTTTTCCCTTTACAGCTACCAAATGTATAAAAGTACAAACAGACTAAATGTTGTTTTTTTTAACGACACTGTACTTATTTTCCATTTTCTGACGGCCACAGGTTGGCAGACGTTCCCCTTCGTCGCTTACAGAAAACAACAGGCTCTCCTCTTAGGTTTTTGTTGTGATTCATAGGCGTTCCTGAAGCCCATGAGGTAAACATTTACAAAATGCTGAGCTGAAATCAATAATTCACTCAAGGAAGAAGAGAGAGAGAAAAAAAAATAAAAAATCAGCCTCTGAACCAGCGAGGGTAGATTACGGCGTCCCGGGAGACCAAAGTCACCTCGAGGTGTTGGATTTGCATCCCAATTGTTTTGACTTGGCGATGGTGTAATTCACTGCATGCCTCTGAAGGTGAACCTGTGCAGGCTGAACCACGTGGCTAATTTACAGCAGAGGAGCCACATGTTGCTGCTCTCTCTCTCTCTCTCTCTGTGCTTCTCTCTCCGTTCGGTGTGCCGTTACCTTGACGGAGCTGTGCAGCCAGAAAGCAAAGCTAAAATCGTCTCCATGCTCTCTGATCATGCTTGAGTGCCCAGCTTTCATTACCGTCTCCATAACGGTCGTTTTAGTTTGTTGATATGTGTTTACGTGTAACCGTGTCCGTTTACCGGCGCCCCTCTGGAATAATACAGAGCTTCATTATTGTTTTTGTTTTTTTTGGTCTGAAATGGAAAAATATTTGTACTTCCAGACTTTATTAGCTGATGAAATGTCCTCACTTCTGTCCTTCCTTATATGTCTGTTCTTTAAGGCGTATTTGTCTCTGTTCTTACTTACTTATCCTTTATGTTCCCTCCTCCTTCTATGCCTCCCTGATGTCTATGATTCCTTTCGTCTTTGCGTCCTTCCTTCCTTCTTGATTGCATGTTTCTGCGTCTCTTTAAATTCCCTCATTTTGTTCTTTTGTCCGTTGCTCTTTATTTATGTCTGAAGTTGATTCATTCATTCTTTCCTTCCTTCTTCAGTCCTACATTTGTTTGTCCTTTCACTGTTTTTCTTCCTTCCTTCCTTCCTTCCTTGCAGCCATACTTTCTTCCTTCTTCCCTTCCGGTGTTGAATCCTCCATTTTTCCATGCCTTCCATTTTTTCTTGTTTCTTTGTTTTGCTTCTCTCTTTCCATGCGTCTTCCCTCCATTGCCTCCTTGTCTCATTCCATCTTCCTGTCCATTTGGATGTCCTTGGTTCCTTCAGTCTCTCTTCCATACTTTGAGTCTGCTTACAGCAGATGTATCGGTCATAAATCCACAGCGAGTATTTGGTCATTTATATTTTAAAACGATCGTAAAGTTACCGGGGATGCGGGTTGACCGAATCTGGAAAAAGTATTGAATTTTTTTATGAAAAAAGTGAAGCAACCCCTGATTTCCATTTGCCTCTCAAACGCCATTTGACTTCTCATTTTCAAAGCCAAGCCGCTCACTTATGTTTTTTTTTTTTTCCTTTCCTTTTCTATAATTATTGTTACTGCATCATTACAATTTGTATGGGTGGCTGGAACAGACACCGATTAAGCTTTGTGTAACGTTCGGCGATCGTCCTTAATGGCAGAAATTAGGCCCGTCCTCACCGCAGCCTGGCAAAATAAATGAGCCGCGCGTGTCCACGACGACAGTGAGATGATTCAATATGATAAAATATTCTGGGCAAACACTCATAGAAAAGAAGCGATTTGCATTTAGAGCACTGGGCAGGAAAACATCAACAGGAGTTATGACTCTCTTATCATCTCGGCACAACCCGACGTCCAAAGCGTCACATCGTCCGTGTCTCATTCACTTTGTCTCCTCAGCAGTTTTGTCCTTCTTTCCTTTCCTCTCTCTCTTGTTCTGCTCTTCAGACAGATTCTGTTTTCTTTCATTTTATGGCCTCGTCTAATAAAGCTTATTACTATTGCCGCAATTAACATTTAGGCCCGGCGCCGTGAGAAATGATATCCGTCGCGGTCGGCGTGAGTCACGCGGTCACCCTTCAGTCTTCCCCTCCCTCTGCAGGCCCTGTGAGCGGCTCTCCTCGGACTCGCCTGGTCCTTCGGGTCCCACCTGAAAACACTCAGACAAATGAGTTGCGTTGATTTGAAACGCCTCTGACGACTTCAGAACTGTAAACGCATCGGGGGGCTTTAACCGCTGCACTCTGCACGCCTCTCTCCACAGATTGTTTGGAAGTTCATTTGCGCGCCGCGGCGTAAACATGCGCAGCGTTTGGACCGGGGTGAATTAGGAGGCGACGCACAATCTGCAGTTTCGTTCCCATCTATCAGCCTGATCACTTGAAGCGTTTTCTGCGATGTCCGTGCTCGGAGAGCTGATGGTGTTCTTTATCTGTTGCGGAAGGAGAGTTGTGGTGAGGTAAAGGTCTTAATTTATTGTCGTCCCATCGTGTTCCTGCCACAAACAGAAATTTGATTTGATTTCATGTGACACACAGTAGTTCACTGCAGTTACAGCTACAAGTCTTCTAGGGCATTTGCACATCTGTTTTTGATTTTTTTTCAGTCTAGGTAAGTATGGACTGGATGTTCAGTTTTCAAGTTTTGCCACTGATTCTCAACAGGATTGGGACTTTGACTGGACCATTCTAACACATAATTACTGTTTCATCTTCACTGTTTCATCTCATTCTGTGTGTTCGGGATCATTGTTCTGCTGTGCTTTAGCATGAAGGTAACGAAGGTTTTGCTTTTTAATCATTTCTAACGCTGTTCTCTGCTGCACTGCAAAAGCACAAAGTCTTACCAAGTATATTTAGTGTAGTTCCTAGAGTTGAAATAAGACCAAACCAACGTAAAGGTAACTCTAAGTTAGAGGGATAAGAGTTTGTTTTAAGTCTTTTGCTATATCCTCATCAACTCTGATTCACTTCCTTGCTGAGAAAACCCCTGTTCGGCATGAGGCTGCCACCAACATGTTTTCCACTTTAGGGCATTCTGTGAAATGATGTGAAATGTTAGATTCTCTCCTCATGGAGATTTGCATGTGGGTTAAAAAGTTACATTTTTGTCTCATCTGACCAGAAAACCATCTTCGTGTCTTTCTTTAGAAATTGATCTGTGTTCGACTGATCGTCGTCTTGTTGACAGATTCGCCCCGCCTGTGGATCTCTGCAGCTTGTTCAGATGGCCACTGATTCTGTCCAACTCGCCTCTTAAACTAAAAAAAACTGCTGGAGGCAGAAACAGTCCAAAAATAGATGGAATGAAATGATGCATGGATGTCATTGTTCAATATTGAGGAAACAAGTTTATGTTTGGAAATGAGGCCAATTTCATTTTTGTTTTTAGTAACTCTTGTTAGAGTAACAAAGTGTGAAAAAGTTAAATTGACCAGAAAGTGCATTTTGAGAACATTTTTTTTTATGTTTTTGTGACAAATTCAGTAAGCAGGACGAGATGCTTCTGTGTGGAAAAACCCCAAAATATCATGAAACCAGGCGAGCGGGTTTGTTTTCGTCTTTCCTCCTCCTGGATCCTCCAAGTGCCTCCAGTGTCACCTACTTACCCCACAGCTCTTGCTGTTAACACAAAAACAGTGAAATTACAGCAACGCCACTGCTTGTAAAATAAATATTAGAGCAAAGCCTTTTCTGCGCCGTTGCAGCGGTCCTATCACCAGGAATGCGTGAACTGTGGAAGAACTGCGAGGGTCTCAAACAGTACAAGATTTCCGATCCCGCAGGTCAGCCCAGTTTTGGCCAGTTGCCGCTACATTATCCAGAGCAACCTCCTGTGAAGAATCAGTCTCAGCGATTGATCTGCTCTTTTGAGGTTCTCATCTGTCACGCCTGGTTCGCCCTCAGCTCCACATCCATTTTTATCTGAATATTGTATCGTACATCACTGAATGCAAATGGAACCGTTTGTCTTTCTTTCTCTGAGGGGCTCGTTTTGCCCCCCGCCGCCTTAGTGTGGCCTTTGTCTTACAGTAGGAATTGTGTTGCTGCCAGCGGCACCGAGAGGCTTGTGAAACTGAGGTTTTTAATAACTGCCAGAGGAAATAGTTGAGCTGGATTCTAATTACATTGATTGAATGTATTGACCAGTGGATCTGAAAGGGTTTTATAATCCCTCCGCCCGTATCAATCACCTATCGTCTGTTCTCTCTCCGGGGTCGTGCTGTCTGATCAATTGCACTCCGTTTCACAGCCGCGAACGTGCTGCATCACATTGCTTTTGATTTTCTCCCTTATCCTGTTAAATGCTGATTCATTTATAGATATTTACTCACAATATACGACTGTTCTAACTTTTTGTCCTCTGCACTCCAAGCATTTGTCAGGTTGCATTTTTAGGCTTTTTTTTTTTTTTTTTTAAATATACTCTAATAAAACGTAGAAGGAATAATTAATGTTTATTTATTAGGTTGATAAGCAAACTTTTATTGCCTGACATATTTATTTTTTCAGCACCAGTCTTGAAATATTTCTTTAAGTGCTGCTGGTACTTTAAGAAATAGCCACTTAATGTTTGCGTTATCCTCAGCTATGTGTCTAAGGAATGACTGGAGTGCTAATTAAAGAAGCGTATTCCTGTTTGACAAACACAGAAGATCTGAACCAAAGTAGGCAGAAAATTACAATCATCTCATTCTTATGTTTAGACACTCTCATATCTCATAGGATAAAATAAATATATGTTATAGAGAATAAATAAGAAGCAGTTTTAGCTATGAAAAATCACATTGAAGTCTTCACATGCATTTCCTTCTTTTATCAGATTCAGGTTGGCGCTAACAGGGCCGTGCTGGAAGAAAACCTTTTTAGGGGCCTCTAAAGACTCGATATTGGGCTTGAGGTTCATATGCCAGACCTTGAACATACAGAGTGTTTATGTTTCAGAATGATTCAGTCAAAGTCCAGACCTAAATCCAGCAAAAATACTTTTGCAAAACACTGCACATGCAAAAATTGTAATTATGCAGATGGCGGCCGGAAGCACTGCATCATAGCTGTGCAAGAATCGTCAATCGGTGAGTTGGTGGTTCGAAACCAGCTCCGTCCGCCTCCGTCATTATAGCCTTGGGAAAGACGGCTCACTGCTGGTGGTGGTCAAAGCGTCCGGCGGTACCTTGCCTCTGTCAGACTGCCCCAGGGTTACTGTGAATGGGTGAATGACTGAAAGTAGTGTGAAGTCCTTTGAGGTCTTCTGGACTTGATAAAGCACGATACAAGAACAGGCCATTTACCATTGAAGTGCAGCACTGACGATGCTTCTCCTTCTCCGTATCTCTTTTCTACAGGGAATATACAGCTGCATACATGGGGTCCAAATCGAAGAGAAGAGCAGCTCTGCGTTGAACTCCCCATCAGCCACCATGAACAACACCCATTCAAACATCATGCGCCTCCTACGCACCGCCAAGAACATGGCCTCCCTGTCGGGGGTGAACGGCTCGCCGCACAGCGCCCTGGACTTCATCCGCCGAGACTCTTCTGTTTATGACATCTCTGAGCATCGCCGCAGCTTGGCTGGCCATTCCGACTGCAAACCTCCTTACATGCCTGAAGACAACATGTTTAGTGACTACATCAGTGAAGTGGAGAGGACGTTTGGCAACCTTCATCTCAAGGACAGCAATTTGTACCAGGATCACTATCTACACCACCATGGTTCAACCCCAGGGCTCACTGGTCCTCCTCCCAACAGACCCCACAGTTTGGGCAGTGCTAGTTCTCTGGAGGGTGGCATGTTTGACTGTGACAGCCTGGGTGGGGGAGTGGCTCCCATCTTCACCACCCAACCTTGCTCAGCTCTGACCCACAGGAACATGAGCAAGTTTGACCTGTTGTCTGGACAGACTCCTCCCTCGGGCCAGAGCTTCAAAGGAGGACTGCCTGATGTCTACGGGAAGTTCTCCTTTAAAGGTGGTGCCTCAAGCTCCACTTACATTCCGGGACCTAGCTACTGTGGGGGGAGAGGAGACGATGATGGGAATATACGCTCAGATGTTTCAGACATTTCCACACACACTGTAACGTACGGGAACTTGGAGGGTAACGCCAAGAAGCGCAAACAGTACCGAGACAGCTTAAAAAAGAGGCCGGCCTCAGCAAAGTCCAGACGGGAACTGGACGAAATTGAGCTGGGTTATAGGAGGAAACCCTACCACATCAGCCACCACCACTACCACAGCCAGCGCTCTGCCTCCCCGCCACTATTGCCCTCTGAGCGCAAGCGAGGGGGTGGAGGAGGAAACGGCAATGGGAACTCTTACCTCTTCAGGGAAAAGGAGAGTGTTCGGGACTTTTATCTCGACCAGTTTCGTCCCAAAGAGGGGGTCCCTCAGTGGGAGCATGTGGACTTGACGGAGGGCCCTGGAAACAGAGATGGAGGAGTGCCCACATGCACCTCCTTGGTGCCAGTTGAAGACTTTCTGAAAAGCAAACCCAAGAAGTCTGACTCAAAGGGTGGGCCAGGGTCTGGATTGACAGGGGGAGAATGGGAGTGCAGGAACTGTCGAGCTAGTGGGGGCAAGCAGATGTCCATTCATGGAGGAGGTGGTGGGTATTCAAGTGGCATGGGCTGTGGGTCCTCAGCTGGTGGCAGCCGTCCGAGCTCTGCAACCTGCATGCGTTGTGAGGGTTGTAAAAAGACAGGAAACCTTTACGATATCAGTGAGGACAATAACCACCCCTTGGAACAAATGGGGGGAGGGAAAAGTGGGGGAGGAGTGGGCGGTATGACCGCAGGTCCTCAGGCTCAATCTCAGGCCCAGCAGAGGAGAAAGAGTGGAGGATTTGGGAAGCAGCTAAGGCGTCAACATTCATACGACACATTTGTTGACCTCCAGAAAGAGGAATCAGGTGGAATGGGAAGTCTAATGGGAGGCTTAGGGGGAGGCATGGGTGGACCTGGGATGGGAGGAATGCTGCCCCCACCAAGGAGTGTTAGTTTGAAGGAGAAAGAACGCTACATGGAAGAAAACAGCCCCTTTGCACACATATTTGAACGCCATGGGGGCTCAGAAAGGGAAAGGGACAGAGATCCATTGTTTTATGGAGGTGAGAGCCAAAAAGGCTCTGGTTCCCCATTCGGACTGTTCAGAGGAGGTGAGGGCCTCCACCGCCGTTCCATTGGAGAGAGAGACATGAGAGACAGATCTTTGATGGAAGGTGGAGGTGGGGCAGCATTCTCTTTATCCAAATCTCTTTACCCTGACCGGGTAAACCAAAACCCCTTTATACCCACCTTTGGTGATGACCAGTGTCTGATGCATGGAGCCAAACAATATTACCTGACAAAGCAACAGCAGCAGCAACAACAACTTGCCCAGAACAGCAGAGGTGACTTCAGGAGTCAATTGAGTGCAACGTCATATCTGCCAGCATCTGCCACAGCTGGGGGGATGTCCAACGTGCCCCCCCGGTTCCCAAAAGAGCTCAGCCTTGGTGGGATGAACCATCACGGGTCTATGTTGGCAGTCGGACCCCCACGTCCCTTCAATGGAAGCAATGGCCATGTGTACGAGAAACTCTCTAGCATCGAGTCTGACGTGTAAGAGACAAAGAGGAAGAAGGAGGAGAGCATCAGAGGTTCAAAGTGTTTGGAGATCAGGGGTATTTCTTAGAACTAAACGGACACAAAGCAGCTTGAGTTCATGGTGACACAAAGATGACTGAAAGAGGGGTCAAATGAGTGGCAAAGGCAAAACAGGTAGAGACTGTTGTACAAGGTAGAGAATGAAGATGGGAATAAAATATCAGGACATCCTTAGGGGGTTAAGGATGCTAAACCTCTCTTAAAATGGCCAAAGCTACTCTACTTTTACATCCACATACAATCAATGAACATTGTCTTTAATCTCACAAAAGCCCTACACTTCAACAAGTTCCATCCTCATAGCCACCGGTGTGCTAGAAGTCACTGTGCGTGATTGATATCTTGACAAAGCATCACCTTGTTTTAGTTTTCTACAGGGGCCACAGTTTGAGGACTTCTGTTGGGTGCCTGTGAGGAACCACAGCAAGAGCGGCGACTGGAGCGAACTGCCCACGTGCCCCTGTGACAATTTAGAGATCAGACGTCGTCACATTAGCTAGAGCCACAACACACAGCCTGTCTTGGACATCTCTCCCCGAACCCTTACCCACTCCTCTCCTCTTCTTCTCCGCCCCCCACATCTCCTCCATATCTTTGACACCTAAAGAGCTGTTTGCTGATGAGAAATACAATCATGAATGATAATAAGATATTCTTATAGAAAAACAGGGTATACGAACAACAATAACGTTGTGAATAACCAAGACATTCATGCTGTTTATGGTAACTCTGCTTGTGAGACCAGACCTTTTGTTTTGTATTCTGTTGGTATAGTATTTGACGATTCTCTAAGTATCTGTAGTGGTTGTGTTCCATTTGCTCCTGGTGATGCCAGGAAGGTTGTTCTTGGTTCGACCAACAAGCCAGAAAGACTCGAGTCTTTTACTCTCCTGTGTTTTCTTCTGTTTTCTGTAGAATATTTTACTCCATGACCATCCGCGTATGTGCTCCAGGATTTCAAAGACGCACTCGGAGCTGGGAAATTCTTGATATTTTAAGACATTCCTAATAATCAAGCGTGCACATGCTTCAAAACACACACAGTTTCTTTTGTTTCTCTTCAGTTTTTTTTTTTTTTGTCAGTCTGAACTCGTGTTACTGTGAAGAACAACGTTTTCACCAGAAGCTACTGAGAGGAAGGACGTGCCTTAAAGGTCTCCAGTGGAAGTGTCCTCCAGTTCACACGCAGCTGCACCAGAACAGACCAGCGCTCATTCAGGCTGCCCAGTGTCGCCGTCACACACGAGCCAAAAACCCGCTGCGGAAATTCGACAGCGGGCTGCTGCTGCTGCTGCTGCTGATGATAATGATGATGGTTTCCATACAAGACGCTGTTTGAGATCTTTTATACCTTCGTAAAAATATTTCATATGTCAGGTACGGGTGGTGTTTTATGAACCAGTCGTAATCAGGATGTCCCACTGTTACTAATAAGCTGATGTGTCTCAGTTCATAGCAACGGAAGCCTATAGACCACCTGTTTCATCCATCCTGCACAACACCTGTCACTCGGCTCTTGCTAGCATTCCTTCACATCACGGCAACAGTCTGGAAGGCTCGCACAGAAAGCTTCGCTTGGACATTGTGTAAAAACCAACATTATGCACTGTCACTTATGCAGACCTGCTACAACCAAGTTGTAGAAGAAGCTGGTATACAAAAGGCAGGGTTGAGGAACTGGCTTGGCACCGGGAAGGCAGCTGTCCTGTGAAAGATTGTTTTGTTTTTTTTCTTTTTTACTCAGACTGTTGTAGATAGTCTTTAGCTGAAGAGGCCTCATTTTATTGCACAGGACATTTTACTCAGTGTAGGTTCAGGCACTCAGTAGACATGCCTTATGACCCCCTCACCCCAAGTTGATGACTCATCATGTACAGACTTCAGAGGCTTCTATTAGTTATTTGAAGGTCCGATCTACGATTGGTTGGTGTCACAAGTTCAAGGGCTGAGAGATATCACACAGGAGTACTGGCCACAGAGAGGACCTACCGGACTGTGTGTTAAATGATTTTTTTTTTTTTTTTTTTTTTGTAATTATGTCACACCCCGATATAAAAGCACTCATGCAACAGGTTGATATGTGTGTTTGTGCGTTTGAAGAGAAGCAGACCATTATTCAACAGTAAGTGCTTTCTTTCCCCCTAATCACGCTGTTAAATATTCATTACTTCAACAGCCTCTACTCCCTAACTCCTCGGATAACACTGAGACTGATCGAGTTAGCCTTAAATCAGATGCACCCTCCTTCCCTCCCTCCCCACACACACACACACACGCACACACACACACACACACACACACCCCAAGACACTCCTAATAAATAACTTGGGATCTCTGGAATTTTTATACACATTTTGAAAGTTCAGGTGACCCAAACTCAGCAAGGAGGAAGAAGGGTTTGACGCAGAAATGACTGGCCAGTTCCGATTTTTGAAGCGAGGCTCTGTGACGTCATCAAGAGTAGCTGCTTTAGCTGCACTACAAAGATCCGTTATTGCGGCGAGTGAAGTAGAAAAGGGAAAAAGTTGTCACACATCAATCACACGGCGGTGTCAACAAAAGTCTTCCTGCAGATTTGACAGTCCAGCTGCCGTCGCCGATTTTCAGCATACGGAAAAAAACTCACGGCATGAGCTACAAAATGAATGTAGGTGCTACAAAAACGCCACGGCAACGATCCGGCGATAACATTACGTAATTTCACACGACGCCATGAAAAGGCTCCATTTGCTTAGAAAATTCACTCAAGCTAAATGGTTGGAGTGGCTCCAACAGACGGGCAGTATGACCTACTTTTTGATTATTTCAGCTTGGGATTGTTTAGCCTCTAGGGGGCGCACTTACACCATTTGTAGAGCGTTACATGTTAAGCCAAGATGGTCAGACAGAAAGAAGGTGATGACAGCATATTAATATACCTTATCCCTAAATGGGACGCCACACATTTTGCCCCAGCGCACATCTATTTTGCAAACATAAAATGTGTTTATTTCGTCTGCGTTAGACGGCTGTAACACACATTTCTTTTGATAAACCAACATAATAGCAGCCTTTAATTAGCGGAAGACTCACTGCTCATAATAAACAGGTAAGATCTGCTAATATAGTGTTTTGTTTTATTTATTGGAATTGTTTTCTGGACATATTTCTGGCTCTGATCCGATCATTTCTTTAACCTTTCTATGAAGCGACTGCAACACGACAGAGAGCCCCTCGCTTCAAAAACCCAGAACTGCCCCTTTAACCCTCTGGTGCATAGCGGCCACTACAGTGGACAGCTGTTTAGAAGGCATTATTTCCTAAATGCAGTTGTTTATATGGTGGAATTGCATATCAGTCCTTAGAATGCTCTCTACTGCCCCCCTCCACTGAGGTCAATTCAGTGGCAAGTTGTTGTAACTACAAGTTAATGTCATTGGAGTCCAAGTTGGCCGGCAGACAGACACACTCGATGACCACTCCAGGAATATCCTCTCAAACCTTCTATTCTCAGAGAATCCTAGAGGTAAAAAAAATATGCTGACATGCAGGAGTACCTAGGTAACAATATTATAAACTTAGTTTGGAAAATTTTGTTTCATGTAAGTAGAAAAATGTCATTAATCATGTGTCCATCACAGTGGACATCATGCATTGCTGACTATAATTTTCACATAAGTCATGTAGTTGATTTATCTTTCATTATAACTGGTTTGCTTGCAATTCAATTTATTTTGAGTATATCTATAAGTTAGTTTTAAAAATATAATTTTTTTATGCAGATCAGTTGTAGTTTGTGTTAGTAAATGATAATTTTCTCAAACTTTTAGAGCACAAACAATAAGGATCACTACAGAATAGTCGAGCAAATTCCCTCTGATGACGAGAATAGTGACAGCAGTGATGAGGAGTGGCTACAAGGGAACACTACAAATATTGGAGACACAGATGATGAAGGAGATGCAGATGGTCAGGAGGCTGAAAGTAGAGATGATGAGGGCCAGGATGATGAAGGACAGGATGCAGAGGGAGGTCAGCAAGGTGAGGGAGCTGGTACATGCTCAGAGAAAAGTTCACAAGGGCAATGCCTGCACTCAACCCTGCAAATATGTCTGGAAAGTCCAAGACAATAACTTTGATGGAGACTTGCTACCTTTTCTAGGAGAGAGAAGAGTAAATGTTGATGGAAGAGATCCAATTGATTTCTTTATGTATTTGTTTCCCTTAGATCTCATTGATCAGATAGTGAAGACCAAATACATCTGGATGTAGTGCCATGTGGCACTGTGTCCTGGATGCTTTGCCAATTTTCATGTAGCCTAGGAGTTAGGAGAGAAGTTAGAAGAGGAGTTGTGGAGATGCAGGTGTTTGATGAAGATTGTTCTCTTGGTTTGGATTAACTGAAGGGCTATAGTATGTTAGAGTGTATGAAAGCATGTTCAAGTGCTTTTCAAAGCCCACAATGAAGTATGTGGTCATGGATTCATGATAAAACTCAGATGAAATTACTCTTCAGTCAAGTTCATATTGTTCACTGTTGAGTTCTGAAGCGCATGCAGTTCACTGTAGTGGACATTTCTGTATCTTCTTGGAAAAATACAATTTTTGAAAAAAAAGTTTATATTTGTTTTTTTTTTATGCCCTAAGAAGAGTAAAAACACATTTAAAAAAGATCTTGACCCAAGGATTCATAATTCATGCATCAGAGGGTTAAGAACCTGAGAGACGTCGGTTTTTGGGCATCAGTGTCAGCATTAGTACATTCGATCTTTTTCATGTAAATAACTATATATTTAAGAATCTTTTCACTTTGTACAGTAAAACAGACAGACAGGATGTAACTTTCAGTATGTTTTACAATTTAAGAAATAAAGCTGTGATAAAAACTCATAAAATCAAAAAAAAAAAAACCACAAAAAAAAATCTATAAAAATATGCAAAATATAGAATAAGACACAAATATTACTAATCATAAGTGATATAATTGAACCTTTTTTTTTTCTTTTTCTTTAAATCTCATGTTTACTTGATTATAATAGTTTTACCAATACGGATTATGTTAAGAGTTCTGAATTTTTATTTTTTATTATTATTATTATTATTATTATTATTTTCTCTAAATTGTTGCAAACTGAGGATAATTTACTGTAGGTGTAGACGTTTAGTGATTCAAAAGGGAAAGCTTAGTTTTAGGAGTCTATGTTAAGTTTCCCTTGGATTGTGTTAGACTCTATCTTTTTAAGATAAGCTCTTTCTCCATGCTTCTCGGCATAGATTCAATTATCTAAACATTTACGATACGATATTACATGTATACAGAGGTGATATTTGCATATAGAGGCAGCAGTATATTGTGACCCTTCGTTTCGAAGCAGCCATTCTCGTTTCAAGGTTTTCGAGGCGTTTGTGTTTCTTGTTGCCCTTTCTTTTTTTTTGGGACTTGGGCTCTAAACGGTAATTGCACACAGAATTTAGAGCCATCATCGGCCCGGCCTATCCTGCTCCCTCTCTTTGTTTGGGATAGACATCACTGTGGTAATGGAAGATTACACACACACACACGCACACACACGCACACACACACACACATTCTTAGGCACACCGGATGTTTTTCCAGTGTTGATGTTGCTGAGAGTTTCGACGAAATATCGTGGAGAAACCAACCAAGCCGAAGTGCAGATTCATCTTCATCAGAGTGCGACTGAAATGCATTTGTGCAACCCCTTATTAAAAGGTGAAACATTTGTTCCGTCGTGTCTCATTTTGTGCAGGCTTTTTTTTTTTTTTCTTTTTCTTTCCCGCTCCTTTATTTAAACCCGCGTTGCTAAACTGTGTTACTTGACAGCCTAACAGCCCTAAAATGTTTTGTATTCTCGTTCATTTTGTTCATTTTGATTTATTTATTTATTTATCTCAGCTCTTTTTATTGATGTGTCTCAGCTCTTTTGTGTGATCCTCTGCATTAGAGAGAGGGAAACGGCTTCATTAATTTGCAGCGGGCGCATGTGGGACGCCATGCATTCGGAGATGATTTTCCTCCTCCTTATTTTGTGTGGCTCTAATTCCAATAAGTCTGTGTAATCTTCTCCAACACCCCGAGAGAAGAAATTCATCTCTCCACTGTTGTTTTTCTTTTTTTTCTTTCTTTCTTTCTTCCTTTCTTTCTTTCTTCCTTCGTCTTTTCTCTTTAACTGCTTTCTTGTCCACGGGGTTGATTGAAAAGTGAAAAATGTATCAGTGTGCACATAAACTCTGTTAGCGGTCCATTCCCCCCCTCTACAAGGCACTGAAATAATTCAAGTCATTTGCAATAAACAGCACAACCAAACAACGTTCATATTGTACTCTAAATATGCTAATTTATCAGCTCTTGTTTTACAAGTGCAGGGTGGTTAGCTAGTGCTAGCTAACGTCAGCGTGGTTAACCAGTCCTAGCTAACGTCAGGGTGGTTAGCTAGGACTAACCACCCTAGCTAAGCTAGTTAACCTTCAGGGTGGTAAGCTAGTCCTAGCTAACATCAGTGCGGTAAACTAGCGTTAGCTAACGTCAGGGTGGTTAGCTAGTCCTAGCTAACATCAGGGATGTAAGCTAGGGCTAGCTAACGTCAGGGTGGTTAGCTAGGGCAAGCTAACTCTGTAAAGGTGTACCTGATACTGTTAAAACAACAACACACCCACAGTGAGATTTTCACCCCTACAGCTCAGGTGAAGCAGATTAACTCGGGCTTGTCAGGAGTCTTTAGTCCCCCTTAAGGCCAAATTGGGCCCAGTTCTGCAAACGAGCATGTCGCAACGTATTTGGTTGGCGAAGGGCAAAACACTGTGTCCCCTCTTTCCCCGGTGTTAACACACAAAGAACAAGTAGTAGTAGTGGCTGTGACGCGCGTGGAAGATGTTCTTTTTCTTTTCTATCAGGAACAAAGACCCGAACGAGGGGAGAAAAGAAAACCGGGTGTCTGGTGACATTCACTTTCCCGACTTTGAAACTGCTTGTGTTTGTTTGAAAAAAGAAATAATAATGACAAAAAAAAAAAAAATGAGTCAGTCATGTGATTTCATCCCATGCAGACAGGAAGAATTAAACTGTGATATTACATAACTGATTGTTCTGAACCTTTATGTAACTCAGCAGTTCACACTCTCATCAGTTGCTCTCTGTTCATTGAAAGCATTTTTTCTGTTCCCCTTCGTGTTTTAGTTACAGACCTCTGTGTGTGTTTGTCTGGATTATACTGTGCCTTGCAGAAGAATCCGTGGCTCTTAAACTTTGTCACATAAAACTGCAATACCTTTTACTGGGATTTTATCTGATAGAGCGAGTTGAAGTCGAACTGGGGATCTGCCAAATTTTTAAGAAAAATCATCCATGGTTTTGGCCTCTATTCAATATCTACGTCCGATTATTTTTGTTTATTGCTGCATATCGAAGAGGAAAATGGTTTTCAAACATGTCCTCAAATAAAAGGGTTTTTTTTTCTGTTTTTATTTAGGCGTGTCAAAGGAAACGTGGTTGAGATCTTTACTTACTGAAATGTTGACATAACTGCTTTGAGCCACATCTACTCTGACACCCCTAAATAAAATAATTTCTCTTTGTTTTTCAGAGATGGAATCAAATTACACTCTGGGGATGCTACTGGTTTTCATTTGAAGCTAAGTAGTTGTGTTATTTTTCTTTAGGGGGATCAAAGAAAAGGGGTCTGAATTCAAATTTATACCACATTTATTTTTGGGGGAGTTTTTTTTTTTTTTTTAACTGCATATAAATTCCCTTCCACTTTGACAATTGTACCCGGCTTTGTGTCGATTTATCACATAAAACCCCAAAATGTGTGAGAGCTTAAGGGGTCGGGATACTTTTCAATGTGCTGTATGTGTACTATCTCTTGATACTGCTTCATATTGATGCACACCAAATTTTCTACTCAATCATGTACAGTTCTGTTCGATATTCCCGTTTTCCATCGTCACCCGCTGTCGTTCCTGAGGTGTTTCCTCGGTGTCGCATAAGGGGTTGCAACGCAATGCATTTCCCAAAGCGAGACGAAGTCGCCGAAACCCACCGAGACCGCGTCGCGGTCGACCACAGTGACCGCGGCTGGCGGAAGTGTAACATACGAGTAGTGACCACTTGTATGCGTCATCAGACACAGAACATTTGCTCCCGGCCGTCGTTTTCTCTTTTTCTTGGCCGTTTTCTTTGAAATAATGCCAAAATTTTTACAGCAGAAAAAAAAGAAAAAAAAACACACAAAAACAGCTAATTGTACAGGTTCTGTATATACCAAATACTGGGGGGGAAAAGTATTTACCTTCACCTTTTTTTGTATTAAAAATGATTGACGTATTCTCAATAGCAAATTTAACCATGTCATGACAAAACTGCAAAAAAAAAAACAAAAAAAAAAAACATCATTAAGGTACTTCTAATAAGGATAATGCCGATATCTACCATTATAAGTGCTGAAATAAGACTATTCTTTCTCTTTGTACATGATGAACAAAATGAAGTGTTGAGTATTAATAATAAAAAGTATAAGTTTCAGATGGATGGCAGTGAGTTTTTTCGTTTTGTTTGACTTGTCATTTGAAATGATTCATGATGTCTTTCATCAGGCGTCTTTGTGCGTTCCTCCTCGGGACAGTTGAGCTGCGATGCTGCCACACACAGGTTGGCGCTCTGCCGCTCCAAACCCGCAGGAATTCCTGCAGGAGCAGAACGCGACTGGAGAGGGCCGCCGGAGAAACCGCAGCCATATGGCGACGGTACGGAGGGGCGGCTGAGGTCGGGGGCCCGTCCCCCTCCGTGACCCACGCTGCTGCCGGCGCTCCGCTCAAGCTCATCCAAGGCCCTCCGGCTCCTCCGGGTTCTGGCACCCAGAGCCGGTACAACGACAACCCTCTCTCAAAACGTCAAAGTGTGGCTTTTATTGATCTTGTACAAAAAAAACAAAAAAAAAGTATATATTTGTTCTTGAAACATGTAATCTGTGAAAAATGATTTTATCTCCGCTTTATTTCAGTGCTAACTAGAAACAACCAATCAGAACCAAGAGGCGGGTCTTAAAGCTGTCAATCAAGGTCATATACCTGCTGCTCACAATCCTTTATCCTTCAAACTTCTCCCTTGTTTGTGCTGCAGCTGGTTCACTACAACAAAAGCCTGCTAACGCTAGTTAGCATGGCCACCAATGATGGTGGATAAACAGTTTTCTTTTCTTATTATTATTTGTCATTTTAGTCTTTTCTACAAAAATGTAAACGAAGTAAAAAAAAAAAAAAGTTTATCTGCCGTCAGGACAGTGAATAGGAAGTTTACGCTAAAACGCTCCTCCTGATCGGTTGATTTTGACTTGCATTTCTTCACATCTTTGAGGATCTCGATCTTTTCGCAGATCTTCTGTCTCGTACCGTCACGACATGGTGACATTTAAAAACAATTATAAAAAGCTACTTTTTATACATACATAAGAGTTGCATTGCACTGCACAGGGTGATGCATGCGTTTCAGATAAAAAAAAGTGAGGCGCATGCTTGGATCTTTTGGTCCTCTGAGCTACGAGGAAAACCTTCATCATTTCCTGACTATAGTGGATTTAGGTCAATGATGGTGAAGCAAAGTCCCGTCTCGACATTTTAACAAAAAGGGCTATTTGTCGTCCACTTGACACTCCTGCCAATACGAGCTTTTCACACGCATAAATATCATTCAGGACACTCTCTAAACGAGTAGACAGACAAAATGTCCCCATGGAAATCATCTTGGGTGCTAATGATTGGAGACGAAGGCGTAATTGTCCTTAAAACCAGAAATAAAGGATAAACTTAAGTTTAACGCGGCGGTTCGGCAAGATGATTCACCCTATGAACACAGACTTGTTTCCCCCTCCGCTGCTGAGCGGAGCGATGCGGGTTGTCAAAGTGACGTCCTGGCATTTAGTTGAGCGTCTCATCCAGACTGACTCAAAGATGCATTAAGGTTTTTTTACAGCCCCTTCGTTACATCAAACTGAGTACGTTGTGTCTGCTGGGCCTTGACGGGTCTGTTTATCAGTAGCTGGGACTCAACATTTACTTTGCCAGGTACAGTGATAAAATATTAATCGCTCCTTTTCCTGTTCAGTCTCCACTGCCCACGTTTGCAATCAGTCAAAGGCAGGTTGGGCACCGTGTGGGGAGAAAGGCAGACATTACCCCGTGAGTTATGATGTTTCTAAGTCAGTCTGTGTTTCTGAAGCTCTCCTGGTTTTCCACCCCCATTGTTTCTAAAGTTTTCACTCCGTTTTAAACCCAACTAAAACTCTTTGTTCACACGGTTCTTTGTTATTAGTATTATTACTCTCGACCTTTACTGAAATTTCTTTTAAAATCAACCTATCCTAAAATCTGCTGCCTCTAAAGAGCCACAGGGCGGCACCATCCCAGCTAGTCACGGTTTCTCTCCTATAGTTAAGGATGTTTCTTTAAAAAAAAAAAAAAATCAGCCCTTGGACAGTTTACCTTAGATTCGCCGTTATATTGAGTCCCAGTTGGACGCGGCATGTCAGAAAAATATTAAATATAATGATCCAACTCAAAGGCCATAGCAAAATGGGAGAAACAACCTTTACTTTATTCTTCATTCGATATAGGCAATTTCCCAGGGTGGCATCAGAAGATGGGGCGCACAAGCACCATATTTTAACAAACTAACATATTGCTCTGTCATTTCCACCATGGATATGTTTTATATAGTTTTGATCCAAGTTTATCTGCATTGGCACCGAAAAGCTATCCTGCATCAACACATCTAAAAAAAAAAAAAGAAAATTAAAAAAAAGCTTAAAGTTCTGAATGAACAAAGTTCAAATCTAAGATTGAGTTGCTGTAAACGGAAAGCTTTGAACTCTGAGTAATCCAGAGAGAGGGTGAAGGCTTATAAAGTTTTCTGGGAGAAGAATAATTGCAAAAGTGGGTGGTACAATGTCTTACATAACGTCTTAACATGACTTGTTATTTCCTCCTTCAGTAAATGGAACAGGGCTTCCATTTATTGAAGGAATAACATCGGCTAATCTAAAACTTGAATGTTTTGCAGGGCAAAAGCCTCACTCAGTTTTCAGTTGTTTGCAGCATTTCGCTCCGTTGCTTTTGGATGGAAGGCAGGCCTGGACAAATAATAAAATATTGGAGGTCATTTCCTGAAGAAAGGTAAATGACAGCGACAACATGCGTGTTGGTTCTGTCAAACTCGGGGACGGTGAACATGAGGATCAGAACTTTCCTTTTACTGGAAATCTGCTGAAACGCCAACCGAACGGATGCTTCCCAGCATCCATCCCTCCTCTTCCTACACTACTCTTCCTCTCGGCTCTTGAGCTAAGAAGTCCTTGTCGCGCTCATCAGCCTGAGTTACTGGGACGATGGGGACGGTACTAAAAGCTGGAGGGGGCCTGAGAGTCATGACGAAGAGTTCACTGGCGTCTGCAGGAAGAGGATGGTAGAAAAGAGAACTGTCATTTCATTGTGAGTCCTTAGAGGAGCTTTTAGCAAAAATGTTGCTTCTGTTGCATATAATCTTTCACTTTGTTGCTCTTTCTTACATTTTTCCTGTACTTCCTCAACTGTCTTTTTCTTTTTTATCTCCTCTAAACATCAACAATTAACAGTTACCTAGCAACAAGATATGTCAAAAAATAGAGAACAAGCTCTAAGGCTGCTGTGAGTGTAGAGTCCATATGCTTCTACAGTAACATTTCTATGTCGGCGATGCATTTCAAGGTGATATAAAGTAAAACATGTAAAAGGCAGAACAGGAACCCTAACCGTAACCCCTAACCCTAACCGTAACCCCTAATCCTAACCGTAATCCCTAACCCTAACCGTAACCCCTAACCCTAACAGTAACCCCTGACCCTAATCTAACTCGATTCTTGGGTTTAAACAAACGGCAGTGGGATTCTCCATGTTTGACACCTGCTGATTGAGCACATACGTCCTGCAGATGGTGAGCCAAGCATTGCTTAAGCTTCATTTTGGCCGAAAGCTGCGATTACCACGCATCGTGCTCCTCGTGAAGCGACATCAGGTGCTCCTTTCAGAACAGCACCTGGACTGCACAACAGCATATGGAGGCGACATAAAAAAATAAAAATAAAACATCAACGGCACGCTATCAATAATGATGGCGAGCATATGGGAAGACTGATGTATCAGGGCGACGGCGTAATTTGATGAGAACCACCCGAGCCGAAGAGCCGACGCAAACTCCAATCGGATCGAAACAAAATTAAACCGAAACAAAATGAACTGACAGTCAATTTTAATAAAAGACTTCAAGTTATATATTTGCAAAAATAATTGAAAAATAGATCAGACTTTATGATAAAAAAAACACATCAACATCTGTATTTTTGCTTTATTTATCGATCCTAAATACTCGCTGCTTAATGTGCTAATGGCCAAGAAACAACTTAACATTTAGGAACACTGTTTATCTGTGGCCGTGCCAGCTAGCTTTAGCATTCATAACAGGATCCGGTGTGGTGAACCAGCTGTAGCACAGCAGAGAGGAAGCGGTAGGATGTCACAGCATGTACACAGGTTGATTGACAGCGGTAAGACCTGCCTTCTGGCTTTTATTGGTTGTTTTTGACAGAGCAGTGCATTTCTGCAGATGGCAGAGGAGCTTATCTATTTTAGCTCGAGTTCTTTGTTTGTATCTTAAGAATTCTGGTTGAGGACAGAAGACGAAGAAATTTTGAAATATACTTCGCAATTCCAAGGTTTTCCATATGAGAATAAAATGTAATCATAAATAAGGACGAATCATTCATTAAACATGGTTTCAAATGTAACTTTTTGTTTGAAAGTGACTAACATTGAGTGACTCCACTTCTAAGGACATTGGAACAAATACATAAAACAATGTTCATTTGGCTTTCATCCATTCAGTAAAATTTCCAAATCAGCAATTTTCCCCAAGTTCTGTTCCCGCTTCAGGTTTGCCAATTGCTTCCCTTCATGGGAGCAATTAAAAATTAAAAAGGTTCCTCCATGTCTTCAAGTTTCCGGAATCATCACTATCTGGAGTGAAACAAAGACTTCCCCGATGCCCGACGCGGCTCGGCAAAACTGCCGCCGACATGACGGCGATGAGCGATCAAGATGAAGATGAGGGCAAGACGGAACATCAACAAGTGAAGAGGTCGGCGCGCCATGATAGACACGCAGCAGGTGGACAAAAAAATAAATAAATAAATTTTAAAAAAAAGGGAAGCGGTGGAGAGAAAGGGTTAAGGAGGAGAGGGAAGAGAGAGGGTCGCCTTGGCAACAGCAGCCAGCGTTTGCTCTGTTGTGAACAGACTCTCTCTCTCTCTCTCTCACACACACGGATAAACACAGAACGTTCACATCCTCTCCTCCTCGTTCATTCATCTCTGGTTCACCAGGTGTTTGGTGGGACTCTGGAACTCAATAGATGAACGACTCTGCACTGCATATTTTATTATTATTATTATTATTATTATTATTATTATTATTATTATTATTATTATTATTATATAACCTATTATTCTAAGAACAAACATAAGAACAAACATTGTAAGGGATTGAGTGGAAAAGAAATAAACTTTAAAGAACCAGAACCTGTGTTAAAAGATGAAGAGATGAAGGCAGTGATGAGCTTCCATATAAATTTGCTGCTTCCTCAGCAATCGCCTTCAACATGCAACTGTGTCTGACTTCCATTTTGGGAAAGGTCATAGTTCAATTTCAAGTCCATCATTGAATAATTTTTTTTACAATATTTACAAGTAGAAAGTACCGCAGTTCAGACAGTTCTCAGATGTACAATGGGGACCGAATTCCTCAACATGGCCGGTTCAGAGTCGTGTCGCCGCGGCTTTCGGTCGAACAGCTCGTTTTCTGCACCGGCCCGACCCCGATGGCAGCTCTCTCTCTCTCTGCCAGACCCAGCTCTGTCATGCATGCCTCTGTGTGGCACCTGCTCTCATGACAGCCGCCTCGAGGCGTCGGGCCGTCGTTGTGTAAGGTCAGCGCGAGGAAGTGTGATAAACCTTGTGCACATTTGTGTGGAAAGTGTGTCTCCTTCGTGACTTTTGAAAGTGAATCACTTCCTGGTCTCTGTTTACTGATCAGGTGGCTATTCGAACGATGGGTTGCACTGGATAATGATATCCTGCATCACTTTCCTTACATTTCACCTTTCTGCTTGGCACAACAACTACAACGCACTACATATGACATCTGCATGATGTTTCATCAGACATTTTGCAGGGTACGCACATTTTGTCGTCGTGCACACACTCCCCGTGTGAACCATCTATCAAACCTTGAGGTTGGGGATGAAGTATACGCACCTCCAAGGAGGAGCGAAGTTGTAAAGAACAGAGGCCCATCAGGAGCCACAAGGACAGAACAAACATTGCGCCATGATGATGGCGCCGTCAAATTTTACAGGCGGGACTCTGTGGTTGGGCGGAAGAGACAACAGGAAGCAGGTGTGGAGACGAAGGGGACCCTCAAGAGAAGCCGGCTTAAATTCAGGCAATCACTCTCCTGCGCTTCACATCATCTGGAATCGCCGACTCCGATCGTGACCCACGTGCGGCCCTGAGAAACTTGATCCCTGCCACGATCCTCCCCCATAAACCGATGGCGCCGACTCGTTACTGAGCTTCCCGTCCAATCGCATCCGCCAGTCGGGATGCCAAGTCAGCCCATCGTCCTCCTCCTCCTCCTCTTTCACAAGTCTGAGACCCTCCCTTCCTCCATCCATCTCTCCTGGTATCCGTAGTGACTGGAGGTAGGGTTAGGAGGTTGCTAGGAGACGGGCAGAGTGTGACAGCAGGCCTCAGTGTGAGGGAGCGCCGTGGAGAGCGGCGAGGGACATTAGGAGAGAGCGCTCTCTTCTGGTCTCTGCTTGCTACTGACGGCGCTTCGCTTCAGTTTAATGCCTTAAAGCAGCCCTCATGTTTTTGGTGAGGCACACAAATGATCAGACAGAGGTAAGTGCGTGTGTGTCTGTGTGTGCTTCAGAGAGCGAGAGGGGTCTTTCGACGGCTGTGATTGTGAGGAAATCAACTTGCTTGACTGGACCTGGTAGGGAGGGGACCGGTGTGTGTGTGTGTGTGTGTGTCATGTTCCTTTGAGAAGGATCCATCTTTGCATCATCAACCTCTGTTAAAGACACAGTGAGAGACTTCCTGAAGCCAGGCCATTTCATCTGAGCACCATTATGTTCTTTGATCTCAAGCAGTTTCACCAAGACTGCTGTGGGGGGTCAACGCACCTCCATAACAATCGCCTCATCTCACCGCTGCCTCAGACAACTGTTTACAGTAATTCAGCATCAAAGCGGCGCTCTTTACGCCGACATGATGCCTAATGTCCACGCCACACTAATTGTGAGACCGTGAGGCGCTCCAGAGGAAGAAGCATCAAAGATGGCAAAAAAAAAAAAAAAAAATTGCACAAAGCATAGCTTGAGATGTGTACACTTCAAAGGCAGCGATAGAGCACGCTTTCCAACTACGTTTTAGGAGGGTTATTTGTCATCTTGTTCAGTGTGATGCTACATCACAAGGCCAATGGGTTGTGAGCAGCAGCAACACATTTCCCCTGGCTGTTCACAGGGTGAAGCTGCCTCCTGGTGGTCGTCTGAAAAACTGCGGCTTGGTGCAGCTTTCAGTTCAAACCTTGAGCAGGTCAGAGTGCTGTTGTTGTCTGAGGCTGCGAGGTGTGGAGTGAGTGTTTGAGGCGTCAAACACTCACTCCAATTAGGCACAACTTTATGACCGCTTGTCCAGCAATGTGTTGATCCGCATGGCTCTTTTCGGTCACCAACGAATCCAGGGCTTCAGTGAACCCTCGACAGCACAAGCTTGTTCATTTTTCCTTTTTTTTTTTGAACTTCTTCTAACATTTTCCACTGCAGGCCTGGAAGACCGAACCAGAGTTGCAGTTTTGGAGATCATCCGGTTCAGAAATTAGAATTTGGTACCCATCCAACTTGCTCAGCTCCTGCCAAAGAGATGCTCGTATTCAGCCAAACGTTTACGTCTCACCCTCTAACACCGGATCATCTAAAGGGCCGCGCCGGGGGCCAGTTGCGGCCCTCGGCGTCGTTCCTGTGCGGCACTCGACTGCAACTGAACGGCTGTACAAATCTGGGCCCGCCGCTAAAATATTTTAGCGTCAAGTTTTTCCAGAGAAGTTAAAATCTTTTAAAATAAGTTTTTTTTTCTTCGCTTTAGCTTCACATTAAACAGGATCAAACCCGTCCAGTGACTTTTACTCAAAGCCAAACTTATTGAAAGATAAAACTTGAGTAAACTTCAAAGACGGTGGAAGCCGTGTCCGGTCCTGGTTGAGAAGACTTTCTGCTTTTTCCGTTTTGATTCTACGTTCATGTGGAAAGAAAAAAAAAGTAAAAGATAACATAAAATAAAGCTGCTTAGTTCTTTTCATTAAAAGTATTGCATATTTAATTGATTTGCTTGGCTATTAAAAGTTTCAAACAGATTTGCGTTAAATAGTGAGACAGAATAAGCATCTGGTCTTATTGTCGTACCTGATCATTTTAAGTACTTATATCCGCTTTTGTGAAGAAGAAATCGGGTTTAAAAAGTAAAACTACTTTGTATGAGCAAATGTTCACATGTCAATAGAAGTAGTGCTTTAGAAACATGTATCTTCAAGCCTGACATTTATTAGCTCTTAAAGTGATGTTGTAATATTGCAACGTCTCTTTGAACTTTTTCATTCGGATCCAACGGCATGAAAAACGTCGGTTTTGTTTGTTTTGCAGGGCTCTTATTCCCTGACGGACTATGTGACTTGAGTTTCCAAAAACATCAGCAATCAGCAGCGGCGAGAAAAAAAAGACCACCTCTCTGAGCAGCATCACACTTTCACCGTTAAGAGTGACGCATGAAAATCAGATTGCATTCAGGTTGAGCACAAAGTGCAGGCACTTAGCCTTTGTTCCATCTCCACAGGTGCTTGGTGCTGCGCTCCAGCTGGGATTTCATCACCTGTTCCGTTGATTGAGCGACGTGCAATTTAACGACCTTTTTACTCCGCCGAACCCCTTTGTGTGGCGACAGACGTTGAGCTTTCGCCTCGAGACGATGGGCTTGGTTTGAACTTGTGGAGAGATTCTCTTTGCTTTCCTCTCTTGAGCTCAGATCTTTCTGAAGATTGTGAGAAATTGGTGCAGAGAGGCAGCGGCTTTTTGTGTTGTTGTTTTTCTTACCCTGACGCTGATGTTCACACGCTGATTGTGGATCCCGTATCCCCTGTTCGACATCCAGAGGCGTAACAGTTGCTGGCACCAACCAACCAACCAACCCACAGAGCCAAGGCGCAAGTTTTCAGATCAGAATTTCTGGCTTTTTGTATTCGCTGGATGTTTTAAACCTTATGCTCTTGTGCTCTGAACTGACTGCTTTTCTGTTTCCACATCTGTGCGCGTCGAGCCTCTGTGGAAGATTTTCTGACCTTGCCTGTGAGGGAGAGAGCGCGAGTGTTCCTCAGCAGGCGTTCCCGCTGATTGGACAGGCCTGGCTGGCCCCGGCTTGTTGGCCCTGAGTGCCGCGGCCCTCTTCCTCTCGCCCCCTCTGCTCCCTCCCCCCCGTCGACATTTTTTTTTTTCTTTTCAAGAAAAGTATTTCTTTCTTTATTTACTGCTGTTGTTGTGGCTACCACGTTGTCGCTCGCGCCGACAACGAGGGGAGAGGGAGCCCGCGTGAAATTGTCAACGAACAATAAAATGCAGCCTGAAAATTATCCTCCGTTAAGGCGCTGTGATGCAGTTGCCATGGCAACCATGATGGAAATAGACGTGCATCTGCAAGGGAATGAAATGTATTGAACTGTCGGTCGGGAACCCGGGAAGACGTTAGGCCGTGATTGACGGGTTAGGCGTTTTGGCCGAATGTGGACGGCGGGCGCCAACTGTTTGTGAAGGGGAAAAACAAAACAAAAAAAAAAAAGATGGAGCCCACCTTTCATCCGTATGCCGGTGCCACGTCCGGACGCGTGTCGTGGCTGTAAGAGGCTGCGTGCGTGACACACTGCAGTGTGTTAAAAGTGCAGCGCCACGGATTGGGGGGGCCCACAGGGCACATCGTTACGCCGGCTGGAGACTGCGCCTCGCTCGCGGGCCCTGTGCGAGTGCAGATAAGCCCGGCGAGAGACAACACAATAAATTTAACCCGGGAGAAAGGCTTCCGATGGTCGCACCTCCGCAGTGGGAATGCACTGGAAGTTGGAAGTTTCCTTCGATTTGAGTAAACAAACGTTTTACATCCTCTGATGTAAATGAGCCTTGCAAACCTAAAGCTACTGACTTGATACATTTTTCTGTTTTAAATCCACTCCCCCTTTTCTCCGTGGTGACTAGAACTTGTTCGCACGCCACCCTGGCCTGCATTGGGTGCTAAGGCTAATCAGCATCGCCGTCGATGCTAAGTTGTTTCTCTTACATTAGCACGTCAACGAACACCTTCCTCCTGGCTCTGATTGGTTGTTTCTGACCTGGAGCGCTCACGACGTTGAGCAAATATGTAAAAACCATATTTTTGTCCCAAGTTGCGTCCTGTAGCCTTGAGCAGGATTTGTGTGATAATCGGCTGATGGTCCAGGTGCTTCTTTTTTTCTTTTTTGCTATATTTTGTGAAATCCAGCTGTGTAAATTCATTCCTTATTGAATTTTTTGACCTGAGACCAGTCGGTCAACGGTTACAGTCAATTATACTCAGTATCTCTCTGCTTGTGGGCCATCAGAGCCAAACTCTGGGTCAGTCGGGGTCACCTCTAATGAGACCCGAAAGCTTTCCAGCTGTTGAAATCTGTCTCATCTGCTACAATATTTACAAGCATCAGCCGAATCCCCTCCGTTCTCTTGTGACGCCATCGACATATTCTCTCCTTCTTCTTCTTCTGTTAGCTTCCCATGTGAAACGTGCTGGCGGAAATCCGTTCCTATTTTCTTTTTGTCGTCCCTGAAATGTGTTCGGTTTAATTTTTTTCTTTTTTTGCCATCTTTAAAACCCTCAAACCGGCATTTTTTTCCCCCCCTCGCAAAACGTTCATCCATCTGTTGCCCTGCTCATTGCAGACATAACCTCCTTTCGCTGCTTTCGGCCCTGACTCCTCTCTCCACGTCGCCTTTGTACCCCCCGGTGCCTTCATCGGGCTAATTCACTTTCACTTGACATGTAACATGAACAAAGAAGCAGAGGAGGCAGCATGCTTATGCAAAAAGAAAAAGGAAAAAAAAACAAAAAAAAACCTGTAAGCAGTGATATAATCTTTAGATTTTGTGGCAGAAATACGCAAAGATCAATGAAAGAGCCAAAGCTTCACAGGAGGAGAGGAGGTGATGGAGAGAGAGGGGGGTGTGTATGCGTGTGTGTGTGTAGGAATATGAGTGTGTGTGCATTTTCAAGGCGGTCTTTCTGTTTGCAAGAAGAAGAAGAAGAAGAAGAAGAGAGAAGAAAAAAAACGAGGAAAGCGAATAATCCGTAGCCGCCGATGGAGGAAAGGGGAGAGCACTTCCAGTGACGGGAAAGCGCGTCTGGATCGGAGGCTGGAGGGGAGAGAAGGCGATGGTTCTGGCTGGAGCTCGGCTCCTCGGCGGCGTGTGAGGAGGAGAGAGAGAGAGAGAGAGAGAGAGGGGAACAAGAGAGGGGAGGGGGGCGGGGGTGTGTGGACCTCGCTGGCTACGGGACCCACAGGCTCCCCGATTGTGCTCCGCTCTCATCATTTCTGGAGGTGTAAGGACAAAAGGAAAAAGGAGGAGGAGAAGAAGACGGAGGAGGAAAGGCCCGGGTTGTGGGTGTCGTGACGGGGCCCCCGACTTCGCCGCCGCCGCTTGGTTCGGGGTAGTCTGGGCTCGGAAGGCTGAAGGTGGTGGGGGGGGGGGGAAAGCGGCGGAGCGGTCGACTCGAGGCTGGGGTTTCCTGCCACAGCAGCGGGATTGTCACAAAACAGCCTTTCACTCTTCGAGGGGCCTTGTGTTGCTGCGGTTCCAGGTATGCCTCCAGAGCGCTAGCTAGCCGCGTCTCTCCGGCTGACTTGCCTTCTCCTCCCGGGAATGTTCGCTGTGTTTATTTAGCAGGGAGGAAGAAGAAGAAGAAGAAGAAAAACAAATGTCAGACTGCGAGACGGCGGTTGTTTTTTGTTGTAACGCAGTAAGTCACGGCAGGTCTCCTGTTGGGAGACGTTATTTCTGCTGCTAGCTAACCCGTTTACCGAGAGGCTCTGGTGATTTCCGAGGGAGTCACATCTGCACCTAATCACCTCTCCTCAGTAGCTGCTCCTTTTTAGCCTGCTTTAACTGTACGCCTGTGTGCGGTGGCCTGGCGATAACGCAATAAACACAAACAGACCGACTCACGGATGCTATCGAGTGGGTCCGTCTTAGCTAGCGCACAGTTTACGTGGCTAGCTCGCATATTTAATTGGGGATATCTGAGGTGTTTTAGCTAGGGCTAACCTGACGAGGCTAAAAGAGGCAGCACCACAAAGCTAATTGTAATGCGTATTCTTTGCTGCCGGCTAATGTGGAGCTGCGCAAGAAGCCCCCCAATGTGGTATTGATGGCAGTATGACAAACCTTTACCAACAAAACCAGAGCTAACGCTGGCTCATTCTCTGCAATAACACTGCGTCTGCTTGCATCAATTAGGCAGCTCTGCTGATGACTGATTGACTGGCTGACAGGCTGCACTGAGAGAGAGAGAGAGAGAGAGAGAGAGAGAGGGGTTTTTTTTTTTCTTTTATTGCTGCTGCACTGTTTTTTTTTGTGGGTTGGAAATGATGCTGCCTGGTAGCACACGACCAAATGTTTAGGGTTCCCAAACAGGAAGGGGAAACAAGGATTGTTCTCCAATTCTTGAAATTTGGGGGGAAAAAACGGGAACAGACAATGGAGAAAAATGGACAGTTTGTTGCCTTATTTGAGACATAAAGGTACAAAAGTAGATTGTTCTGAGAAGTGTACTTGATTTCGTCATCCTTCCTTCATCGTCGAACAATTCTCCCCTTTTTTCAGTTGATCATCCATCCACACCCATATGTTGATTATTTATTCCCTGTTCAATATCCGCCAATGGTCAAAAACATTGGGGGTTTTTGACCATCAATTTGACTTTGTCCTCCTGTGATTTACCTGTTAGTTTGACATCCATCAACTTGTTTCTCAACCATTTTTTATATAGATTATAAACATCCACCCATCAGTTCTGTCCATTTTTTTGTTATCCATCCGTCCTTCTGTTCATCGGCCATCCCTTCACCCGTCAGTCCATCCATCCATCCATCCATCCATCCATCCATCCATCCATCCATCATATTTCAGGTCCTTGTTTTTGAAGGTTTTGCCCAAAATGAAGTGAGAAAGTTTGATAAGCTGTGTAGTTTCAACACGGGGTTTGAACAAATTAGTGTAAACCCTGGATGTTGTGATCAATGAATAACTCCTCCAGAACTGCTGTCCTTCAGATTTAAGGTCTAAAATCAAACGCAATCAAAACGAAGCGGTCCAAGTCACAGCAGCGCCTCTTTGATTGATTGGTCGATTGATTGGGCTTGCAGCCCTTCCTGGCCCTGTTTTACCACATGCTTTGCATTCAGCAGCACACGCGTTACAGAGTGGCCTTTGTTTCAGAAGCCACACGCAGTTGTTTTGAGGGACTACTAACACTTTTACAACGCAACTGAAGTAGATAAAGACGGATAAAGAGGCCTGTTCTCACAAACGGCAATTAAAGATGCTGACCCCCCTCATGAAAGAGGGTGCGATCCTGCCTTCTGCCATCTCCCAAAACAAGCCCCAGTATTAGACATGCGATAAGGACTTTTGTTTGCCTCTGATCTCTCACAGGGTTATTTGTTTACATAATAAGAGCAAGTGTTGTGGATGTGTTACTCTGTCGGCTAAAATGAATCCCCAGCTTTTTTAAAATTTTTTATGTTTTATTTTTTTCCCTTCCAACAAATCTGTTTGCTATAGGCCACAGGAGACGGCGAGAGCATGTATTGTTAAAGCAAGGACAGATGCGACGCTCTCGCAGTGCATATTAAAATACGAGCAGGAACTTAATGCAGTGCTGATATTAAATTAAAATCCAGTGATGACTTCAATGGGTAATATAAGTGCCATGTGGTAATGCTCATATCAGTGTTGCTTCAGTAAACACCGCGTCCTGTTATTGAGCTGAAATTATACGGCAGCGTAGTTGCAGCGTCTTTAGGTGCATTTGATTGTTCATATTAAATAGGCACAGCTTCAGCAATAAAATAAACATCCCAAGATGCAAGCGGGCTAAAAAAAAGTCATGAAATATTCATATAAATAAATAGTTTATCAAATGAATTATTGATACTTTTGGAGACGCTCAAAACTTTTGGCCAGAGATTGTAATTGGCTGAAATTCCCTAAACAATTGGCTGTGATTGGGTGATTGATGTTACATGTCAGATAAAGGTCTGGGATGGATGTTTTTATGCAAAAATGGGGCTAATTATTGAATTCACACGTTTTCTGTTGAATTACAATAGCAAACTTCTATCAGTGAGCTAATAACGCCTTTTCTTACGTGTTATGGATCAGAATTAGCAGGTCAGATCTCAACGAAGTCCAAAAATCTGAATCGAATTAAAATGATCAAAGCGATGAATCTCTTGTTTTATGTTTAGAATCTTCCTCAAGTTCTGTTTAATTGACAATTAAGAATGTTACACTTCCTTATTCCTTTGACGTTTCTTTTTTCATTTGTTTTCCAGGCCAACATCTGCTGGAAACGTGAATGCCGTACTGGGTGCGGATTTACAGATAACCCAAACTGGAATTGATGGAATCTGAAGTGGAATAAATGGATTACCGTGTTTTGGAAAACTGTTGCCGTGGAACTATTTGAAGTTAAATGACGGTTGACAAAGAACAGCAAATTGAATGCTGAAGGCGGCCGGGAGAGCACGGAGAGAAGTCTGAACACACGGGGGCGGGGGGAAACGAAACAAGACAAAAAAAAAAAGAGAGGACCGCAGAAGGGACCAAATGCATCGACCGGCCAAATGAGTGCAAAAATAATTTCATCTGGCACTCAACAGCTGACCAGACTATCCATGGAGACTTTGCTTTTTGGAATGATTAATGAGGATCACTGTTTAGACTTCTTGATTCTCTCCGGGTGGGTTTTGTGTCACACAGGTGTGAGTCAAATCCACAGACGGTCACACACAAGAAGGAGCTAAAGGACCACTGCACCAGAGCAACTTGCGTGTGTCTTTTGAGACTTTTGTTTCGGAAGTTTTGAATTTTTACTTTTGGATTGGAACGTCTGTGGAGTTTATCCGTATGAAGAAAATCCCTGCTGGCCATGTGGAAGTCCATGATATTTCTTTCGCTGTGCCAAACGAATTTCACTTTTTGGAAATGAACTAATGCATCTATGCATATCTCCTGAAAACCTTGGAGACTAACAAACGATCAACAGTCACGCGGAGTATGAACTGTTTTTTGGGGGTTTTGGAGCTTCACTGGTCACTGATAAAACTACCAAGAGTTCCACAAATAACCCCAGAAGAGGAGGTTTCGACATCTGTGATATAAATGTATAGGTTTTACCTTTTCTTGTTTTTCTGCCAGGCTGTTGACTCTCTTCATGGTTACTGCCATAAGCCTGCCAGTTGTTCAGTCTGAAGCATTCCCTTCTATTTACACTCACAGATTTTTTCCTTTTTTAAATCTGAATTCGGGGGGAAAAAAATGCAGAATTTCTCCAACAGCCCGGCTCCACCCTCAATCCCGCCTGGATTCAGCGGGAGGAGCGTGGGCGGACCGCCGTATCCCCCTCAGCCAGTGGAGCCCCAGATCTCTCCGAGGATGATGGAAGATTACGTCGGGATGCAGCAGCAGAGCATTCACAGAGGCCACCACCACCCGAGCCAAGCCAGCCACATGCTTGCGTACGGCGTGAGGAACAGAGGAGCTTTGGAGCCTCCGCCAACACAGGGTAACGTCCACGCCGGTAACAATAACAACCCCTACAGGAAGGAGGCTATGGAGTTTTATTTTTCAATGGGTGGAAAAGACAGACATAGGAGAGGAGGGATGGGCTATGGGGGCAGTTTTGGGTACCCCGGTATCGATGGACATATACCTCACCAGTATCGACATCCTGGATCCAGTTCTGCTACGTCGTCTGGCCTGATGTCGCCATACCCAGTCGATTATGGCTCTAGCACTGGTTCAAGGGGCGCTGCTGGGGCCTTCTCTCCTTCCCATCAGTACAATATGAATCAGAACCCTGTGATGCAGTCAGTTCCAGGCTCTCAAATGCAACAGCGCCAACATGGGCAGAGCTTTCCTCCTGTCCACCAGGCACAGCAGCAAAGAAGCTACCCACACTCCGGGCACAGGATGACCCCACAGTACCATTACTCTCCACAGGGGGGAGCATCCACAGGGTCATCTGGAATGTACAGCCCACCTCCGCAGAGATATCTTGACGGAGCTGCGAACAGCAGCTTTGATCCTAAAGTCAACAGTTCCCCAAGTGTCAACACTAGCTCCAATTCAGCCTCTAGTACAGGCACTGCTAATAACGTGGGCCCTGTGGAGAATGTTCAGCAGAGCTATCCAGCTTCGAATTATTCCGGATATCTCCCGCCGTCTCATTCACTCCACAAGCAAGCCACACTACAGCACAGAAACTCGCAGCACAGTTTAGGGGTTGGTTATGACGGTTCTCTGAAAATGCCTCACCAGGGACCGTCTGCAGGCGGCATTTTCACAAAACATCATCAAGCCTCCAACCCAAGTATAGCTCAGCCATCCTCCCAAGAAATAGCCAAATCCCCTATGCATTCTAATGCACAGCAAACTCAAATGAACCAAAACTTTAGCCCAATATCAAACCCCTCCCCTGCTGCCTCTGCAGTTCATTCCCCAAGCTGTAGCTCTTCTCCCTCACCTCTAATGGGGGTCTCCGAGGCACTTGGAAATGCCTCAAATCACGGCCCTCCCATGTCTAGCGCCCGTAGCAGCCATGGCCACGGCAGGCTACTGCAGACCGCACCTCAGTTGAGTCCCACGCCCAACTCGAATAGCAGCATCAGTAGTTGTGGCAGCAGTGGCAGCCACAAAGCTCACAGCTTGAGCGCGGTTGGGGGGAGCAGCCTACCTCCAGTGGGTCGGAATAAAATGAGCCAGGGATCCCGAGAGGAAGGCTCCTCTGTTTATTCCACTTCCTCTCTTGATAGAATGCAGGATGCCGGCCTGAACAGTCTCAATGCCTTGAGCTCCCAAGTAGCCAATTTACCGAACACGGTTCAGCACATGCTCCTCACTGACACGGTGTTCTCGCACAAGAAGAGAGACGGCGGGCAAGCGCCACACGCGGCGCACTGTGTGCCCCCATCGCAACCCAGGAGCAGGAATTTAAGTGCAGCCTCGAGCGGCAGCACAGTCAAAGACGTCAGAGCTGGTGACGGGGCAGAGGAAGACCCAACTCTGCTGCCCGTCGGAGCGCCGTCTGGGACCAAAGTGGAGCGAGAGGAGCAGCTGGCTGAGGGGGAGCAGGGGAGAGCAAGGCAGGTGAGTGGGTCTGAAGTTACAAGCTATAATCCAACCCAAACGCAACCTGGACAGGCATGTAATGTTAAAATACTCGTCCCCGAGTCACAGTCAAAAGAAGCAGCAGAAACTAAAACGAAAGAAACTAACATTTCTTCATCAGCAGCATCTCCATCCTCTGAAGGTAGTCTAACTTTACATTCAGCACCACCAGTTTCCTCGTCCCCCTCCTTCTCTTCCTCCTCCAAAATTCCTCCTGCCACAACACAGAATTGTGTCCCAGAAACTGGTTTGGCATATAATGACCATAGAGGTGGGGAAATTAAAAAGGAAAGTGAAGCAGCAGCTGAGAAAACACAGAAGGTCAGCAGCCAAATGCAACAAGATGGAGGAGTGAGTGCAAAAAATGGCCAGGAAAAGAAAAGCATGTTGCAGTCAGAGTCCAAGTCGCACAGTAACAAGGAGGAAGAAAAACAGGCATTAGAGGAACAGCAAAACGTCAGTAGCGTTGGTGTGATTGTTTCAAGTCACACTGACAAAAGTAAGCATCCCCAAGACAACTGTGTGGAAGAGAGAATGTCACTCTCTTATTTAAAAGAGGCAAGCAGTCATAATGGGGAGGAAGGTGTAGATCTTAGTCTGTATTCATCCCATCATCAAAAGTCAAACAGTGGGAGGTCTCCGAATCCTCCCCAGACTGCTTCGCATAAATACAGCTACCCAGAATCAACATGTGGCTCAGATTTGTCGATGAAAAACAGAGTGAGGGCCGGCACAGGGTCTGTAATGGAAACAAACCCCAGATTTTTTGGGTACCAGCACTCCCAGGTCGGTTACAGTCACGTGCATCCAAAAGATGGGTCCAGTTCTGGGGTCGAGACGCTAGTGAAGAGAGGTCACGGGGCGGGGTCTAAAGCTCAGGATGAGAACTCACAGATGCAGCAATTCCCGAGTCTCCTACAAGAAGTTCTTCAGGGTTACAATTTAGACAGACGCTATGGTAGACCGGAGCAGACGTTCCCTGCACGTCATCAAGCCCCACAACAGTTTCCATCTAGACATTCACTTGACATCACTGAGGGTTTGTCTTACTCGGCACAAATTGGAAAGACCGCAAATCAGAAACATGGAAGTGATCCGGATTTTGCCACAAATACTCAATCCTTAGTAAAGTCAGAGGTCTCCAATGCTAAGATTCTTCAAAATGCTGAAAAACCTGACATGGGTATGTCCCAGAGCCATTTAGCACAGACTGCAGATTCCCAGCAGCCACCAGCTAAACACATCAACTTATCTGACTACTCTATGCCGCAGAGAAAAACATTATCTAACGTACAAGAGCTCCTTTTGCAAGAGCCGGAACCGTTAACTCTCACTTCTCAAACCGAGCCCCAGAAATCAGGATCCACATTAGCCCCGTCAGAACGGCGATCCGTCATCTGCGACGTGTCGCCGAACCGACGTAGCACACCAGAGCGGGAAAGGGAGGGGGGGAAAGAAAAAGAACGGGAGAAAAGTCAGAGTGCAGCCTCGGTGATCCAACAACCATTTTCTTCTCCGGCGGCACAAAGCGATCTCAGTAAAAAGGAGGTTTTAGAAAAACAAGTGAAAATGGAAATGGTGCCCAAAGAGTCTGGAAATTCACAAAATGAGAATAATGGCAGTCAGTCTGAGGCGGAGTATCATTCTAAACCTCCTCATTTGTCAAGTGGGGTGAGTCCTGACCCCTACAGGCGTGGCACCGTCGATATAACCCCCATGCCCTCTCACCCTGTGAGCATGACTGCTTTGACCTCACCAACAAGGCATCACTCATATCTTCATGGAGTCGATCTTTCGTCCGGCAGCAGTGGTACATTTCCCTTCCGATATGGAGACACAAGAGAAGACAGTGTGATGTCACGGAGTAATCTGCATTTTCCCCCTCACCATCCCTTTCACCATTTACCTCCTCAGTCTCAATCCACCAGTAAACTTCAAATGTATCCGCACCCACGTGGCCCCCCTCACCCTCCTCACGACATGAGTGAGTGGGTAAAAGCCATAAACCGGCCTCCGAAGGAGATGATGATGATGCACCATGGCTCTTCTCCTGGGAGACACAAGGCTAACCAGTCAGAGCAGAGACAGCGATTGATCCCACCACCTGACATGCAAGTTGAACACACAAGCAAAACTCAGTCAGTGCATCATCAAAATCCTTACTATGACATGAAAATATGGGAGTCTACACATTCTGGGAGAGAGGGCGCTCGAATAATGGAGGGAGATGCCTACTATAGAGCCCAACCTCCTCCTCCTCCTCTTTCTGGCCCTCCTCCTGTAGCTTCACACAGTCACGTTCCGACGCAACTGACTCACAGCCACAATGCTGCCAAATCTGAAGTATCCAGAGGAGTTACAGAGGAGGCCAAACACACCTGTCCACCTCCCCCATCCATCTCCTCTAAGCCTCCTTCAGACACAAACACCACTCAGCCACAGCGTCCAACAAAAACCGGAGGTTCCGGAGACACAAATCCCCTGATTTTGAGAAGAAGGGTTCGCTCTTTCATATCTCCCATTCCTGCAAAAAGACTGCTCCAGGACGCACCTCAGCAGAGGGCCGCTACAAACTCTCATCACTCCCCTGGAGCTCAGTCTGAGCCCAGCCATCACAACGACGATGACTCATCCACCACAGAGGTGCCATGTCCTCGGCTCTCCTCCCCACAGCCAGGTGAGAACAGCTTCCTACAACCGCTGTCTCCTTCAGGTGGTAACACCAAGGTTTTGGCTGCCAGAAAAGGACGAGGCTTGAAACTTGAGGCAATAGTGCAGAAAATTACTCCAAATATTAAAAAGCCAGCAGGCCCTACCGATGATGAGTCAAATCATTACCCCGGTTTCTTGCACTCAGATATCCCAGCTTTTAATGAGTCACAGGATCAGGACTTGGCACATTTCCCTAGGGTTGCAGGAGGGGAGGATAGTTACATGGATGAAAGTCACTCATTAAACAACATGATTCCATTTAGAGGAGTTGATGAAACTGGGCCTTTACCCACATCTTCCTTCCCATGTGAATCCCATCAATCATCTCAAGTCAAGCAGCAAGACTTTGACTTCGGTTTAGGGGCCACCGTGGCGTCTGCATCAGGTGATAAGGAAGACTTTGCTTTGCTTGGCCCATTACCTCCTCCCCCACCTCTTCCCCGCCCGGTCCAGGGTTCTCCGCCTCCGTCTTCATCTGCTCTGTCGGACATTCAGCATTTTACAAACACATACCAGCAGCTTGAGACTCGAAGGGGAGAGCAGTCTGCTGCTAACCTCCTTCGACAGAAACTCCAAGAATCTGGCATGGGATTTGAGGATTACCCTAGCAGCGACTACTACGGGACCACCCCGCCGCACCAAGGCCACATGCTGAACAGACAACATCAGATGTCCTCTGGAAGGTCCTGTCTGTCGCCGACAGACTCAAAGCTGTTAGAGAATGTTGTGCCCAAGGGCTATTTCCCATCTGGCAAGAAAAAGGGCAGGCCCGTTGGAAGCGTGAATAAGCAAAAACGGGCTCAAACCCAGGTCCCGGTGCAGGCCCAGGCTCAAATCCAGCCACAGAGCACAGCTCTAAGTGTTCCTCCAGTTCCAACCACTCCACCCCCTCCAGCCCCAGCGCTTGCCTCCACCCCACCAGCAACACAAACTCCCAGCAGCACATCAACCCCTACCATACCCACTCTGTCAGAAATCACAAACCCTCCCCCGATAGCCCCCCCTGTTCTGACCCAAGTGGTGAAAGTTGATGTCGAGAGTGAGGACACGCAGCCAGAGATTGAGGCGAAACAGGTGCGACGCAGACGCAGAGGCGTGAAAGTCGACAGCGAGACACTGGAGGCGAGGGGGCGGCAAAGGAGGAGGAGGAGAGCACCGGTACCTGCAGCACCACCCATATCTAAAGACGAGCCAGATGCACCTTTGGGGGCAACTGGCAGTTTCAGTACAAACAGAGGTTGCCCAGATCCAAATAGAAAAGGCCTGTTTATTCCTCACATCCACGTGGAGAAAAAAGTACCTGAGATCGGCGCTGTGTGCACCATTGTTAACGCCGAGGACGACAAAATGAAAGGAGAGCGCAGTGCAGCGGGAGGAAAAGCAGGAGGTGTCGGAATTGATTCGCTCCTGACCTCAGCGCTTTCCTCCCAGTTATCTCGGAGAGACAGAGAGTTGGAAAAAAAGGAGACGGATGAGGTGGAAACCACACTTCAGTCGGGCAAAGCACTTCCTTCATCTGGCTATGTCATTACAGGGTCTGTGATCACAGAGACCAATCACTCCGGGCGCCTGCTATGCTGCCTGTGTCAGAAATGGGCAAACTACAAACATCTCGGCGATCTCTACGGGCCATACTATCCGGCTGAATACGCCGCAAAACTCCCCAAGAACCAGCCCCAGATCAGACAGTGTCAGCCCTCTACAGGCCCAAACAAAACCGGACCAAATGTAGACACGAACGCTCTGAGTACACTTCAAGTCCCACCAACACAGCTCGCTCAGATCAACAGGCCCTCATCTGAGAGCGACAATTTCTGCTCAAATCCAGCAGAGAGAACTGCCTTCCCAGCCCCAACAGAGGAGATGATGATGTTTATGCCCGGAAAGCTCAGCAACAAAACACCTTTAACCTGGGAGAAAAGCCCCGATCTGCGACCTATCCCTGAGCTTAAAAGAGAGCCAGACCTCGAAGGTGACCAGCAGCCGCAGCAGCAACAGGCACAGAAGCTGCAGCCGCAGCAGCAACAGCAACAGCAACAGCAGCAGCAGCCAACAGACGAAACTCAGCAGCGACCTCAGCACAGGAAGCTGACGTCACATCCCCGCTTTAAAAGGCGACACAAGTCCAGCGAGGACTCCCCTCGGATGGTTCCATCCAACAGTAAGGCTTCCCTGCCTTTTCAGCCCCCTCCGCCTGCCTTGGACTCCCTGGGGCCCCTGGCACAACTCGCACAGCTGCCACAGATGCCCATGGACCCAGAGGAGCTGTGGGTGCATGAAGGATGTATAGTGTGGACAAGTGGAGTGTACCTCGTCAATGGGAGACTGTACGGCCTGCAGGAGGCACTAGATGGAGCCAGAGAAACTGTGAGTATCAGCTGTTTTTGTCCTTTTCACAGGATGGTTATAGTGAAGTCAAGTCAGAGTTTAAGTTATGGCACATTTAAAACAATCTCAAGTGACCAAAATGCTTCGTAAAAATCACATCATCAGGCAGACAAAGGATAAAACAAACAAAATAAAATATACATTAATATTTTAGTCAAACTTGTATCTAAATTGTATTTTTTTCTCTTAATTTTTGCCTCTTGAAAGGTGGGTTTATGTCCAAGTCAGTCGTTTTGCTTTTGAATTATATATAATAATATTGGATTTTATTTTACTGCATTTATGGCCTCTCGATCATTTAAAACATACATACAGATATATTTTAAATTATTTTAAATTCCAAATAAACAAAGCAGTGACACAGTTTATATATATATATTTAAAGGCGTGTGTTAACAAAAACAAACAAAAAATAAAAGAATCAATTTACAAACAGTAGTTTAAAGAATCTGTATTTTCTGGTGTGAATCCCTGTAATCATTTTCACTTTATTACTTTATTATTACTCTTTTAAACTAGAGCAGATTTGTTGTAGAAGACTTTTGGGACATTTACAGATCATTAACCTCAACTATGGTAAATGTTTTTTACTCTGACAGTGTTAATATAAATTGTCTGGCCAATGAAGTGGCCCCGATTTCCTTAATTTTGGTGGTTTGGCAATCGACCAATTTTACATGTGAAATTGATCTTATCCATCAATCTTTGTACTTCCTCGAATGTCTGAAAATCAGCCACTGTCCTCTGTGAGAGATGCCTGACTGATGGACCCGGATGGTTAACAATAGTCACCCCTCTGTGCCACTATATTTAGCAACTTTTCAAAACAAAGTAAAATAATGGTATCGGCAAATCAGATGTATTAAAGATTGTGATCGGCCATAAAACTGCAATCGGTGCGCCCCTATTTAGAACTGATGAAAAATGTCAAAACTTCAGGCTGGAAAAGTAATAAAGCATGTTTATATCTAGTCTGAGCTTTATTAAAAACTGTTGGTGACCCGCCAACAGTTTTTAATAAACTTTTTAATAAACTGTTGGCGTTTATTCACCAGAGCTGCTCGTTCTGCGAGATGGTTGGCTCGACGCTGGGCTGCTACAGTAAAGGCTGCACTCTCCGCTACCACTACCTGTGTGCTATTGAAGCAGGTGAGGAGGTGCATGAAATACAGCCAGTCTGTTGTTTCCTTGGGCCCTATTGTTCCCCCCTCCCCCCAATTCATTTTTGGCATCCCTTTGTCTTTTACTCAGACTGTTCTCTGAATGAAGACAACTTCTCGCTGAGGTGTCCGAAGCACAAGGTAAAGAAGGAGAGGTTCGTTTTTCTCTGCCTTGTTCACTAATCCGTTTATTAGAATATTCCCACACGTGAAAAACTGACATAACATTTTTAATCCAGTTTACCCAGACCATCCGGCCAGCCAAGCCAGTGTATGTGGAGCAGTCAGAGAGAGGCTGAGGGAAGCTGGGAGAAGGAAGAGCCGGATTTGGGGAGCTGTAAGTCAACACTAACTTGGTTTCAGATTTATTTAATTCATTTTTTTTATTGAGAGGCAGAACGTGGCTCAGATCTAAACCCAAACAGAAAACTATTCATCTCCAATACGTAGTATTTAAAATGATAAATTTTTGCCTGATTTACTTGAAGGTGCAGCTTAGTCCTGTAAGGTCGGCGTGACGTGACGCACTCAAAAGACTACTGTAACCAAACTGGCAGCATGCTGAGTGTTCATTTCAACTTGGTTGGACAGCACAGCACTACTTTAAACTTTATTAAAGTAGTGTTTTTATATTGGTTTTGCTTTTTATTTACTTCCAAATAAAACCAGATTTATGATCAGTCATTTTCAGCATAATTTTGCTTTGCGCAACGTTTTGTGATCAGGAAGTGCTTGAATGCAATATGACACCAACTTTTTCGATTTCCTCAAATGCATTTCTAAAACAAACAATAAAAAAGTTTTTGTCAGTGTGATGGCACGGTAGCGACAGATGTGGTGAGAGAGGGGCTCTGGAGAGAGTTTTGGAAACGGGAAGAGCGCAGTGACGTTTTGGATTTTAGCAGGAAAGTTTTTGGTGAGTGTTTTGGACTATAAATGTTAGAGTTTGTGACTGTGTGTGCAGAACTACGACCTTAGAAGGTTAACTAGCCTTCGTGACAATCACAGTAGGGTCATCTAACAGAAAGACAGAAACCCGAGGAAACAAATATTCTTCCTGAAACTTGGAAAGAAAAAAAAAAAAAAAAAATCACCTTCCTCAGTCTGAAAAAACAAAACAAGAACAAAACAGTGTTTTGCTTTCATCCAAACTTTAATCTGAATACATTCATTCAACGGGGAAGAAAACCCAAAGTTCAGAAATGCTTGTTCCCCACATTTGTTATTTGTAACAATCCCTTTAAAATCATATAACTTCTGATTAGGAAACCATGATTTCCTGTCGCTCTGGGGTACAGACATGAAGTGACTCATTTCTTTAACCAGCGACCACTTGGACGTTTATCTCATCACCATGCAGAGTGAGGAATGTACGGCAGTCAAAGAAACCTCCAAAGCTCGCTGAACTGCAACAGCGAGCGGCATCTTGGAGTCACCACATCCCCATAGCAACGATCGAACGATATCTAAATACCAATCGGTTGAGCGTAACGAGGAAAAATCCTTTTCCGTCACCAACATAAACATGGGGAGTTCGAGTGGAACTCTGTGGTTTGGTGATTGAGATTTTTAATAAACAATCCAAAAAATATGGCAATCACTTCATGCCAAGTGTTGAGCCTGGTGGAAGATTTCTGATGTCGTTGGCCTGTTTCTCTTCAAAACGGTGGGAAATCTGATCCGAGTGAAATTTATCATGAGATCGTAAATTTTCACACGTCACGGGGTTAAAGCACACAGCATGCTTCCGTATTTGTTGGAAAAGAGAGAGAGATTTTTTTTTTCTTTCAAGGCTTCGAATACATCTTTTTCCAGGGTGCCAAGAAATATGGCAGTATTTGGATCGGTGCGTCTCTCGTTCATACCTCATCCTCCCAAACTTTCATTTAGCTCATTGCTGCACGAGCCACACTGCTACTCATCCTCCTGCTCCCCTCACCTTTGTAACGGCACTCCTGTCACTCGCTGTCACTTCCTCCCCGTCACATTCAAACCAACCAGTCTCCATGGAAACCAGTGCACATACAGTACAGCTCATATTTCTGTCTGTTTACGTAAGTTTCATCAAGGCGATGTACAGCTCAGGCTTCGTCGGGGCGTATCCCTTTCAGTTTCTTCCAGTTTTACCCCTGAAAGTTTAAAGTACTCATTCCTCTCTTGAATGTTTTCACATCGTGTAATAGCCACAAACCTTTAGTGAATTCTGATTATAGGTAATAGACCAACAGAGAGTGGCGCTTATTTGTGAACTGGAAGCTTTTGGTGAGCGTCACTATGCAGCTCCCTCAAGGCAGCCGGTTGTATCGCTCAGCTTTCTAAAGAGAGAAACGTTTGCCTGTTCCTTTCTGTGCAGATCTCAAGCTCCGTTAGGTTCAGTGGAAAACATCTAACGAAGATCAATTTTCTTTTAAAGTCTTGCCGTGGGTCCCGGTTGGATTCAGGGGTGGATTTTAGCTGTTCCACTTTTAACATCAACCTGAATTTTCTTTGATCTAAACAAGTGTTTCTCAACCTTTTTATTTTTCTCTGTGCTCCCCATCCACAACCTAAAAAAAAAAAGAAGTAAATTCTGTTTAAAATAGTTGAGATATTTTCTTGTTGCACTACTTTGAGCTTTCATCTGCCTGTCTATGGATCAAACAGCTAACTGTGTCTTTCTGAATAAAGTACAAATCAAGTTCTTTTTATTATTAGTAGTATTTTTTTCCGTTCTTGGAGCGATAGTTCTAATTCCACAAACTCGTTTGGACACTTATTACTAAGAGCACTGTTTGTTTCAACTGATGGTTTAATTGGGTTTAGTTCATGCTGAGGTTCTGAAAATGTACAATCAAATGAAACAATATACCATATTATGCACAGCAGATTTTCTACACATTTTATGGATTATAAAGAACTGCAAACTGTCGTTATTTGAATGTGCAGCATTAAATGGTCACATGTACTAAAATCAAAAGCTATTTCAATCAAAAATATCTTAACAGACATACATGAAGGTGATTTTGCTGCTGAAGGTACAGCTCTTCTTCTTGAACCATGAAAGAAAATGATCAGTCAGAAAGTCCATATACTTTGCTGAGGTCAAAGTAAGGCCTCCAAACGTGGGGCATGCTAGCCCCCTGCACCACCGCAGCAAGTAGATTTCCTTTAATTGAGCTCACCAGATAAACTAATTATCCGGCTCCCTGAGATTAATTATAGTGATTAAAAGAGCCCTGACACACAATACAATCTATAAATTTAGTAGCACAACAAAAAATCTTATCTTTATGACACTTAAATCCAATTTGCATAATAATTTGGATCACAGTGTATGCAGGTGACACCATGCTTCACACCAATTTGACGCAGGCTGTTAATGAGCTTCCAACTCACTTTCAGCTGCCGCAGCCGTCGTTTACTCAAGTTCCCAATAGAATAGGTTCAGCTTTGTTTTTGTAGCATGAGTGTGAGTACTTTTGGAAGCCGGAGTATAGAAACATTGCGATTGATAATTATTGTTTCTCTTCACAGGGTACCTTGGACAGTAGGCCTCGGTGGCGGGGGGGGGGAGCTGTGGAGAGACCGGACAGGGATTCGTCGCGGAGAACGACTAAAGGGAATGTACAATTTCTCAAACTGAATCAGCATCACTTACATGTACACGACAACGGAGAAAACAAACCATTTTTACCAGAATCATCGCTCTTTACTCACAGAGGAACTTAGCTGAGGAAAAAAAACAAAAAAAACAAAAAAAAACACAACCGTTAAAAAGAAAAACACGACAAACTACAGCGATCGAAGCGGAACGAAATGAGACGTGGAGACTGACGGAGGGATTCCGCTGTAAAGAACAAAAAGAGACAAGCTTCTTCTCTAGGCTCGCTTTGATTTTCCAGACAACCTAAAGTGTTAAACTCTTGCTTATCATTTTCTGCATCATCATCATTTACCCTTTTATCTTCTTGTTTGCTTTGAAGAGATGTAGCGGGAGCAAGTTGGGTGTCGAAACCCAAACAAACAGAAAAAAAACAAAGATGATCTGGGAGAGTCGGTGTCATTTTACCAGTTTAGTGTTTTTATGTTATGGTATTAGGATGATTGCAGTTATTACTTTAATCCTCATTATTTTGTATCCTCGTCAGTATTTACTTATGACAATGAAATGGATGTATGCCGCTTTATATTCAATCAACACCTGAGTTGGAATTTTTTTATTTTTTTATACTTTTCTGTCGCTTTTCCTGGAGAAGGAAAGAGCCGGAGCGTCTGATGTCTGGAATGTCAGGGTCGAGTTTGCCACAAAGACATTATTGCCTTGGAGAATGGACATCTGTTGCCTTTAAGAAAAAGAAAAAAACAACAACAACAACAACAAAAAAAAGTTACCCAAGTTGTGAATGAGCGAGCAGTGTGTGTGCGTATGTGTGTGTGTGTGCGTGCGCGCGTGGGATGAGGGTGGGCGGGTCGGGAGGGGAAAATGCCGATATCTGGGTCTTTGATTCCATTTTTTTGGTCCTTTTTGAAAAGTGTTCTTATTTTTCATCACAGGGGTTTTTACGGTACAGATAGTATTCATTAAAAAGAGAAAAAAAAAAAAAAAAAAAATATCAGATGGACAGTCTTATTTTTCAAGAGCAGAACGTTCATAATGTGCAAAGAGAGAGAGAGAGAGAGACTTGTAAGAGAACGAGACGACACTATGGACTGAGGCTCGTTTGCTGAGGACACATGAAGGACAAGCGGGGAGCTTTTTCCTCGCAAGCTGGCGAAAACGTTCGCGGCCGAGCCCAAGTTTGTGGACGCGCGTTGTTGCCCCCCGTGGCCGGCCGTTTCTGTCCCGGCCAAAGTGAGCCTGAACCAAGTACTTTTCCAGAGAGGTTTCCCACTTCGGCGACGCAGCGGCGAATGAAGCTGGAAGACGCAAAATCCATTGCCATCAGATTTCAAAGTGAGTCATAACATGGTGTTGTCCTTATTACTTTTTATTGTTATTCTTGTACAAAACAAACAAACGAGGAAAAAAAAGAAAAAAAAAGGTCAAACTGAAAGACGGTGACACTATCAAAACCATGCTGTATTAGAAACCTGTCAATATGTATATGAATTATGAATACACTTAAAAATGCTTCAACTTTGTTTCAGCCTCCTTCATCAGATTTGCGCGGCTTTTCTCTATTACACCCCCCACTTCCTGTCAGCTGGAAACGTCTCCGTGTCTTTCAGCGTTTCCAGCTGACAGGGAGGGTCCGTTTCACACGGTTACACCCTCCATAGAAGATCTGACAAAACGCACCACTGAGTCTAAAACCTGTTGCAGCAAGCCCAGGATGGGCATTCACCGCAGGTTTCAGGCAATCATTAAACAGCCCTGCCTGACAGATTTGTTCAAAGAAAGAAAACAATCGTAGGGCTCGAGAAGCCTTAACGGGGCTTAAGTTTAACGCTCGTTTTATTGTTTCCCAGACTGGCAGGATGATGCAAACAACCCGGAAACAATACGACAAGGACGACATGGCGGATGCAGCAGAAAAGCCGTGTTTTCCTTGTTTTTTTGTTTGTTTGTTTGTTTGTTGTTTTCGTTACAGACTATTAAACCTGTTTTATGTGATTCGTCTAATTCAGATTAATCTGATTAGTTAATACTTTGTACCGTCTCTTCCGAGCGGAACAGCTGCAGGTCTTCTGTAAGGTTTTATTAGATCACGCTGCTGACCGGTGGACCTTTGTCTTTATTGATTTGTTTTAGGTCGAAGGCCTCAAACTTGTTTTATTTCTCATTTTTCGACCAATTTCAAAATTGTGAATGGACTCAAAGGCCGGTTGTGCCAGAATGGATCCATAAAACCTGTAAAAAACAAAAAACAAAACCCTGATAAAACAATAACAAAAAGCTGTCTCTGCATTCGATAAGTACTTCTTAAAATTAAATATTCTCCATCTTTCCACATTGATCCCTTCAGGATTCACAATTGGGTTTTTTTGTGATTTTTTTTGTTTTTTTACATTTTTTTTTTCTGCAATCATAATCGCAGATTTTGTGCCGCGAGACAGACGACATGAAAAACAGACAACATAAGAACAGGGAGGACAAGTGCCTGAATATTTATGAAAGTAATAATGTTTTAGTTTGACGGGCGTTTCACATCTTCTGGAAGACCACTCTTTCCGTTTCTAGTAGAATCCATCTGATGGAAATCTCATTTTACGAGGAGTCGGGGACGCCATGCTCTCCATTAAAGTTTCATAAGTCGTCTTGAGGAAAAACACACCCAAGACGAATCACAGATCCTCTACAAGAACTATCATGAACCTTGACCTCACTTGACCAAAGCACACGGTTCAGATTGAGGGGCCAACAGACTTTGCCAGTTGCCACGTTGTTGCGTTTATCTGAGGTTAGAGGTCAGCACTTCCCGGGCAGCACTTCGGACGCCGCGGCCTTAATGCATGGAGTTGAAAACTTTTGAAATTCACACAGGTTCTTTGATATTTACAACAGCATATTTGGGCCATTGTACAAAATAAAAGTTTAAAACATCTTCAACTAACTGAGTATTCTGAAAAATGAGGGGCTTTTTTTTTCTAGCGAAATTTATACTTTCCAAGCTCGGAAATATTTTATTTTTTTCTAGAAAATTTCATAGCTTGATCTCAAAACGTCTTGAGTTTTGTGGCGGAAATTTACGGTTAGTCTGAAATGTTAAAATGTAACATAAAACAGTGTAAAACAGAAACTCGTAGGGAGGACAAAAACTGTTTAATGGAGCTGTGCAGACAGTTCAGTGCTTTGCACCTATCAGATCTTAATAAATGAATTTTGTATGAATGCTGTCTGTCAGTATCCCAACTAAGACTTCTCTCTCCAAAGGTCCTTCTGCTCTCCAAATTGAAAGTTGTGTGTGTGTGTGTGTGTATGTGTGTAGCTTTGGTCAGTGTGTCGAGGTTAAATCAAACCAACATTGCTTGCGCAGGCTGAAAAGCCCTGGCTGGAGATTGGGGGATGGAGGGGAATGAAATGGATCAAGATGAGTCTAGGAATGAAATTGAAACAGATGGACCTGAGCTGCCTGTTTTGGATTTATTTATACGGCTGGATTAAAGGCGAGTGTGTGTGTGTGTGTGTGTGTGTGTGTGTGTGTGAGTGTGAGTGTGTGTGTGTGATTGAGAGATACGCTCCTGCTTGTGTCGGGAGTGACAGTCACACATCCCCCGTAGAGGTCACCGTGGTGACCAAAATCCTCCCGTCATCAGTGGAGCAGAGTGGGAGTGGGGAGCCGGCGCTTCTTTTCCACTTTTTCTCTCCGAGAGGCCGAGGGAAGACGCACAGCAGGTAAGAATCCTTCCTTTGTTTCCAACGCGCCGTTCGACTCGGATGAGATGCGTCGTCCCCTGGATGGTTTCCATGGCGATGGCAGATTACCTCCCCCCCAGTTAACGTAACGCGTCTTTTTCAGAGCTGTGAGAGTTTCAGTCTGTCAGCAAAAGTTGGTGACGATTGGCGTTTTGGAGAATTCATTCGCAGCCTTTTGCAACTTCTGTGGATTTTATTGGGACTTTTTGTGACCGACCAACACAAACGACACAACGTTGGGAAGAGGGGCTAAAAATTCTGCATTGTTTGAAGTTTTTTGTTTGTTTTTTTTTTTTTATCAGCAAAAAGAAATAAAAAAAGCCTTGACAGTGTGATGTGTAGTTCTGTTCAGGCCTCTGAATCAGTACTTTGAAGACTGGCTAGTGTCTCGTAAATGTATTTCTGTGCACAGCCAGGGCAGGGGTCAGCGACCTTTGCAGCACTAAGAGCGGGTTTTGCCTTCGCTCCAGCTGGACGAAGTGAAGAGACACAAAAGACACAAGACACTTCAAAACAACATAGCCACTTTTATCAATATCTGCTGCAAGAATTTAATTTTTAAATTGAAAAAAAACTTATTTTTTTCAAAAATGTTTAGACTTTTCCATTAAAGGGAATAAATACGTCTTTCTTACCAGAAATGTTTACATTTTATGTATTTTTTTTTAAAGCCGGCAGTTTGCAACTTAGAGGCAAAAATTATTCCCAACACTATTAGTTTAAAAAAAAAAAAAAAGCATGTATTTATTATGTTTAGTTTTTTTATATCTTGGTACGATTTTTCATTTGTAGCCAAAGTTACAGCCATAATGGATGATCTAGGGAGGTTGCAGATCTCTAGAGAGCGAAATTGTTTCTTTTTTTTGTTTTTTTTTTTTTTTTTGTGCAAAATAATTCAAACCCAGATTTGAGTGAAGATCAATTTTCATGTCTTGCCACAGATTCTCGATCGGGCCGGACTCTCAGACATGCTTTGATCCAAATCCGTGGTGAAAGAAGGAGTTATTTAAACTTTTTTAGAATTATTAAAAGGCGAAAATGACTCATTTAGAAAATGTCATATTTGAAAGAAATAATGTTAAAAAGGGAAATCTGTAGCTCGTTGCAGACTTGAAACATAACGAGGTTTTCGTACTTTTGCAACATTAAAAGAAAAGCAATAAAGTTTTTTTTTTTTCTTTTTTCTTTTTTTTTTTTCTGAATCTACATTTCGAAAATCAGATGCAGCTGAACGGATCACTCCCTATGTTCCACTTTAGCCCTGGCTGTTTAGGGTCAAAGGTGAACCTCCAGTCTTTCTCCTTTCCTGTCCTCCATTTTGTCCTGGTCTGTCACATAAAAATCACAACAAAGCACACAGAAGTTTCAGGAGGATATTACTCATCCGTCGCATTTAGTTAGAGAACGTGTCTGTCGTCCCAACAAAGCTTTTCGAACAAAGACTAAAAAAAAGGATCAGACGTCTTTATTTCAACTCTTGTTTTCCCTCCGCCAGCCTCCTCCTCCTCCTCCCACGATGGCCTTCGTCAAGAGAGTGCGCTCCCCTTCCCTGTCCTTCTTCCAGACGGTGGTGTCCCTCCTGCTGAGCACCGTGGCCCTCACCTCCTCCTTCTGGTGCTCGGGCCGGCAGAAGGTGCCCAAGCCTCTCTGCACGGCCACCAAGTTCACGCGGTGCATCCCCGTGCCGGGCGTGTCCAACACCTCCAACATCCAGTTCTTCTGGGAGACGGGCGACGACCGCTTCGTCTTCCCCAACTTTCACACCGGCCTGTTCATCATCTGCGAGGAGAACATCTACGTGGACGAATGGGGTGAGAGGGGGAGGGTGTTGTAAGGGGCAAAAAAAAAAAACGTCAATAAAGCGAGGAGACGATGCTCTCTGCAGAACCAAAAGGAAAGTCCTAAAGAAAGAGGACTGGCAGAAACGTCCAGAAGCCATCCGCAGTGACTGCTTGAAAAAAAAACTGAACAAGAAAATATGAAGTTAAAGGTACAATTTCTTTGTCTGGAGGCCAGTTAGGGTGAGATATGTTGTTTTGATTATATATATACTCTAAAACTTTTTTGATTTTAACTACTTATGTCAGTTTCACATTATTTTAGAAACAAAAGCCAATTTAGTTTTTTAATGTGATGAAAGATATTAACATTTAACCACCCTATTTATAAACGTCTCAGAAAAATCGCCACCATTGGAGTGACTTATGTTGATGCTCTTATTTTGAAAAGTAACTCTATTTCTCTCTATGGAGAGAAATAGAGACGCCACTAATGTCAAACCGGCTAACTCTAACGCCGTTATTATATCAGTGTCTACTGATGTTGCGTTACAACAGGAAGCTCGTGAAATAAAAAAAATAAAAAAAGAAGAAGCAAAGGAAAGTCCAATGCAAGAGAAGAAAGATACCAATATTTCAAAAATAAAAAATAACGTCAAGTGATGGACGCTAATTTCGTCCAGTCTGGTCTGGTCCTTTAGAAATTCCTACCTTGTCTGTGAACGTATCAAATTGAAAATAAATAAATCTCTGACAGGTTGATGGCTCTCACCAGTCCCTACTTCTACCCCTTGATCCCCGCAGAAAGTTGTTTTCTTTGCCCAATTTCCAACGTTTGCCCGTGGCAAATGTAACGAGCCGCTCCAACGCTAAGAAGCTTATAGGAAATTGCCTGCATTCTGAACAACAATCCTCAGGCGAAGAGAGGAGTGGGGAGCCGAACAAGGCGGCTGTTAATGTTAGCTAAATCTTTTTGGAAGGGTAGCCAAAACGCACTGAACGATTTTGGTTAGTCTCTACCGGAAACCGATGTCACCTTTCACAAACTCTCCTTCTGTCCACTGATTGGCCCCATTGAAGTTCTACCAAAGAAATCGAGTTGAATTGGAGAAAACCAGGTGGAGCACCGACAAGAAGTTAGAATTGACAAGAATAGCGTAGGAGATCAATGGCTGGATGTAAAAGGACAACATCGCTTGTTTTCTTTGTTTTTCTTGTTTGATGCAAAAGCCTGAACATGTCGCTAGAAACTTTCTTCATAGGCTGAAGAAAGTGAATAAATGAAAGAACAACGGATTTCTAAGTGAGAAATCTAAAGACGCTAATCCATTTTTTTTTTTTTTTTTTATGTGACGCTTAGAATATTAAATCAATCTCATCATGAGGGATTTCAATAACGTGCTGTTTACTGGAAATGCTAATTGGACTTCATGTAGCAAAACCGCTCCTGGTCCCAGTATGAAGCAGGGGCCACAGAACGGTAGTTTGGATGAGTCAGGATCTCCTTGGCTCTCGCGTAGACGGGTGACTGTGAGCCTGCGGCGCCGTGTGCTCGGCCCAAAGAGGATTATCACCATGGCGAGTTCTGCTCACAGAGATTTAGACTTCAACGGTACGACTCAATTATGGATTAAAAGCCCGGGAGGCGAAAGGTTAACGGGATTCACAAACACGGGCCGAGTTATCAACGTCTCGTTTGCAGCTGATTAGACGAACCGAGCAGGAACGATGTAGGGAGTTGAACCGTCGGCCTCTTAACTCCTGAGCAGCAGGAGCAACCGCTCGCCTCTTTGGAGCGAGAGGACAAGAAGTCCAAATGCAAAAACACTAAAGCGTACGTCCGGGATTCGGTGTGCTGGATCAACAAGAAGTAACGGATAATTCTAAGGTTTTCTTGGCGAGACAGTTTGAAACTGTGAGTTTCGTGACACAAAACAGATCATCTCTGAAAACTTTGAGCATTTCTGTCTCCCCCCAACGCCACGATGGTCGGATGACGAAATGCTCCCAGTCGAAAACCACCAATCAGAGCAGACTCAGTTATACTTTTTTATTGATTAGATTATTGGATTTAGAGATATTAACCATGCCTCTAATGTTGTTGTTTATTTTTTTCTCCACTTCAAATCAGAACCACCTTATTTTGCTTTGACACATAAGTTACGTTGACGTTTGTGTTTGAAATTGGGACAAAAAAAAAATCAAAGTGTTAGAACAGATGTCTGACACAAAATGGAGTCTGGTCCGTCCCGTCTTCCAACTCTACGTGTCGTTCCTGCGGTCTTGATTTTCTCCCGCCGTCCTTAGTTGCACCTGCATCTTTAAGACTCATCCTTTTGTGAGTCGGGAGGCAGATTATTGGAGTTATCGTTTAAACAGTTTGGCAATCAAGCCGCAAAGAAGCTTAACCAAGAACTGAGACGGGCTGCTGCTGCTGCTGCTGCTGCTGCTCTCTGTGCATGCGCCTGCAGCCAATCAAGATTCTTCTGAGAGCAATAATTGCTTTCTGGTTGATATTTTTGGTGAAATTTAAGCGATCGTTATTAACAAATCCCCACCAGCCTGTGTTTCGGCTTTTGGTGCGGCTAATATTTTTCTTTCCGCTGCCATCCTGGCAGATTTACACCAAACAAATCCTATAATCCCCCATCAGGTTATGCCCGGCATTAGAAGCGCTTTATCCAAACGGTCTTGCCACATAATAGTTGATGGATGTGTTTAATTAAACTTGGTGTTTCCTCTAGAAGCAGAAGAAGAAGGAAAAAAAAAGGTTTCTGATGTAATTCTTGGCGTTTATTGTGAGGGCTTTGGATGTTTATCACGTTTTCTGTCCATACAGATTTGTGAGTTTATTTTGTAACCCTCTTTTTTTCTTGTCCTTTCAGAAGAGAAATGTCGATGGTTTTACAGTTTGACTCCCGAATCAGAGGAAGGTAAATTCTCCCTCCTCCTGCTGGACGATCGTCTGGCATCCATGTTTGCTCTTCCACCTCTGAGCCTCCCGTTTCTTCCTCCGCAGCGATGATCTGGCTGTGTCTCACGTTGGAGTTCATGTACGTCGGCCTGCTGCTGGTCAGCTGCCTGCTGCTGTCCGCCCAGCTGTGCATCACGGCCTGGTTTCCCTCCACGCTGCGCTGGGGCCAGATGCTCAACGCCTTTGCGGCGGTCTTCACGGTCCTGGGAGGTACAGCCCGTTGCCCCCCCCTCAGATCTACGTTTGGGCTGCTGGTTCGACCTGAAGTCGTTGATTTTTGTGGGGGTGTTTCGTGCGTTGCAGGTCTTCTTGGGATGGTGGGTCACATGATGTTCATGCAGGTGTTTCAGACCACGGTTTCAATGGGACCAGAAGACTTTAAACCTCACAGCTACGGCTACTCCTGGGCATTCTAGTGAGTTTGTTGGACCTTTCTATTTAGTCGGAACATTTTAAAGGCGCACTTGAAAGCAGAAACAAAAAAAGTGTTATCCCAAATAAAGCCAACCATCACTTGAGAGCTATAGATACTTGGACTGTTTTGTTTGAGGCAACAAAACAATCTCCCAATCCAGAGGGGAGCATTTTCCACTCCTGACATTTGGTTATAGTCCTCCATGGCCCAGCAATGATAATACCATGATATCCATATCCTTCAGCTCCCCAGGACAGAAGTCATCCACTCCTGCCACACTGTCCTTGGGGAGCTTTCTAACAACCTCTGTACTTCTTCCCTGCTCCCATGACCATGTCGAATCCATGGTGAACAGATTAAGGATATTTGAAAGAACTTGTTCTACCAGTCAACAATCTGAGGAGTCAATGTTCCCAAACTAAATACATCCTGTGTCCCGTTGGAGTCGCTTGCCTTGGGACAAGCAAACATTGATCTCCATAGCCTCCCTGAATTCCTCTCAGGTTTTAGTGGGGTTCCCTTACGGTTAGGGTTTTGGGTCACTTGGTACCTGCCTGTTATTTCATACGTCCCTGCAAACAAGCAAGCCCTAAAGGACTCCTTCCATCACTTTTGGGGTTTACCACTGGTTGCTCTGGTGACCAAACAGCAAATAAACCAAACCATATTTCTACAAACAATTGATTAAAAGAACAAAAGAGAAAACTCCTGCGGTGATTCAGCTGTTTTTGCTCGCTCTTTAAGCCTGATTGAAGCAGACTCAGAAACCGTCCTGAACAAGCGAGCCTTGTGTTCTTGTCTCTGTCAGTTTGGTGTGGCTCGCCTTCACCATGTGCATGGCGGCGGGCGTCTCCACCCTGAACAACTACACCAAGAAGGTCCTGATGGTGGGGCCCAGGAGTAGCTCCAGCCTCAACCCCTGCAGCTTCAACTTCATGGGCCTCCTGCCACCCGCTCCCCACTACACCCCCCCAAACCTGCCCGTCGCCCTGTCCGCCCCTCTGCCCGCCCCCGTCCCCACCCCCCGACTCCCTTCCCTCCCCTCCCCCGCACCGCCCGGCACCCGCGTCCCCGTTCCACCGCCTCTCCCTGTCCTCCCCGTCTCTCTCGCCCTCCATCTCCGTCCACAGGATGCATCCCTTCGATCGGGACGAGGATTACAGCCCGCTTTGAACTCTACACCAGTCGACGTCCGTTTGCAGCGTCGCTGGGGAAGGAAATAAACGACAAGTCACCACTGAATGAAAATGAAAAGTTTTTATTATTTCAAAAAAAAATCACTGTTATGATCATTCATGTAGCAAAAATAAACATCAGACACACGGAGCTTTTGTTGGGAAGAAATCCTATTTACACATCATGTCTCAGGCTTCAGGTTGCCTTTGTGGGAAGATTTCTGCACAAAGTTTGGATTTTTCTCAAATTTAGTCTCTCCTAATTACAAATATCTTTTATTCCAATATCTATAATGTTTTTAGAGGAGCATAAATTAATAAGGCCTTTTCAATCATATTAGTTTAGCAGTATAAAGTCTTTTTATTAGAGAAGACGGAAAAAAATTGATAAACTAACAATAAAATAATGCAAAAACATCGAAGAAAATAACAAAATACCCTTTTTTTAAAAAAAATCTACTGCAGCTTACATATTAATAAATGTAAAAGTACATTAAAAAAAAAATAAAAATTACACTCGGAATATTTATTGATCGTCGTTACACTGCCGCCAGTCGAACGCTTAATGATCTCTTTGCAAATAGTGACTTGCGCAACGACAAACTAATCATTAAGTTCGAATTTATCTTAAACCTGAAGGATTTCTCTGTTCAGCTTGAACAACAACAACAACAAAAAAGGAACGTATCCTTAGATGCCCTGAAGAAAGCCGGCCCGACGCCGGGCTGAAAACACTCTCGGATACGACCGAGTTCGACTCCTGCTTCATCAGTCGAAGGAACCGTTTGAAGGCAGGACTCTGTCAACCGTTAAGTGTATGTGAAAAATATCCACAGGTCTGTTGTGTTTACACTAGCAGCTTAAATTTAATGAAGGAACAAAGAGAACAAACACGATTGTAGCTGAAGGAGTAGATCTTTTCCAACAAAAAAAAAAAAACAACAAAAAAAATCAAACAACGTGGAGTGCGATCCAGTGTCCAACTTGTTCCACGCTACTTCTTGCGTAGCACAAAGTAAACGATGGAGGAGATGAACGTCAAGCCGAAGGCGATCCACGCCAGGATGAAGCTGTGGCCGTAGTTGCCGAGGTTGCGCTCGTCGACGTGGAAACGGTCCGTGTAGATGGATGCTGCGATCATGATGAAGAGGCCTGAGGAGGAGGAGGAGGAGGATGAGGGAGGGTGGGAAGGGAAGAAGAAAAGGAAAAAGAACGGTGAGGACTCGTACCCGTCGGGAAGCGTTACGGAAAACGCGCTTTCCGAGCGGGACTTACAGGCGAGGGCTTGAAAGACGCCGGAGATGGTGAACCTGTTCCCCTTCGGGAGGGTGAAGAGCTGAGCGATGAACACGAAGAGGCCGATGATGGAGAAGATGCAGGCGAGCACGGTGGTGGCCTGCACTGCCTGGAGGTAGTCTGCAGGGGGAGCCAGAGAGAGCAACAGACATCAGCCAGGGCTCAAAATCATCACAGATGATTTTTATACCAAAAAAAAAACAAAAACATTTATTAGTTAATTTATTAAGTAGTTTATTAGAAACATGTATAAAATTTTCAGGTTGATTTCCTTCTTTTGTCCCAAATCTATAAAATATATGTAAGTACGTATATTTACACTTTGCAAGTTCAATAAATGGAAGATTATCCTAAATGTAGCACTAACGGTGCTGCTGTTTTGTGTTTCTTTAAACAGGATAAATGTTTCGTTTGATTCCATCTCTCCGTTTTAAAAACAATATCTAAGCATCGCTAATTCGATCAGTTGAGTATTTTACACTTTAAAGAAAAGACGAACAAATCCAGTTGAGCTACATTAAAAAAAAACAAAAAAAAAACTGTGAAATTAAAGGTGAGCCATTTTTTCCTATGCTAACAATCAACATGTGAACTCGTGTGAGCAAAGTGATGACGCCCGGTTGGGAGTCGAGGTGAAACTCATCAGTGTTTCTGGGTTAGCAGGTGATGCTTACTTTCTGGATAGGTGCTTGGGAGTTCGGTCAAGTTCCACTTGTTGCCTGTCAACACCCAGCGCCCCCACACGTCGGTGCTCGTGGTAGAAGTTACCCACCAGGCCTGATGGGAAGAGCAGCGAAATCAAATCCAGTCCTTTGACACAACCCATTTTGTTATTCCATTACGTCGATGGAGGAGTTAAGAGTGAAACAGGAAAAGGAGTGAAAGTCCAGAGAGACGACTCACAGGACAACAGACTTAGAGACCTGAGATGCAACAAGTTAACTTCAGGCCCCGCCCACGTTTGAACAAGCTGTTAGCTTAGCTTTAGCCAAATCTGGATTTAAGACTCCGATCCTATTAACCTGGTTATTTAGCAAAACGTGTATCATCCGCTACAGATATAACTACAAGAATAATTGAAAAAAAAGTCACAACAATAATATAACCCCAATTATGCATCCCCCTCCCCCATCTGTCTCATGTGCTTGATTATGCTAATCGCAACGTTATCGCCCCCTGCTGGCAAAACACATTTTGGAAGCCAAAACAAAGACCCTCCCTTCAGACTCAGCATGATGCTCAGGAGGGGCGTGGCAGGTGTCACGGATGGACGTCTGGGAACGAATTCATATCTTTTGCTCTTTGCGCCTAATTCTCCGTTATGGGTAAGCCACCGATTGCATCTCGTTCCCCCCTTTCGCTCCTCTTGAGGAATCTCTGTGACGAGCTACGGCTGCGCGACGCGTTTCCGCGTCGAGGCAACACGGAGCCTTTACTCACATTGTCAATGGTCGCCACCAGCAGCAGGATGATGGCCGCGATGTGAAGAACCGAGAGAGCGATGAGAACCAGCATGTTGACCTTCCTGCGGGGACGAACAGAAAGGAAACACGGTTTGTTTTTTGTTTTTTTTGAAGTTGACAGCGATTGCAGACGTCAACACACTCACTCTGAAAGGTTTCTACTCGATTTCTAACGTGGGCTTTTTGAGAGAGAGCCAGCGGGTTCTCGTGAACCAAACTCAGGTTGATGTCTGTCGACGAGGTTCTGCTGGGGGAAGAGGTGGAGGATGGGGGGGTTCAGTGAACACAGAAACTGTTAGCAGGGAAGGCCTGGAAGACTTCCTGGTGGGTGGATGAGTATGGGCTTGTCTAAAGCTTGAAGGATACCTGCCACTCCCTGAAATAACTGTGGAGTACACGCCCAGTTCTCTCACCAAGATGCTGATCCCTCCACACTCTGGCACACAATGCAGCCCTGCCTGCCCTAAAAAAAAAAAAAAAAAAAAAAAAAGGAAAAGGGCCAAAAACCCGCAGAAGCCATTTTACAAACTGCTTCATGCTTTCACTGTAAAACTATAATTACAGTTTTAGTCGCCTGTAAAGAGCCTCGTGTACACACGAGCCGCGTTTTGGGTTAAATCTGGAGCCACGCCGAGGTGGGAGACATCAGAGGTTCTTGGAATGTGCCGGTTCGGTAAAGGAGCGGTCAAGGGTTGGGCCCTCCAAAAAACAAAAAAACAAAACAAAAAAAAAAAAAAACACATTCTGGCATGTTCCGTGTCATCATCCCACCAGAAAAAAAAAAAAGAGAAAAGCCTCCTGAAGGCACGGGGCATGGAGCTGGCAGACACGTGACCAGAACCCGGGCATCGTTTCGACTTTTCCGCCGTCCGTTTCACCGCGGGAAACCACGAGATTCACTTTTTTTTTTTTTTTTTTCTTTTTTGTTTTGAGCTACCTGTGCCGTTTCAGCTTTAAGCGCTCAGAAGCTAAAAAAAAAAAATAATAATATTTTAAGACATTAAACAAATTATAAAATCGAGCTGAGATTTATAAAAAAAGAAAAAAAAAAGAAAAAAAGATTCAACTGTTTATTTTCAGAAAGTTTAATGAGGAATATTCGGTTCTTCCAACTTTCACTCAAAAAGGCCAAACTTGTCAAATGTTGCTGGAGGGACTTTAACTTTAACCTCCATGTGCTGCTGAGTTTCCAATCCCGGAAAATTAAAAAAAAAAAAAAAAAAAAAAAAAAAAAAAAAAAAATAAAATCTCCTTTGCAATTTTTAGAAGTTGGAAATTTAAATTGTTTAAGTTCACCCACGTTTTCAAGCCAAATTTCAGTTCATCCCGCCGTGCCTGGAAAGTTAAACCAGCAATGAAAGAGTAACAGAGTGGGAAATTAAAAACAGGCTCAGGCTGAGGTGGACAAGCGAGTATCTTTCTCTAAATTTGAATCAAAGCATCCAAAAGCAAACCTTTAGAAGAAAACACAATCAGATGCGGTTCCTCTGACCCTCCTGGACTCGGCCGGGGCCCTAAGAAGCGCCGGGGATAAACTCTGACTTACTGTTAGACGGCTGCGTGTCTCTTCCACGTCCTTTTCCTCCTGCTGTCAGTGATCCTAATTCCAAGCTGCGAGTCTAAATGCACAAACATAAGAAACAAACTCCTACGCCCACTTACACCCAGCCCCCTTTTACGTCCACACCCAGACAAGCCTCTTGTTTGCCTTTCACACAATCTCTGCCTCCTTCTCCTGTCTGTTCTGCCATATGTCACTCTCTCTCTCTCTCTCTCTCTCTCTCTCTCTCTCTCTCACTCACCCACTCACACACACACACACACAAACCCAAGCAAGTCATTTTTTCCCCGCTTTGTGTTCGTTCTCATGTCTTTGCCAATCAGCTGAAGATGTTGATTTTACTCTCATGAGGGCCGCTGGTGACTCACCGGCCATGTTGAGGGGGGAACTCCTAAAGCTCTGACTGGACGCACGCTGCCATGGCGACAGACTGCAAACCAGCTAAGCATAATCACAACGTCGTTGCCACGGGCGAAACGCACGCGTATATTTAGGCATGCAAACGATGACCCGTGCAGCTTCTTCCTCCCGATGTACACAGTGTTTTTCCCAGGGCGTTTCAGGACGGAGGCATGTCGCTGGTGGCAACGGGGCACGGGGGGGGGGGGGCAAACGGGTGCAAGTCGTTGCCTAAGCGCAAACCGAGGAGGAACACGATGGTATGCAAAGGGTGGAGAGGTTGGGAGACATTTCGCACGGCCGTGACATCAGTCGTCATTACTCACGGTCACCGTTTAATTCTCAGCGATGTGCTCCAAATGAGCGCGGTGACAGAGACACGTCGTACCGTTTTAGTTCACAGTGAACTACAAATGTAAGGCGAGGCCGTAGTTTATTTGGTGTCTCATTTGTACTCTGGAGGCGTGTCACCATCGGCATAACGAGGCATTTCTCAGCGTTTTTTTTTTTTTTTTCGAGGTGGTGTCGAGCATTTGCGGACTTGTGGTTCCCTAAACATCCAACTGGAGCACGGTTGAGTTTCCCAGATCTAAGTTGGGTATTTTGAGAGAGCGGGACGTAGCAATAAGCAGCTACCAGCGGTTGTTTCCTGTCTAACGTCGACTGTCACAATGTTGTCCTTAGATTCATATCGACATTGAAAGCAGTTGATGCCAGAAATTCTTGTGTCATGAAAAGGCAGCCCGAGTCCAACCAGTAAGTTCTTTTGAGAATCCTGGGTTTGAAAAAAAGGGAATATTTGCGTTTCAGAACCGGCCGACCAGTTTCAGGCTTAAATGTAATTGGGAATGTCCAGCAAAACTGGAAAATGGATGTCAACAGATGTTCTCCAGGAAGTCCAAGTGACCCGGAGACATTTTCCAAATCTGAACAGTCGAAACGTTCGCTCTGGAGATGTGCGATGGCGCTTTGTATTGGTAAAAATAAAAAATAAAAATTCCCAGAAACTTGTGGTTGTACTTTTGCAAGAAACAGAACACTGAGGGGGAAACTCCTTGAACTGCAGTGAACCTTCTGTTCATTCTTCAAAAAAAAAAAGAAAAGTCAAACGGAAAAGTGATAAAAACAAACATGTCCTTGTTCATCGTCAGCCTGCAGCGTCATGAGCGGATTCCTGCGTTTCAAATCCAACTCGACTGAGGAGGGCAAAACATTGACCTCCCGTCATTTTTCCTACCCACAAATCTTTGCAAGAGACGGGGAAGAAGTTGGAGGTTCTCTGGTAGGAACTCCAAACTCTCACTGCAAACACAAAGCGATGGCAGCATCATGCTGTGGGAACACGCTTCTTCAGCAGGGACTGTTAGTCTGGTTGGTAGTAGATAGGAAGGTAGATGGAGATAAAATTCTGACGATCCTGTTGGTGGTTTTCCTTCCATCAGACCAAAAGGGTACTCATGTGTTAGAATGGTCTAGTCAAACTCCAGGCCTACATTTTTATACAAATCTTTAGAAAGTCTTGGAAACGTCTGTCTTTCAGCTAAATGAACTCAAGCTAATTAAATCCCAACAAAAATGACGATTAAATTACACTGTAAAAACATGTAGTTGTGTTTACTTACTTCTAATGTTTAAGTCAAAGAAATACTGCAGGTTTAAGATTTTTAACTCAACTCTGTGACTTTTGAAAGACAAACTTACAGCTGTAAGTTGTGTTCACTTTTTCTTCATCTTGTCATACCTCCAAAAGTTCAGAGAGCTCAGGTTTTTAAGTCAGCATTTAAAAAAAAAAGAGAGAGAACTGGATGAGGGAGTGGGAACTATTTCCCAGAGTGCTTTGCATCATGTGTTTGTATCTTGTGTTGTGAGTGAGATGGATGTGTGTCAAACCGACCCGCTTCTTGTGTGTCATCAAGGCAGATGTCGTTCAATCGAACTAAAATTTAATAAAATGCATTTTAGACATTTCTCTTCCAATTTACAATCAATAATCAATCTCAACTCGACAAGGTAAATTAGAGTAATACAGAAATATATCACAGTGACCCATATTTGAAGATTAATGCACCATCAGAACTAAAAAAAAAAACCCCCAACAAAACCAAAACAATGTTTAGACTAATTGTTTTATGCTGAATCATTTTTTGACGAACTTTTAATTTTTGAATTAAAGCCAGAACAATCATCCCACTTTACTTTCATCTCCAACCTTCATCGTCAAGCTAAATCCACCTTCGGATGTTTTACAGCGTACTTATTAAAGATCTGTGCCTGTTTGGGTCGGAAACGTCAACTCAGCGATGGAGGCGTAACACACAGTTGGCCGAGTTCGGCCTGGAGGCGCGATGAATGGAAACTGTTTGCAAGTTTAAATCTGGCTTGTGAGTTCCGGATTTAAACTGCGAGTTCAATAAGAAGTGGTCTGCGGCGGCACGCGCATCAGGAACAGTTTGCTAATTTTCATATGCAAAACATCTGAGAAAGAATTTAAAAAAAAAAAAACTTGGGACACACCGAGAGTCTGAGCTCATCGTGAGGGGAATGTTCCACCAACTGGACCCTTGGTCAGGAGAAAACACGCAGCCGCTTCAGACTTCAGACGGCTGCATTCTGACCGGGTCGAAGGTCAAAATGCAGAAGCCGTGAGAGTGATTACATAACAAAGTAGGAGTGACATGTACTGGAACGGATCATTCTGTATTCCAGACGCCACACCTTCAAACAGTCCTTTCAACATGCCAGCTTCGTTTTATGGGAGGTAATTTTGAAGATGCGCAGCCTGGAAAACCTCAAACAAACACACCAAACCGAGATGAGTAACTCGGCCTCTGATGCATGGAAATAACACGCGTCCCACTTCGCAACGTGACTCAAGATGGAGTTGAGGGGCGGGAGGAGAAAAATAACCAAATAACTATGCAGTGAGCCATCCTGAGACCCAAACCGCTTCCAGGATGCGATGTGAGACGGATGGCGGAGGACTGAGGATAAAGAGGACACTCCAGAATGCGGTTGGACCTGCTCGCGTTCTGGGTGTGGGTTACCCCACCCTGCAGGTGAGATGAGGCAAGGTTAGCATCGTTCACTTCAGGAGAAATGCGCCACTCCCTGCAGCAAACAGCAGGCGCAGAGAGCGTCTGAATAATAATAAAAAAAAAAACCCAAAGGGAAATGCCTGTGGAACGGCAACGACAACAAAAAAAACTAAGTAAAGAATGTTCTGTTTTAGCTTGTCTTCAAATCTTAGTTTATTTTAAGAAGAGGAAACGCCGTGAGTCACACATCAGTCAGCTACGATTTAGTTTTTCTCTTTTTTTTAGAGTGGAAACCTATTGGATGTTGAGCCACGCCACGGCAAAGGAAGGGGGGGGAGTTTGGTCACAACATGTCTTTAAAATCCCAACAGAAGAATCGCACCAATCACATGCCTGTGAGAGCCCTGGAGGAAGACCAATAGGAGAGGCCTGTGGATCAGTTACCTGAAAAACCAGAGCGGTGATGAAGTATGACTGTTATAACCCCCTGAACTCACTTTATCTCACTTCTTACAACTTCATTGTATTTAATGGCTATTTTATGCCAGACTAACTTGAAATATTGTATTTTTATTATCTTTTTTTTTTTACAAAGCCACAAGTCTGAACCGACAGTAAATTCCTGAAAAATAAACCAATTAAAATGAAACATTTTGGATTGAACATCAACTGTTAGCACAGTTTAGCATAGCGGTAAAGGAATCATCACTTTTCATTGCATGTGATTTTCTTACAACTGAATTGACGATACATTTTTAGAACAGTAAAAGTCCCTTTTTTGTGATTTAAAACGCCACAGGTTTTTATTCCCGGCTTTCGAGCCTTGCTGCAGATTTTCAGAAGGAGCTGCGGAACACAAAGGCACACCGCACTTATCAGATCCCTATTTGCAGAAAACAAATCAAAAGGCATAAATCGTGTCGGTCGACCGCATAAAACAACAACACAGATTGATTTTTTTATTTTTTTATTTTTTTTATTTTTGTGGTTGCAAGGTGACAGAATGTGGGATAGAGGTGTGGAAACTTTGCCAAGGTGGCCGCTTTCGAACAAGGATTCCACTGTCGTGCCGTGGAGTCAGCTGAGTCACGCATTACCAAATTAGTGGCCGCCTGTTTGTCTCACTGCTGATGCTAACCGCTGTTAAATCATCCTGAGACGTGTGAGGCATTTGATGTGAAACAAACACAGCGCTCTGCTCCGCGTGGTTAAGTGGTGCCCAAATACCGCCGTCCCCCAAAATGAAAGGTGTGTGTAAGAGAGGAGTCTGCAGGATTTCAAAACAAAAGCCAGAAGCCGCTGCCAAGTCTCTGCTGGCCTCCTCGTTTTTTTTTGCACAATCACAAATCTCTGCAGTCTGTGGTCGGCCGTCTCATTCCTCTGCCGTTTTGCACAACGTCGTACCCTGCCCTGAGATTTCTTCACTTTTTTTTTTTTTTTTTTGAAAGAAAACAGCCCTCAGGCTCATTTACAGGACTTACAGGGAGGAGGGATTGTCGGTGAAATACTTCTCTGAATGAGGCAGATCACACAAAAGGAGGGAAGGTAAGAGTTAGTGTTGCAACTCCCACCTGGCCTGAGGCTGTTGAGCAACTAAAAAAAAACAGAAAAAGTCAGGCTGATGGCGTCACCAGGCTGATAAACGTCTTGATGGTTCACAAACATCTTTGAAAAAAAGAAAAATACCTTGAATTTTTTTTCACTTTTTATCTCTTTATCTGCAAACTCTACTGTATTTCATGGATTTCTTGTCACGTAGACACGAAACAGTGCGTGATTACAAGAAAACGACAACATAGCACTCTGAAAAGTGTGGCGTGTGCATTTGCATTCAGTCCCAGTGAGTCTTAGGAGCCCAAGTGTCTCCACTTCTTCGAGAAATAGTCCCAAGTGCTAAAAAAAAATGTTTAAAAACCCGTCCATGTGCTTTCTAGTAATCGTTTTCTGTTATTTGGTGTCAGAAACCTCTTAATACTGACATCACAATCAGCGGGGGGGGGGGGCGTACCCCTCGCCTAGCAACCCAAACAGAGCTCCGCCCGCTTCGCCACTAGAACACGAGTGCGTTTGGTCAGCTGGTTTTTTATTACGGACTGGAAGGAACAACATGGTAACTTCAGGGTTGCACAGTTGCTCATGTGTTTGAGGCTCTTTTCACATGTGTAAAGTGTTGGTGAATAGTTTCAGGCCGTTGCCAGGAGCAACTCATTTGCATAACAGTGACAGAGTCCTAAAACGGAGAGCTACAGATGGGCAGAACAGAGTCTATTTTGTGAAAGAAATGTAGTTAACATCTTTTGTGTATCCCACAGATTTATTCTGACTTCTTACTAACAGAGCTCCTTTCAGTTTTGGGCTTTGACTGGGCCATTCTAACATTTTACTATAATGTGATCTGAACTATTCCACTGTAGTTCTGGCTGGATGTTTAGGATTGTTGTATTTTACTTCAGATATTTTTTAGGGGTTTAAGACAAAAAACAAACAAACAAACAAACAAACAAACAAACAAACAAAAAGAACTGAATGCAAATGTGCATCCTATTTTATTTACTATATTTTATTTACTTTATTTACTATCAGCTCTATCTTCTCTGAACAAGTCACCATAGATATCGAAGAAAAAAACAAACTTCACAGTTTCCATTCCTTATTTTCTTTGTTTCCGTTGCTTAGCAGTGAGGTTGTTACCAGCTTCCTATTCCTAGACAATGGACGCATATTTTCGCATTCTGCGCCTCACGCCGCTCAACAGGAAGGGAGTCATTTCTCACTCCCAACCAGCCGGGGATTATTGAGATGTGGCTCCGGCGCAGGTACAAACACATTGCTAACCGCTGGACCTGCACGGCAAAACCCGCGCGGCGAAGCAGCCCCCCCCCCCCCACCCCCCCCACACACACACACACACACACACACACACACACACACACACACACACACACACACCTCTAATGAGCTCATGCCTGTGGAGGTAACAGCAGGTCAGCAAGTCTTTCTTAAAGGTTTATCACCTAAAATAAAAGGACTTCTAGTAGCATCAAGGGATGGAGTGACGAACTGTGTTGGCTGATGACGGGTTTAAAGAGGTTCTTTATATAGTGCAGTCAGGTTAGATCTGGTTTCTTAGTAAACACTAAAATACTTGTTATAATATAAGTGAACTGCTGCCATATTTAAACTGGTGACCAATATTTTGTCACCCGTTTGATGATTTAAATGTCACAAAAAAGCAAAAGTAAAACTTTCTCACTTTTCCCGAGCATTGTGTCTCGATGCTCTGTGATGGAAAATGCGCTTAGATATTTTCTACTCTTACTTTCGACTCCGTTTATGAGCGAAATGAAACGAGTAAATACCGACTCAGAGCCAAACAAAGAGAACATGCCAAGCAAGCGACTAATAAAACCTGCCGGGTCTCAGTTTTACGCATCTGTAAAGCGGAAACTCTAGTTTTATTGTACAGTAGACGTTTCCAGCGATTTGCCGAAGGTTAAATATCATCTGAGCCACAGTTTTCTCTCAACAATAACTGTTTCCTCGTGCATTTAGCCGAGCTAGCATGTTTCCACGATTACAAACTGCAGAGGTTTCAGTCACTTGGACATTTTTTCCCCTTCAAATCACAGCATATAACTCTCCTGCCTCCCTCATGTCGTCACTTCCTGTCGCTGCAAAGCATTTCTGCTTCCTCCTGCTCCCAGTACAGTGGCACTCATTGCTTTTCTTTTTTTTTCTTTTTTTTTCTTTCTATTTCATCCAGCTCACACACACACACACACACACACACACACACGCATGCACAAAGCCTTCCTCTCTCAATGAAAACCAGACACACACACACACACACACACACCGTCCTCACACTCCGAGCCAAAAGAAAACAACTCCCAGCCGTAGCTAGGCAACTCCAAATATGAGTCATCCCGCCACCGCGCCCTTCATCAACGGATCGGCCGCCCGCCTCTTCTGTTTCAGAGGTTCTGTTTTAAAAGCGACGCTGAGAAGAATTCAACTAGCAACCTGACGCCCTGCGTGTTTCATCTGGCAGAGCGAGGGGAGTTCGTGTCTGAAGACGGACATGCATACGAGGACGGTGTCACTTATTATTTTGGTCCTTTACGTCGTTAAAAAAAAAAAACTTAATGAAGAAGTTGTAAGATGAAATTTATGATAATGGTTGCAAGTTAGAATTGCATTTTACGTGTAAACAGTGAAATAAAAGGAAGGAATTTATTGTCTCCATCTGAAAAGTCACGGGAATTATTTATATTAAGGGCAAAGGTCAGATGATTAGAAACCCTTCTCCATCATCATGTCAGTAATCTAATGTGGCGCACTGTCGCCCTCTAGTGGAGGAAGTTGTTCGGTGAGGAAGTCATGTCGGGCTGCCCAACACGAAATAACTAACATTTTCTAAACGACCCAATAAATATTGAGATATAAAAAAAAACAAAACAAACACACAAAAAAAAACAATAAAATATTTTTATATTTCATTTTTAACCCAGTTGTGTCACTTCCAGTCAGAAAAATAATTATTGGTTAAAATAACTGCATTTACGCCACGCTTTTGAGATTTTTGTTTCTGAAAAAAGAAGTGCTGAAAATCACGTATGCAGCATTTAGTGTTGCTCTACAAAAAAAAAATGTCGAATGTAACAAAGTTTCTGGATGCAATGTTGCAGTGCAGCAGTGTAGATTGTTGTTTTACTCCTTTGCAATGAAATAGTTCTTTAAGATGCCAGACTGAGTCTATGGGAGTAATAAAGTTGTCAGATGTTGTGAATGTTGCTTTGAGATTTATTACATTGTAGTGGTGCCGTTTAAAACCCTTTTTTCCCCAGCGCTCAACTTTGTGTTTGGACTAGGAACAGCCAACTTCTTCAGTAATGGCCTTTGGCAGCTTATCCTTCTTATGCCTGGAGTCTTAACATAACACACTGCAAGCTTCAATGTATTTATTTGTACTAATATCATGTAATCCTGTAATTATCTGAGAAACAGAATTTGAAAATTTTAGCAATTGGGAACCACAATAAGCAAAATGGACATAAATTGTATCACTGTGTGGGGAATCTATGTGATTCTGCTGAATTGATGAAATAAATCCGCCTCTTCGTTACGTCAACGTTTAGTGGGGTTGTAGCCCAGAGCCAAGTGCGCATGCGCCATTGATTTATCCCAATTAGTGAGCAGGCGTGTTAGCAGAATATCTACAAATCAAACAGCTGCTATTCGCTCGGTCCTGGTGTTTAGAGGAAGACAAAAAAAAAAACAACAACAAAAAACTTCTATCTGCAATGAATTTGAAACTAAAGATGTACTGCTTGGGTGTTCCACTTTTCTACACCTTATCGACTCTAAACCTGTCTTCATTAGTCCGGTGTGAGCGCGCGGAGGTCCAGCCAGCCTCTGGTTCGGCTCCTCACCACGTCCGGTCAAAGCGGGGAACTGGAGCCAAGATGGCGTCGTCTTCACGTTTCGCAGCCCGCGACAAACGCTGGCAGGCGGAGGGAGCGAGGCCGTTTTTATGAAGATTAAACACTTTTAAAAACTTTTTCCGATGTGTTTAGTTGGACTTTTTGAACTCTAGTCAAGTCCCAGAAGAAATGATTGAAATAAAAGCAACTTTTTGAAAACGCTTCGTCTTCAAAAAAAAAAAAAAAAAAAAACAAGTTAAAGAAAAAAATTGATTTGAGATTTTGTTTTTAAATATTTCCTAGTTCTCGTCTGTACTTACCAGCTTCACCAAGTTTCAAACTTGAAAGCTGCTGTTCATATTGATTGTGATATAATTATGATAAATGTTTTTTTTACCTTTTTAATAACTAATCTCCAGGTGTTTCTATTGCAGTATTATTACTGTGCCTATGGCTAATGACGCATAAACTCATTGTTTTCATCCCAGCAAACACTTTGTTCTCTATTTAAGAGTGAAAACTTGACTGATAGCTTTTGTTTTTTTAAGTTGTTAATCCTGGTTAACAACTTGTTTAGGTTTTTCCACAACCTGTCTCAGTGTGTTTAGTTTTCAATTGCATTTTTCTGCTTTAATTGGGACACTGATGTGTGTCTTGAATGTTTGTTTCTGCAGCCGACTGTGATCATCCGCCACGTTTTCCCGTCAGTCTCCTTCATGTCTCACGCTTGACTGCAGCCTCTCTTGTTTCATGATTGCATAACTTTTCTTATCGGTCTAATAAGGAGGCGTACAGTTGCATTCCCGTTCCACCCCAGACCTGTATTTGGATGTTTTGCGTGTCCCAGTCCAGAGCGGAGCCGGTCAGCATGCTGGCGGCTCTGAGGAGAGCTGGCGGAAGCTGGAGCCGTCGGTGGAGTGCGGGGACGACGCCATGACCCTGACTGTGAGGAGGAAACGAGCTCTTCACCCAACCCCTCATCTTTAACGGGTTCTGTTTCATTTTTCCAGTGTTGATGCACTAGAAGTGTCGTTGGAAAGAGGAGATGTTGAGGAAAAAGACAGTTTGAGAGCTGCGGCATTATGTCTGCTCGTATGGAAATTTGTGTAAATAAATATATTTCTCATATTTGATGTCAAACATTAACATTAGCAGGAATAAATCCGCAGCTAAAGTACCGGCACAGCTTTATGGAGATGACCTTTATTGACCGGGCTCCGCTCCAGCAGGACGTTGGTGACCTCTGAAGTGAAACTGAGCCGCAGAGGAAATTATGTCAGAGGACTAAAATGTTCCCATCTGACAAATGTTTGGTTCTTTTCTCTGGTTTATTGCCTTTCTGCCAGTGCAAGTTGAGCATCAAATAAAAAGATTAAGTTGAGCAGGAATATTAAAGCCTTTCTTTGTTTCAAACAAAAGTCTTCTATTAATTATATACAAGGTCTGACCTCTGCTTAATGCTGTCTAGATCTTAACTTGGAATGAAATATTCCTAACATATACTGGTACTCCAGTAAAACACCCCGCTCTTCATTGCATCCGAAGGCTTTGAGTTTGATTTATTGTCGCCATTGATTTTGTGATTAACCGCTTAAAGCTTTCAAAAAGACAAAGGGAGCAACAGCTGTTGAGCTGAAGCTTAGTCTTGCATTATCTCTAATTTATTGCATTTGGATAGAGTGGTTGCTTGTAACTGCTTTGTGAGCCAAATGTGTTCTTGAAAAGTATCTCCTGGCTACGTGAAGGATCACATTTCCAGTTTTGGAAACCAAATTAGTAACTAGAAAGTTGAGATTAACCAAACGCGCTTGGATTGTAGTTTTTCTTGATTGATTAAACTGTAGCGATCAGTCTATGTTCACCACAATCTGTGAAGGGGATCAAGATGAGTCGGTACTGGGCATTTCTGATTCTTTAAATGAATTTTGTGTTTTGGTTTATTGAAATGTTTATGCATCAATGCACTTCTGATTCTGGATCCAGTTCCTTGTGAGATGAACATGAACTCAGCCCATGTAGTACGATGACATGGCACTGGGATGGATCTATATAAAGGGCTACAATGACAAGCTGAGGACTTTAAGCAGTTATTGAGAGGAATGGTTCATCCATTTGGTCGGCATATCATCCATCCATCCATCCATCCATCCATTTTCCGTCACCCTTCTCCCTAACGGGGTCGGGAGGTGCTGGTGCCTATCTCCAGCTGCGTTCCGGGCGAGAGGCGGGGTTCACCCTGGACAGGTCGCCAGTCTGTCACAGGGCAACACAGAGAGACAAACAGGACAAACAACCATGCACACACACACTCACACCTAGGGAGAATTTGGGAAGGCCAATCAACCTGACAGTCATGTTTTTGGACTGTGGGAGGAAGCCGGAGAACCCGGAGAGAACCCACGCATGCACAGGGAGAACATGCAAACTCCGTGCAGAAAGACCCCGGGCCGGGAATCGAACCCAGGACCTTCTTGCTGCAAGGCAACAGCGCTACCCACTGCGCCACTGTGCAGCCCTGTGGCATAACAGTAAAGGTAAAATAAAAAAAATAAAAAAAAACAGAGTTTAGCAGTCAGTCTCTCCAGTTTCTTTGACAAAAATCAACAGATGCCATCATTTAAACGCAAACTTTCCACAAAAATAGTCAAGCATTGGATTTAAGTGACTAGCTCCCACCTGGAGGTGGCAGTATTTATTTTTGGAATGTGTCCAAAAAATATTTACAGAATGACGCATAATATCAAAACTCAAAGTATTGACTACTTTACTGTGGTAATTTGCCAGTAGCAGGAATAATTGTTGCTTTGCGACAAAACTGAACCCACTTTATTTTTTTAAAATCTGCAATAAATTGTCTTTCAGGATGGAAAAAAACACACTTCTGCTTAAATTAGGAGAGGAGATTTTCATGTCAGCTTGTCCTGCTTTTGGAGACGTCTCAGCCGCCCGTCGGCCTCTGGCTGACAGGCCCCCAGGTACAACAACCTTCCCACTCAAGATATCAACCCAGTCCTCCACCCTCTGAACCAGGGGACGACATTCCCAGCAGACTGACGTTCCCCTACAGCAGACCTGCGCCTCCGTCAGGTTTTTGCTAATTGCTGCTGCCGCTAGTCTGGAGGGAACGGAAGCTCTGAGGCGGAGCTTTGGGAAGAAAATGGGCGGTGCAGTTTATGAGCAACCCTGAACGGTCGCCATGGAAAACGAAAGGATTTCTGAAACATGTATAAATGGATCAAAACAATGCTCCAGGTATGTTTTTGATGAGGGAATATAAAGCTAAACAAAAATCTGTCCAAAAACATCAAAATGTGACCATGTTAACATGTTTGTCCTGAAGCGTTAAGGCATCATGTGTCGCTGTTACTCGTCTTGTAAGGATTTATGAGAATGTTTTTTATCAAGGCAGACAAAATGAATCAAGTAAAATCATTCCTGTTTTCATCCGCCCTTCCCTTCCCCCTCCATATGTGATCAGAGGATGACTAATCCAAACGTCCCGCCCCACCCTGCTGCCTTGGACCCGTTTCACATATTTACTGCAGTAACTGTTTTTGGCCTCCGTTCACACAGTTCACCTCTACTGTCTTTCTACGGAAATAAAAAAACTTTGTTGGTACTTGTCCCAAAACCTTGAAACCAAAAGCTGAGTGAGATCGAGGGTTGTTTCAAACACAAATGCTGAAGTTAATTTGTAATTACTCTGTACTTTGAGGCGCCACGCTAAGCTACGTCTCACAGGTCTGACCTTTCTGTATCCGAGTCAACAGATGGCCGTGTGGGGCTGCTTTTTTTTGTTTTGTTTTGTCTTTGTTGTGCCTGACTCTTTGTTGAATCCCTTAGCCGCCCCACCAAAATCTTATTAATCTGAGTTTACCTTTAGAAATAAACAACCATTTTCATGTTGGTCTGATTTCAGGTGCATTGACCACAGGACGGGCTGGGAAACTGGAATTTTGTGTAGAGATTCAGCCTCAAACTTTGAAACTGATTTCCCATCTGAGCCCAAACTCTACACCAGAGACGAGATGAAATATTATTGTTTGTTTTTTTGCTCTTTTCTTAGATGCCTGGTCAGAGGATGGTCCGTCACGGTCTCCTAACGGACAGAGGTTTCTTCCCTGTGAGGTTAGCAGTCGCTCTCTAAGTGCATCTGGGGTTGAATATTTGATTCTGTTCTGAGGAATATGGTGTTTTCCTTCAGTTAGGTTGCTTCAGGTTTCTTTTTGCATAGCAAATAATCCTTTTATTGTTGCATATTTTGGCCACATCCTGCTGGAATGCTTCATGGGGGAAACTTCTGATGACATAAAAATGGCTTTATTGTTTATTCCAAGCCAGGAAAAAAGGGGGGCAGTCTAATATGTAATCTCTTTACACTTGGTAAGAAGAAATAATATGTAATATGTATTGCAATACATATTGCAATACATATTACAATATGTATTGCACCATATCGTAATATGGTGCAATACAATAAGAATAATGAAACGATTTCACTTGGAAAGGATTGTCTTCCTGCTCTATCCTTAATAGATAAGCTACTGGCACACATTATGGAAACCTAAAGGTTTGAGTCGGTTCATTTTGTCACTATGACGTAGGCTGATGTTAGCTAAAGCATTAGCATGTGAGCAGACGTTTTGTCCCTGGTGAACTTTGTCCTCCTGCAGGTTGATGGTGGGATGCGGCGCCCCCTCTGACCCAGGTGAGGCCCGGCCGTCCGCTGAGCCGCCGCCGCCGCCGCCTGCCGTCACCGTCGTTCTGAGGATAGCGACCGGTGAGGCCTCCACTTCTCCGTCTGACCCATGAAAAGTCCCATTACTGCTCATGCACATCTTGACGTTTTTGATTTGTAATAAAAATCACACAATCTTTTGCTGTTCTCACATTGCTGAGGAAGCTTTTCAATACCTGTGGTAGGTTTGGGATTTTCAGATTAGCTTTTTATTTTAGTGAATTTGCATTCCATAAAGAAAACTAAATATCTATTTTACAAGCCAATAATGTACCAAAAACAATGAATAGGCTTCCCAATCATAGACCAAGTGAGTAATGAGACATCTACTATCCATATACACATAAATTGCACTTAAATATGAATATTTGTTACATATATTGTTACATATACACACGATGATGTGACAGTGTAAGCCTTTTATAATTTTCCATATTAAGCTCACCAAAAAATTTCATTCCAGTTTCACACCAATAACTGAAATGCATCTAAATGTAACTTTTTCTCTTTAGCTTGTTAAACCTTGTAAATTATATTTACTCTTAACTTCATGTCTGAATTTAAGAAGGAAACCATTTAGTGCTGTACATACATTTTCCAGTGTTTTTATATATACAAGATCTTTAAATGTTCAAGTTTTTTGAATAAAATATTTATTAGTTGGTTCATTACATCCCACTTTGTTAATAAACCCAACAGCTTTTGTTTTTTGCAACCAATATGTTAATAATTTTTTTTTTGTTTTTGCATTTCCTCATATTTCTGAGCAACATGACAAATGCATCATAACCAGAAACGAGTACATAACATGCAAACCTTGTGCATCTCTTAAGCCTCCCCCTCTGTTTCTCAGATGAATCTTTCTCCAGCTTCCACCCGGACCCTCCGCTGCCCATCAGCCTCCTGCAGGGTGAATCTGTCCATGTGGAGCTCAGCCTGCTGCAGCCTGCAGACCCCACCCTGCTGCTCCTGCCCCACTCCTGCCCGGCTTACACTTTGACCCCGCATGTCTACTGGGTGCCGTTTTATGACCGGTACGGCGTTCCCACATGCTGAGCGCTCTCCTGTGTGGGCTGCGGTTGGTTCTGCACATTGGAAAGCCCTGCTCCAAACCATGAGCGCCTCCTATTTTCGCTAGATCAGGAATGGGTTACTGCTGCTCGTTCTTGTTTAACGTCCTGCAGAATGACAAAGAGCTCGTCTGGAACGTTAATCGTGGCTCTGTGTTCAGCTGCAGCAGCCAGAGTGCGTCGCAGCTGCTTCCTTCCCCGGACCCTGGGCACATCTGGAGGATTAAAGTTTCCAGCTTCCCCTCCCTGCCTCCAGCAGGCGACACCTACAGGGCTCCTGAGGGGCCAGCTGCACCGGAGGACCCGGAGGTAGGAACAGAACCGGCTCCTCTTCTTCTGGGCCTCGTCCACACCAGACTGTGCTGCTAAGACGGAAATCAACCAGTTTGGTTTTAGTGGCTGAGTGGAGCTGCGTTTCCATTAATCACAGAATTGCGATACTTGAAATTACGAAGATGAACTCGCTTACTGGAAACGATTTCCAAAAAAACTCAAGTTTTTCATTAAAGTTTTGCACGAGGATGAAGTGATTTTTTTTCAGCAGAATCAATGACTTTATTTTGCAATGAACACTTTTCACATGATCAACAGATGGATGTTTGAAACGCACTCTCAACAAAAGGTGTAAAATAAATAAATAAAAAACTTCCAGAAAATGCTTAGTTGGTCATGCTAATCCTCCTAAATGCTAAGACGTTTGCTACAGACAACTAAACAGAGAATAGCAACTTGTTGTTTTTAAAGATTACATTTTGCTACATTGACCACACTTGTTAATTTTGAGTCCATATTGTGATGTAGAACCTTTAGATGAGCCTTAATAAATGTATATAAACATTATGATTCCAAAAACTCTTTGGTTTAATATCAAAGAGTCTGTACCAAATCCTGCAGGATTTTCATTGTATTTGTAGGTTTTGAGTGACTCAGAAAAAGTCACTGTTTCTTTTCTGAAAAATGACTCATAAGGTTGTTGCCTTTGAACTTCTGCTCATTAGGCAGAAATTTATCAGTGAAAGTTGAAATGAGATCATTCTAATCGGTGCATCTCTCGTAGGGTAAACCTCATGCACAAGCCTGTGTTGGGCGCAACCACGTCAGCTGTACCTTACTGTTGCTATGGACGCAGGCTTGCATGCTCGGTCACACGTAGCGCTCTATCGAAGTCCTGGGTCCTCTGATGCTGCTCATGGTGGAAACTGTTGCATAAGATCAGGGCAACCTGCTGCTGTTGATGCTGAGGAGACATTTTCCAAATCGGCTGTAATCAAGTCGCAGCAAACTGTTCAGATCATGGAGAATATTTGTAAAGTCTTACTCTGGAGGCTCACGCCTTCATGAAGGCAGGCCTTCGATTACGTTGCAACACCATGAGAAGATGATCGTAATGTAAAGTTTTTTTGTTTTTTGTTTTCTCCTTTTGTCAGGTTTACTTCCTGTGCCACACTGAATTGTGCTCAACTGTTTATGGTGACTGTGGAGTGAGCTGCAGCAACGGTAAGGGATAAAGTTATAGCTTTAATCTATAAACATCCTTCCTTACAAATGCTTTTGTTTAATCTGACTCTTTTTACAATCACTAAAAAACAAACAAAACACATTTTCCCCTGCAGATTACAACATTCCTGGATATGTTTCTTTTTACTCCTGTTAGTTTAACCAGCTGAAATTTGCTTGCGCATCATTTTAAAAAGCTAATTCTGACTTTTTTTTTTTACCAGTTGAATATTTCTTTAACTCCTGGTGTCGAGGAATGAAATGGAAATGATCATCTAGTCTTTTGGTTTGCCTCAGCAAAAAGAAAAAAAACCCGACTTATATTCCAGAAATTACGGTAGCTTCAACTTTGAGGACCTTCATGTAGTCTGGTCCTTCAGTGTGTCTCACAAGGTCAAAGGTTGTTGCACACAGCGACGTCTCAACCTGCAGGGTTCGATCGTTTCAGTTTTCTTTTATAAAGATTTATATTTTCGCACCACCTCTTATCCCTGGTCAGTCATTATATTCTGCATGTGTCGTCATCCCAGTTGAAACTAAACCTTGCATTTATTTATCCTTCATACATGATGACTATGCGACTCACATTATACATTGTAAATCACTGTTGCATTGTTTCCTTTCTCAAACACGTCTCCTGAAGAAGCTCCAACATGAAAGTGTTTTGATTTTTGCACCATTTTTACCTTTTATTTGTTTTTTTATATTTGCAGGTCCCAGGTCCCAACACTTGATGTAACTGGATGAAATAAAAACACTTTTACACATTTGACTTATTTCTGTGTTTTATTAAAAAAAATTGTGTACAAATTGTCTGTTTTGAGGGGGGAAAACAAGACAAATCTGGACATAATTTAACTTGAAACAAAAGTAAAACTTAAAATATAATTTTTTATGAAAAGCTTTGGGACTCCCTTGCACTTTTAAAAAGTTTAGCGTAGGAACAAGGCGTGTGCATAGAAATACCCTCACTTATTACAGCTTATTGAAACGTTTGTAGTTTGTTTCCAACATTAACATATTAACAAAAATACATTTTATTTTAAATGTGCCTCTCAGGTCACACAAAGGTCATCTTTAAGAAACAAAGCAACAGAGTCGACTCATAAAAGTTGGGGTAAAATGATGTGAAAGTAAAAATGCTTTAAAAACAGATGAGTTCTCAGCCCCAGTTCTAATAACGGCATGCCACTGTGCTTCGTTTGTTCCAGTAGCAACACGCCTCTGCATTTGTTTGCACATTTACGCAACGGAAACGCTTTCGGTTCACAAAGACTTTACAGTTTCCAGACTTTACAGTTGCAGCAAAACGGCTCGAACCACGTTCTGAAATCAGCTAATTACCTCAAATTACAATTTAATTTCTGCCTGTTCAGCCACAGTGTAGGGAGAACCTCATGCTGACATTTATATGAATCGTTTGTTTTTTGTTTGTTTTTTTTTGGAGACTTCAGCTCCAAATAGATGACCCAGGTCTGTAGCTCTCTGGATCCGTCCTCGCGTTTGTCACCTGGGTTGGCAGTTTCAGAGACGAGAACAGGATCAAGCAAATTGTAAAAGTAGCCAATAAAATTACAGGCTTTAGATGACCTGATTTAGTAGAAGCCTTTTTAAAAACTTCTACAAAAAGACACTGTCCTAATCGGGCTGTTATTCAGATTTCAAATGTAATCAGGCTTTTATTGATATTTGTACATAAACTTTTAACTGTTTTGCCAATGTTTTTTCTTTTCCTCTGACCTTGCTGCAAGGAAACTTCCCTAAGTTTACAATAATAATCACATACTGATGTATAATAGAATGTACAACGCAAACTGGTGAACTTTATATTTTAAATAAGCAAAGTACTGAGAACTCCAGAGGGCGACTCTGGAACGACTCCATTTCTCTGTGTGGGAACCTTAAGCTTCTCTGTTCTTGGGATTTGCTACTTCCACTGTTTTCAAATGGATCTTTCCCAGACTTGGCTGGAAGAAGTTGATCCTAGACTAGATTTTTTTTAATTTTTTTTATCTACAACATTTCTAAACTTTTTTTTTTTTTTTTTACCAAAAATCTGGTGGATTCAACAGGAAATCTGCACCAGCTCTCGACTCGCCGTCGTTGCACTGCAGCAGGTCGTCGGTCTTTTCTTGGCGTTTCTCGATCAGAAACTACTTCGTCTTTGGCCCTTATCACAAACGTTGCTGCCAACATTTCTCGTCTTGGCGTCATGATTCTGTAGTATGAGTCTTAAAAGTCGGTGTAAAAGTCTGGACGCATTTACAGGACGTCCTCAAGCTGCCTTCACTGCAGTCTTGTGATTCAGGAAACGGCAGCATTACAGCAGCAAGAGGCGGTGGGAGGATGTTCATGTCAACTCTTAGGTTTCCATCTCGCTGCACAAATAACAGAAGCCAATCGTAGGATTGTGCTGTAAAGACGAGAACTACGAGCCGTCTGCGGCTCCGACAGCAGAGGGGCGACATGATGAGTGAATAATTTACTGAGGAGCTTCAGAGCCCCGCTGAATCTTTGAACTGAGCAGGGCGGCGCAGATGACTTGTGTGATCTGTGAACAGAAGTTTCACACTTGTTTACTTTTGCATGAGTCAAACAGTCGACCATTCATGGCCGTGTCCCAGGCGAAATGTTTTTCCCTAAACAAAGGGGCAGAATTTGCCTACCAAAAGAGCTCCGGTTCCAACGAAGGCGCCAGTCACCAACGGAGCGATATGGTCAACGAAGACTTTGATGCTCTCTTGGCATGTCGGCTGAAAAGGAGAGGATGGAACGCTTTAAGTTTTTAATTCAGGAGTTTCCAGAAACGAGGTGCTCTGAGGTCTCCCTAACGATGCGAAGGGTCTTCCTCGGGTTTTTCGCCCACTTCCTCCCGCGGTCGGAAATGAAATTATGGAAAATATTTTCACTTCCTACCGGTGTGCGGTTAAAAATGTTTCTCAAATCAACATGAAATCTTTTGAATGGACTATTCAGAGCTTCCCTACAAATCTCATCTGCTTGCTGTACTTTACTGAAACGCTTTATTTAAGCCACGTTGGGTTAAACGGCCCGTTTGTCTTTCACAAACGGTCTCAAAACAACAACGTCACCATTTCCCACGATAACTTGTGACAATTTATCGTCCAGCTAAATTTATTGTGACTATTCTACCCAATACTTCTGTATTTTCAAACAGAAGAAGAAACCAGTTGTGGTTTTCTTTGCCTTAATATCTGGATTACTTGCCCTCGTGATGAAGGTCCGTCTGGACCAAGCATGATGGACTATTTTGATGAAACACAGACTTATTACCAGATTGGCCGCCTTCGGGCAAGTCTTCTTAACCAACTGGGTCAATGGGACTCCGGCCGATCCGCAGCAGTGGAGCTGTAGAGGAAAACATTTAGAGATCAAAATGTATTCAACTGTTTTAGCAACTATCAGCTGATTTGTTCGCTGTATTTAACCTTTCACAAGTCCCGAATTATAAAGGAACACGTTCCTTAAGTCTGATCTTCTCCCTTCCACAGTTTAGTTATTTATTCTTTGAGTTCTTGAAACCCAAAGGTTGCGGTCGTTAAGCGACAAATGCAACCGGTTCAGGTCGACTGGAATCAAAAGGAAAATGCTAAATAAATGTGATTAAATGACCGTTTCGGTTTTTCCACCGTTGCGGTGAGTGCTCACCAAATCATGGAAGACTTTGAGAGTCGCAGCCACCGTTTCGTCTCTGTTCTTCTCGTAGACTTTATATACGTCGCTGTACAACTCTCCAAACTTCTGTCCGACCTTATCGGTTTAAATTCAACGATTAGAACAAGAAGTATCGAATCTTTGCCAACATCTGAAAGCGTCTGATGTTTATTTTTCTTTTCCTGCTTACCGTGTCCTTGCTGCTAAAAGCCAGCGCTCCTACGGCGATTGCAGCCGCAGCCAGGAGGAAGAGGAAGACGCAGAACTGAGGAGAAATGAGAGGATAAAATGACGAGTCAGAAAATTCTGTGGTTTAAAAATGAGCCTGTCAAAGCAGCAGATTTTACTGGAAATATGGTGATCGGTTGGAGTCAGTCGAGTCCTCTATGACGCTTGATCTCCACCTTTGCTCATCAGAATGTCTTTTTGTATTGTGACGTCAGAAATCTGAGTACTTAACACTTTCTGACCAAGACTGTGGAGTAGTGAGGCCTCCACCATGACACCGAACCGAGAAGACGAACCATCCACTCCTTTAGTCTGAGGTTATGAAAATTTGTTGATCTGATGGACTGATGGCTCCCCAGCCAACCTGTTGTTTCAGGAGCCCATTTCTGAGGTCAGACACTGACGTTGGACGAGAAGGCCTGCCTCCCTGTCTCCACTCGACTTCATTGTGCATTTGAGTGGATACGTGGAGGTTTATTTTGTAGTAGCTTTTGTTATTTTCTTACTTTGGCTTTAGGTGGAGATTTGTTATCGATCAGGTGACAAATACTCAACGTTTGCGTATACAGTTTCAGAAATATACATTCAGCTGTTGAACAACTGTTTTGTTTTCTCCCATTTAGCACAAGCACCACCCTGCACATCATGCGGCGCCGTAATTTGCCGACTGTTGACGTAAACCTGTCAGTTTTAGAAACACACAACATAACTCCAGTTTTAGTTTTCACCGATTTCATCCACGTCGTCTTTTAATGTTAATTATACTTCAGTCTCATTTCCTCTGGGGTTTCTCTTAAAGTGGACAGATTTCTTGTTTTAGTTTAATTGCTGAATAAGGTCAATCTTAATTTTACTAGGAAATGGTGATTAATTACTTAACTCCCAAGTGAAGGAGATAGGTTTACGTTTTAGAAAATAAGATTTCTCCCGGCTTCAGTAAGAGTTTACCCTTCAGACCGAATATTGGCGTTAATAAAAATACGAAATCTCACCACTTGGAGAGCAATTTTGCTGTCGTTGCAGGCAGCATGCTCTCCAAAAATCCCCAGAGCCACCATCACAGAGCCAAGGATCACCAGGATGTAGACGACTGGTGAGGTAGAAAACAGGAAGTGACGTTAGTCCAACGCAGAAAGAGCTGGGAGGCTTTACGGTCCCAACGCGTTCGCTTACTGACCTATGTGAAAGACGTTTGAGTCGATGCTTTTGTGGTCCTCGTTTACGCTGAACATGTCTCTGCTGTTGTTTTGGAAATTCAGCCACAGGCCAAACACTAAAGACGCGAATCCCAAAACCTACAAAAGGGGAGAAGACGTTGTTGAAATCTCATTTCAAGATGTTAGACCATCAACAGATCATTGACTGTTTGACAGTAACACAGCTTGTAAAGTAAAACGTGTGTTTATCCAGAGAGATACGTTTTAAGCAATATATAGATATAGATGGGGGAATCCCAAAACTGTTTCTGAGAATAATTTCATTTTAAATTCAGACACACAAAGGAAGCTGGTTGCTCACACAGTTGTACAACTAAGCATATTAACGGGAAGGTAAGTGTAATAAAAACTCTGGCTTTAAAATGACATGTAAATTAGCCTTGTATAGTCCACTAATCCAGACTGACCAGGAAACCTTTGTGCCTGTTTCCATTTAATAAAGACGTCAATGTTTAAGTCTTGAATAATGTTTCTTTGAGGTATTGAATTACCTGTAAACCATCAAAATGACAAAAGGCTTGAAATATTTCACTGTGTGCTGAATCGCAATAACAGGAATGAACATTAAGATGAATTTAGCCTGTAATTAAAGCGCCTTTGATTTTGTTTGTAGGTGTATTTACAAATGTTTATGTACATATTATGTTTGTATATATATGATTATACAAGTCAAACTTTGTCATATGCTTTTTCAGACACTGTAACCAAACTTGTGTTAAAAAATACATTAAAAAAATATTAAATTTTTACTTTTATGTTTTTCTGGTGAAATGTCTGAAATAAAAATGTATCATAACGTACAAACAAGTTACAAAATACTGAAACGTTGTTAATTTTTTTTCAGCCTGTATTTAAACACATCACTGTTTAGAAAATCGGATCAACTTACTTTAATAAATTCACGTTTTGATTTATTTCTCTGTTATTCTATGTGACTCGAGCTGTGATGTTTCACACCTTTAAGCCTTTTATTTATAGAGAAGTTCAAATAATCCAGCTTTACCGTCAGGATGATGTTGAAAACGATGAGCATGTATTTGCACACGACGCCGCATCTGTCCATAGCGACGGCGATTTCAAAGCTGGTTTCTGGCGACGGCTTCATTGTCAAAATGTATAAATAAAAAATAATTCAACCTGAGCGAGCAGTTATTAGTCAAGATGCTGGAGTTGATGTGGAGCCGCTCATTCAGCTGTTAGGAGGGACAGGCTGAGCTGTCCAATCACACTGGGCTCATTTTTACCAGGCATGCGGAGGCTCCGCCCCTCCGCTGCAACCCGGGCTTCTCATTGGCCAGGAGGCGTGGCTTCAGGACAGGACGTGATAGGACGTGCGGGAACGTCGAGCCGTGACGCTTTTAACAGGGTATTCAAATATGATCATATAGAGTTAAATTATGTAGATAAAAAAAAAAACAATCTCCAGCAAAAATGAGTGATTTTAATAATGAAAAAAGATTTTTAAACAAGACTTTTTTTTTTTTTAATTCATTACAATTCAAAAAGTTTTAAAGTTTTTTATATATCTGAAGCAATAAATTTGTAACGATTCCAAAAGTTTCAACCACTTTTTTTTTATTGAATAATCGTAAAACAAATTTAACTCCATAGCTTATCCTCTGCAACGTTTATATTAATTAATCCTTTCACAGGAATATAATGGATATAAGAGAAAACAAATAAATAAAAACAAAAAAATCATCAGTTACTTCTGTAAATAATCACCGATTTAGTTTTGTCTCATCAGACTAATTCAATGCAGATCCATGAATGTCTGCAGATTTACAGTTGAGGAATGTGTTATTTCTAAATGTTGATTGTTGTGACTCGCAGCCAATCAAAACATAGAAATGTCAACATCATATGAGACTAATAAAATGACTACCAGCAGGAAAGTGAGATTTAACAGCAACAGGAAGTACGACCTTGAAAAGTTTCCTGTGAAATAGCAGACACCATTGAACCCCATTAAATTTATTTATTCATAAAAATGCATTTTGTTTAGTCAAGAAGTTGTTTCTCCAGGCAACTCAGGCGGTTGCCACGGCAAGTTTGTCCTTTTTGTGGTCCAGATCCATAGATTTATTTTTTTCCCCAGATACTTTGAAAGTTGTCGCTGTATCAGAATTAAGATCATCGTTTCCACTTAACGATGACGTGTAACTATTTTCGTTTTCAGGACCCGGCAGTGCGGCGAAAAGGAAATAACGACACATCCACACATGCAATTTGTTTGTTATTTTTATGGAAACATGCAAAGCCACAACTCTTAAAGAGAATATTTAACTGTAACACAATACAATGCAGTAGTCAGGACTACATGATAAAGTGTGACAAAAAATAAGGCATTCAGCTTTTAAACATATTACTTAAATTCTGTCTCTTTAACCCCCCCAATATAGTAATTTATACCAAGGCAACAGTTTTAAATTGCAGCTTTAAAAGACACCATTTAAACGTTGTAAGGTTTTTTTTTATTATTATTTGGTACTCAACTTTCTGGCTATTGCCGTGGCTCTTAAAGAACAAAATGAAAAGTAGTTAGAAACAACAAAAAAAGTTTTTCTTTACCTTAAAATCTGTTAATATATATAAAAATGTTAAAAAAGTGAACAAATCTAATACAATTTCGAGCATTCCCCGTGAGGGACACGTGATCGGACACGGAAAGTAACAAACGAAAACAAACGATGAGCTTAAAGGTTTCAAATGTATAATTGGACCAAAATACAATCAAAGCTTCTCGTTATCATCCCTTTTTTCTCCTTTTTTACATTGCTGACAGTGATGTTCACCAGTGTTGTAACAACAAATGAGCGAAAGCAATCTTACTAAAACGCAGAAAAAGTTCTAATCACAGAACAGAAAAGAAAAGCGCTAACGCGTATCGAGGCTGCATGCGGTTCTGTTTGTTAAAAAAGGCTCAGTGTGGTTTGGCTACTAACGTTTGCAGCTAAATCATCGAGTTGTGTTTGGCGTTGTCGGATTCATTTTCGCTCAGGTGTCTGCCGGTCTGGTGTACCTTTGTTTCTGAAGTTGGTTCGTCTAGTGGTATACGACAACGTTTTCAGCAGCCTCCCGACTGGAACCGCAGTCAGTAGTTCACACATGTACACACACACACACATTGGAAAAGGCTGTAAACACTGATCTGCTGGCTGACTTTCCAGCGATGGTCACTGAAGACGACTTAATACACAGACGAATAGTAAGCGGTGATGTCCTGTTGCACTTTCTTGAGCTGTTGCAGGAGGATAGTGGCGCAGACCAGGGCAGTGATCTGTCATGCAGACAAAGAAGGAGGGAAATAAAGAACGGCGAAGGGGAGAGAGACCCCCCGACCCCGTGCACACCTGGCACTAACGTCCAACCTAAACGCCGAATGGGGTAACGGATCGGCCCCCAGGTCGGCGTACATTCAAAGAGGCTAACGGAGATCCGAAGGTTTAGGATGGACGTTGTGCCAGGCTCCTACATTCATGCTTAAAAACGCCTCTACCACGTTCTCACACATTTAAACCAGCCACCTGGAAGATTCACACACAAACCCCACACCCACACACAGAAAAAAAGCATTTGTGAAATCAGAAAATGAGTTTGTCTCAGGAAACATTTGAAGGACAAAAAACCAACCCTGTTGCATCAACGTCTGTTAAGAGTGAAGAAAGTGAGAACAAGATTTAGCTGGAGAATTAACGGTGAGCGTCGCTCCAATTAGTGGAACAGAAATCATTGGTTTTTACTTGGTGATTGACAAGTAAAAACGAAGTTGTTGTTTTTTTTTTCTTTAGCATTCAGAGCTTTTGGTGGTTTGGTTTTTGCTTTTTTTTTTTTTTTTTCCATCACCAAAATGAATGTTTAGAAACATTCCTTTTTTACGGGGTCCTGGTCGGTTCTGGTCAGAAGTTTACATCCAGTCAATCGTCACGGCCATGAACGGAGCAGTGAGTCAATCTGAATGTTTTGACAACTTTTCTCATCAGAAACGGCTCAGATCTCCTGGCACAAATTTGTTTTTTTACTTCACAAACGTTCAACAGTGTCTTAATGTTGACCTTTTGCCCTCTAATAGTTAATTGACAAAGTTTAAGTTGATGCCTAAGTAATTTTGATCCTGAAATATCTCTTAACGAACAAGTTGTAATTGATCAATTATTGTTTTGAAACAATACAGAAGTTTTATGTTGTAGCCATTCCTGAAAAATAACATTAGCTGGTTCAGTAACACTTTATGTGATGTGCATCACACTGACATGCCACTGTCATCAATATGACGCCTGTCATGAACATGAATTAGTCTTTATGAATGTTGATGACTGTTGTCATGAAGTGTCATTATTTACCATATGACACTTCATGACAACAGTCATCAACATTCATAAAGACTAATTCATGTTCATGACAGGCGTCATATTGATGACAGTGGCATGTCAGTCTTATGCACATCCCGTCACATAAAGTGTTACCATCAGTTTTAAAGTCTTAAATCGTCATGAAATTCAGGTCCATGCTGGGTGTATGTAAACTTCTGACCCATAGAAACCCGTCGATTGCATCAGAACAGTTGCTTGTCCCAATTTCTTGGAGAATGATCTTCCCAAAAGTACGGGTTTAAATATCTGAGCAGGGGATTTTTTTTCCTTCTGAAAGGTATGAAGCTCAAGCGTGATCATGCCGAGTGAAGCAAAGGGTTTGTCAAGGTCAAGACGCTGTGGAACAACACAAATCCACAAAAGCGAGAACGGAATCTGTCGAGGAGCTTCCTAAGCCTGAGCCATGGGGATGTTGACCACAGAGAGGGACGTGAAGACGACGGGGTCCTGGTCGGGGAAGGAGTTGTTGGAGGCGGTGACATGCTGGGGGTACGGCTGAGGGGCAGCCAGGGAGGGAGTGCTGGAGTTCAGGATAATGTACTGAGGAGATGAGGAGGCCTGGTGGATCTGTGAACTCAGCACTCCGCTGCAAATCAGCGCTACAATCTTTTGGAAGCAACGATGGAGGAAATGAGGAACAGAAAATGAAATAAAATGACAAACAAAAAGGTGGGAGGGGGAGGAGAGAAAGATGGTCAAACTTAAAAACGTGAGCAAAACACAAACTTGCTTAGGGTTGTCCTTATTTAATTAAATCTGCACCTTCAGATCTACAATCATCATCTAGGTTTCACTTCACTAAAACGTCAAATTAGGAAGGAATTACGGAACGAAGTTTTGTTAGTGTGAACATTTGAATTTGATCTTTTTAGACTGCTTTGAAGCAAACACAAATATGCAGAGGTTTCCTACCAGAAGAGCTCCAGTTCCGACGAAGATGCCCATCACCAGCGGCGCCCGGCTGTCGAAGACCGTGACGATGGTAGTGGGACAGTTCTGGTGGAGGACAGGAGACGCTGTGAGCGCCTGAGGGTTCCACACCCAACCCAGAGTTTACAGAGCAAATCCACCAGCAGGAAACCAGCTGCTTTTTCCACGACTTCCACCTCTACAACCATCTCAGCTCTGAATCAAGGAATGGCCAAAAGCTCATTTATAACTGCCTGTTTTAATGCTTCAAATACCAAATATACCTTAGTAGGGAAGTAGCAGAATATCACTGTAATTTTTAGGGGTTTTTTTTGCTAATCTATATTCATGATAGAAGTTAAATCTCTCTTTTCGGTTACAATATTTAGTTAAACTTGTTTACGGACACACTGTGTGCTATTAGAGAGCTTCTCAGTACAGAGGATGGTAATTGAGAGTTTAATCACGGGGAGCGACAGGAACACAATTATTACGTTTTGTAACGGAATGACCGTGAATTAGCAGCGCTGCTAATAAAGACGAGAAGCTGTTTCATTGTGTGGATAGAAAGCGAAGGGAAGAAAACCCGCATCCGCATCCACTGAGTCTGTGAAGTAGCTAACTCTGCTAGTGTGAGTTATATGCGGCCATTTCTTCAAGTCGCCATCCCTCCCCGCATTAGCTGTAGGTAGCGGTAGAACAATATTGCCACATGTAACCTGTGATATTTGGAGTTTCTACGTATTTTATAGCCTAAAACCTCAGTGGAAAACCGGTTAGCGGGTGGCTAACATGTAAACAAATGGCGGTTCCGGTTCGCGGCGGAAATCGGGCCCATAAATCACACAAAGCCTCCTGGGGGCTCAGAATAAACAGATGCCTCAACCTTAATGTCAGATTATAGTCCATGATCTACATACTGAGTAATAAAAAGTCAAATTTACTGTCATAAATAAGCACTAATATTTCCAAATTAGAACCACAAACACTTTTTATTGCAAAATAAAAACCCACAAAAAGAGTCACGAAATCCTGGAGGGACTGAAAAGATGTTCAATAACATTATTTAATTTTAAGAATATTTTAGCAGTTGGTAAACAGGTTTTATCTACACTATCTTGTACAACCGGCCCTTTAAGAGCCTTCATGATCTTGATTTGGCCCAAAACAAAAATGACTTTGACGCCTGTGGTGCAAAGCATCCGAGCAACAACCCAGAAACTAACATCTATGTTTGCCTTGACTTCACACTTGAAGCCACAGCCAATCAGTGTCAAGAAAAATGTGGAGTTCTTGTGCAGGACGCTTCCTGTGGTGGTGAAAGGGCCAATAAATGTTTTCTTTCTTTTTTTTCCCCAGATGAACAGCATGTCTGCGAATTTCATTTGTCATTACAAACTTCCTGTTTCCACAGATTATAAACATGATAAATCTCGGTTCTTATTGCTTTACTTCCTCATTTTCTAGCGTTAGAAAATACAAAAACACTACTACTCCTTTTAAACAAGCCTTTATCTATAGTCAGAGTGATGCAGTCCCTTGGAAGGTATTTGTATTAAAACTTTTCACATTTTGTCCAGATGTATTTCATTGGGATTTTGAGTCAATTCTTCATAGAACTCATTTTCACTGCAACTCCTGCTTCAGATCTTTTGGCGTAGTCCTCTATCAGCTTTGCATTTCTAGAAACCAAATATCTCAAACTCAGTCTGATTGGGTCTCACCACAGACTCTCAGTAGAATTTAGACATGGATTTTGACTGGGCCGTGGTAATAGACAAATACGTTTAAAGCTAAACTTTTACAGTGGAATAGTTTAGCTATTCCACTGGAATAGCTAAACTAGCTTTGATAAGCTCCGCTCATCTGTGTTGAAGTAGATTCATGCACCGTGTTTCACCAAGGGGTGGGAATGTAGGACAAAAGGAAATCATAATCATAAAATTCCTACGGTAAGAAAGCCACTTACAGACATGACGAGGTGCTCCATAAAACCGTTTGGTTTAGGACAGGTCTGCTTCACTATCTCAACCAGCGAGACTCCAGTTATCCCACAGCAGTGCAGCTGAAGCACAAGAAGTGGAGGTCAGTAAGAGCACTCAGAAAAATGAACATATCAATGCACAAGATTTTCATGTTAAAACAAGAGAATGGAGCACACATACCGAGTTGTGGATGAATGCGAGTGTGACACCAATTGCTGGATCTTGGCTTTTCACATAGAGGGAATATAAAGTAATATAAAACTCTCCGAGTCTGTTTCCAACCTTGGGGAGGAAAACCCAAAAACACAATTACAATCTGGATGTTTTGGTTTGGGACAAATGGCTGTGGCTTTTACCATGTCGCTGTTGGAATAAGCAAGTCCTCCGATGACAAACTCAGCCACAGCCAGAAAGAAGAGCAGGATGGAGAACTGGAGGGACAAGAAGACGTGGATTAATGGAGTTACTGCGAGTCATTCTGCAGCAAAACAACAAAACTGGATTCAAAAGAGTTCAGTTCATTTGCAATAAAATCTGCTTTTTGGATCGCTTCAAAAGAAGCTGCAGAATAACGTTGTTTTCTCTTTAAGTCAGAGCCAAAAGGACTGCATGTCTAAAAGACAGAATTGCAGAAATACTCTCTTCTAAGTCACACATTTCATTATAACTTTTTGTTTTTATGCGTCATGTAGATCTGATCATCCTGAGTGTAATTTAATGACAAAAATCCAAACACTACCTAAGTGATAACACTTAATTTGTATAACACCTTTTGAAAAAAACGTTACAAAATGCTTTTGCAGAAAAAAAAATATCTGTTTTTTATTATCATTCTCTGCTGTTTTGATTCATCGCCATCACCTCTGAGCTACGACTAAAGACATTATTTTATGTATTGCTGGATGCTGTATTGTCCCAGTGTTAGCGCAATAAATTGTAATATAATTGTTTTATGACTATTTTCAAGTAGTGCATTAATTATGGCATCATAATGCAGGTTTGCCGACTTGAGGAACAATAAACTTTAATTTTGCTAATAACATTTAACATTGGACCTGGACAAGATTTCAAAGACAGAAAAGAAAACACAGCAACCAATAAAATACATATAAAGCAGAAATAAACCCACGTAGAACCATAACCATTAATAAAATGGATTATGATGTCTTTGTGAACAAGATTGTCCTGATATTAATAGCAAGATCCATTGAATTCATCATGCAAACAGCTGCTTATTGCAAATAAACATGATAAATCTCGGTTCTTATAGCTTTACTTCCCAGATGCTGTCTGTGTATTTTTACAGACGTGTGTGTGCTTGCCTTACCACTTGCAGAGCACATTTTTGCTCATTGCAGGCGCCGTAGTCTCCGAATGCCACCACAATCAGCATGATTGTACCAAGAATGATCAGTACAGTCACACCTGACAGAGCAGAAAACAGGAACAGTTTGCCATAAGATGTAATCTGAAACCGACCTGCTATCCTACCAACGGCTTTTGCGTTTGCGACAAACCTATGACGAAAGCGCTGGAGTTGAGCGCGTCGATATCAAAGATCCCTCTGGTGTTCTCGCCGAATCTGAGCCACAAGCCGAGGCCCAAAAACACCAACCCAACCACCTGCCAAGTCAGAGGAAGCAAAACCAGGTCACGAGTGGTAACAACATCTGAGCAAACGTACCTGTGGTTGCATGAAGAATAACAAAAAGCAGCCACAGCTGGAAAGACGCTCCACACAAAAAGTAGAGCCCTACAAAAACTAAATGACAACTATCAGTGTGGTATCAATCTGTGCAATATCACAAATGCATATAGATGCTCAGGAACATGGGCTTTTGTAGGAAGCCCATGTCTGTATTTTGGTGTTTAAAACAAATGAAAAGTCATTTTTGGCTGGTTATAATAGGTAGACTACGCTCCTGTCCCTTTAAGATACTATATGTACAGTTTGTGGTCATGCTACTCCAGCCCATAAACAGTAAATGGAGAAAATTTCAAAAGTTGACGCAGTGGTGGTTGTGTTTACAAGAAAGTTATTTTATACTTCTAAGCTTGTTGAGTTGTGTTTATTCATTCAATAACCCTTAACAACTAAAAATACACATTTTCCTCATTTATTTGGAGACGCTGCAGTTTTAAAGTCCATTAGAGGGGGTTAGTGTTATTGTCCATTTATCATCACCAAGAGGAACTGCTCAATATATCATGATCGCCAAGCCATAATCGCCCAGACCTCAAGTGACATAAATCTAATTCCTTTCAGTGTGAATAACCTAAATATGGTCTGGAGCAAATTTAAACAGACAGCTTTTAATTTGGAAAAACAAAAGCAACTTTTATTTTGAGCGCAGCTACTGTCTTTCTTTGATTTATTTTATAAGGTACACAGTGCATAGACCCTCAACATTTGAGTATTTGGAGAGTATTTGGATTTTTTGCAATCCAAAAAAAAAAAGTATATTTATGGGTTTCCATTTGTGTCAAAAATAAGTAGAAGTCATATGTGTAGAGGTTGTTGGTCTATGTCGTTGCTATTTGTCTTTGGTAGATGTCTGTGGTCTTAGTGCTTTATGGATATGTCAATGTTGCATGTAAATGTAGGTGACGCATACGTATTTTTTGACACAAATGGAACCCCATATCTGGTAGGTTAACTAGTGTGTGATAATGCATGTACTGACTTTTGCAGAAAGAAGAGACTGCCAGATAGTTACTGCAGTATTAGTTAGTAATGTTAATAATAAAAGTTACACAGATGAGTCCCAAAATACAACAGAAAAAAAAAAATCATAAACGGACAGATAAACGGCTGGTTGTGGAAAGATTGCATCTTCACACAAGCAAACTGTAAAATACAAAAACGTCCACATTTTAGTCTTATTCTCGTAATTATTCTCAAAAAAAAAAAGAAAAAAAAAAGAAGCAGTTACTTATTGTAAGATAAGTTTCTGTTTTCGGTGTGGCAGGGACCGACTGAAGAAAAATCAGCACGTAAACACCCTGAAAGGCAACCAAACGGGAAACTTGTACCTAAATGCAGGCTGGAGATAAGCCCTCTCTAACACTTGAAGGCAACACTCGAAAGAGAGCACAGTCATTTAAGGAGAAACGAAACAGTAGCTGAAACCTGCGGGCGTTACAGTCGCGCCCGCTTCCGCTCCGTGTGGCTCCGAATAACGCACACCTTCCTTAATACGCCGCCGTGTCAGTGGTAGCTTTGAAATGAAATTGACTTACAGCAAAGACGATGTTGAAAAGGATGAGAATGTATTTGCACACGAGTGCACACCCGTCGACAGCCATGATGATGTCAAACTGCGCACTTCTTATGTCTGAGGAGAAACAAATGGGAAAGATGGAGCTCCTCCGGCAGCACGAGCCTGTTCGGGTGGAGAACATAGAGGGGAAAAAAAAAACAAACAACCGCGTTAGTCCATGTCTGTGCGACTCAAAGTCAGCAAACGTCGTCATAAATATATAAATATTTTTTAACGTTAAATATTTAACACGGAAAATATGAACTACCAGCACAGTTGTCGTTCCGGCAAACACGGATATAAGAAAAATAGCTTCAAAGGATTTAAGTACCTTTTTCAGCTGGGATTTGATTAAGCAGCACGCGCCGGTCGCTACAGCATCCGATTGAACTGCGTGTAAATTTTTCTTACCTCAACGTGCGGCAAGCCCCGCCTCCTTGGCCTCTTCCAGTTCTGTGATTGGTCGAAAGGGATGACCGATGATCCGAAGCCCCAATGAGCAGGAGGAAGGGGAGCTGCTGCCCACAGAGAAAGATACCAAAGGGGGAGAAAGGAAACTTAAGGAAATAAGACTGCGTCACGACGCCTTTGTTTACGTTGTTACTGCAAGAAGACAATAGACTTTCAACTACTCTGGTGTTAAATTATTACTGGGGTCTAAGGACGTAGTTGGTACAAAACGACGCTGTTGTTATCACACTTAAAATGCTTGAAAATGCAGAAGCACGTCTTAATTTTGCTCTTAAGCTCCAAAGGCAACAGAGAAGAAACGAAATGAAAAGGAAACGACTTTGCCATCTCTCACCTCCCCCATTCATACAACCCAAGATTACACCTTCACGCCATTACCTCAAATAATAAAGGAAGAGAAGCAGAGAAATGACTCACAATGATAAATAAGGCTGCTCTCTGAGTAAAAGGAATCCAAACTGGGAAAGTAAACCAAAACCATTTGGATCCAGTCAGTAAATTACTGTGTAACAAGATCTGAAAAGATACAAAAAGAGCTCAGCTGAACAGATCAGCTCAGAAGAGAAACTGGGCATGTAAGTCTTATGCGACTGATTATATTGCTATTGGTATTCGATTTGACTGATCTTAAAAACAAAACTTTTGTCAAATAAGACTGTTTAAAAAAAAACAGCACAATAGAGGTGGTAAATGACTTACATACTTAAACATGATCTTTAAAACCTGATTGTCTACTGTCAGATTTATAGAAAATCCAAAAATAGCACCGTCAATGTGGTTATGTTGTGAATTGCATCCTACTAACAGAACTTGTGTGAACAGTTCTGTTAGTAGGAAAACAACTGGGAATTGATTCACCTAATTGATTCACCTAGTAATGGTGAACCCTGACTCTACCCTTACTGTTTCTCTAACCCTACCATTACCCCTGTCCTAACCCTCCGGCTGGGGGGTTGGCTCAGTCCTTTCCCTACCCTTACTGTTACCCTAAGCGCAACCCGAGCCCCAGCCCCAACCGCAACACCTGCCCCAACCTTAACCCACCCCTTACTCCTGCCCTAAAATGTTTCATTTTAGGAAACAGTAAAAATTATTAAAAAAAAAAAAAAAAAAAAAAGCTCTGACACAGTTCTCACGAGATTTCCACAACAAATATAAAACTATTTTATGCAGAAAACATTTGAGGTTTCCTTTTTTGCTGTTGTTGCTGCAGTGCATTTTAAATGCCATTTCATGTGCACAAAGTAGAGGATAACTGCGAGGCGGAAGGAAGAAAAAAGCTGGCAAACCCCCAGCTGAGTTTGAATTCATCAGAAGCAGCCAAAGAGGCCTGTGGGTAACTCTGCAGGATCTGTGGAGAACCTGAGCTCATGTGGGGGAATCCAAGCGACTGGATAACTACCAGCCTAGCACGTCACAAACCTTTCCTTTCATGGAAGCAAGACGAAAGCCACTGTTGACACGAAGCCCGTTTGCCACAATTCACATGAATCTCACTTGTACAGCAATAAATAATGCATCCTTATAAATGTCAGCCAAGGTCAAAAACCTGAAATGTGTTTGAGTCAGACAAATAACACTCCACAGTCCCCCTTATTTGCATAGCACTATTCATACACAAGGCGAAAAGTGAATGTAAGGCATGAAAGAACCAAATGTTTATTGGTCAGATTGTTTAATCTTAAGCTGCTCAAAAAAAAAAAAAAAAAAAGATATGTATATGTTTTGAATTCAAAACACAGCAGTTTCTACACATCTTGGGTTTTCATGGAGTTTGTTTCAGAGCTGATGGACATGCTCTGAAGACCATACCTGTTGCAGAACACGTCGGTGGCAGCGTCATGGTGCAGTGAGGCTTTTCTTCAACAATAATCAGAAGAAAACCAATGAATGGCTGCGCAAGAATGAAGCCATGGGCAAGGTTTTATATCTTCCAGTGACGAAATATGTAAACATTTGGAACCACGGCTATAATAAATCGGCCGGTTTAAAGTTTTACTGCCGTGTTACAATGGCCCAGTCAAAGTGCAGACCTCAATAGAATTGAGAATATGAAGCTGGCAGAGTGCGAGTCATTTTTTCCAAACCAGAACGTACAGAAACAACTTGAGTGCTCAGATGTGCAGAAACTTGTCACTCAAACTATTGACTCGGGTGGGAGGAGGAACACAAAAGCATATTTATTTGTAAAACATCTCTTTTCTGTTTTCTTTCCCGAGCCAGTGCCGCTTTACGAAAGATGTTTTTATACGTTTCTCCGCTTTTATTTTTAATTGTGTCGCTTATGGTCCTCCGCACAGCGTTGCATTTGTCACGTGTAAAATCTGTCTAAAACACGCTGAGGTTAGCGGTTATCATATGACAAGACGTGGAAAAAGAGCAGCCACCAAACGCACATTTGCAAGGCGCCGCCGCATCACACAGGGTGCGAATATACATCACAACCAAATGAAACAGACGTTCCTCCTTGTGGCGGATCTTTTCGGAAGTGGTGCCATTTCTCAGCCTGTGAGGTCTGAGAGAGTAATGGCTTCGTCTGCCTCTCGCCGGCCTTGTCAGGGAAAAGTGGCTGCAGCGTGGAGTTATGTGACCCCTCAGCCATCCATCATTGCAGGTTCAGTGGGTGGCACAGGGAGCAGGTAGCAGGGGAGAGGAGGAGGCAGACGGAGCGAGTCGCACAGAAAAGAAAAGGGGGCCTGAAATCTCTCTCTTTTTCTTCTATGTGTACAGGCCGTCACGTTGAAGAGCTGGAACTTTGCACCTTAAAAAAGCTTGAACTCACTGCGATCCGACAGGTAAGTTTAGGAAAGGAGTTTATCTCAGAGTAGGGCTGGATTTCTGCTTTGCGACAGTCTGGCGATGTGAGAGTCACGCTGTGAAGCAAGAGCTAAAACATCACATTTTGTCAAAAGCGACCATCAAAATTGGGAAACTCGAAACGGGTGCTTATTCTTATGTTTTTTTTTTGTAGCCTTGCTTTCAAGGGAGTCGGTGTTTCGGCTGTTTCGCAGTTTTCCGGACGTTTGTGAAAGATTTGTGGTGAATGCTGCTTGTCCAGGTTCGTTTCTGGATCTGGTGGATGCAGAGTGTAACACTACCTAATACACGAAAGGACGAATTAGCATCTGATATCAGAAGACTAAATTCATCCATTTGTCAGTAACCAATAAAACAATACAAAAAAATAACTGCTTTCAATGCCATGCATTTTATAGAAGGGGAAATTAAAGTGAATAATAAATAAAAAAATGATAAATACAATATGATTGTCCAGATATTTAAGGTGAAAATATCCAAGTGCAATTTGTTTCCAATGGAGAAGAGATGAATAATGAATTGTGTGTCTGTATAGTGAGATGGAGGGGGGAAATCCTACGGACCAGTATTTGAGGTTCTGCTGGCCCGCAGCCAGGTGTCAGAAGGGTCACCTGGCCTGTATTGAAATAAACAGGACCAGTAAATTACCAGCCTGCTAGTTACCAGGTCGGTTTTTCAGTTACATACAGAAATAAATGCAATTACATCCACGATCAAATCTTTAAGACAAAATAAAGATGTCAGCATTTATCTCATCATCTTAAACACATATATTGAATTCAACAAGTTAGATCGTGTGACAATTGATGATCAAACTAATCAGCGGTGGCTTCCACCGCCAACATGCCAAACAAACAAAATGACATTGTGTCCACTGCTCACCAATCCCATCTACATGATTTTTACATCGTGGGTTTTAAAAGTGCATAATAAACAAAGAGATGAACTAATTGTTTGGGAGCACAAACCTGTAGCTCCTTTACCTCCATCTGACACCTGCTTGGGAAAGCTGGCGCAGGCCTGAAGAACCGCTTCAGGTGCAGTGATTGGCTGAATGCACCATGCGCAGTAATCAATGCGCCTAAAAATGAGCACCTGGACGAGTTTCTCTAGATCTCGTTGAGACGTAAGTCCTCTGATCCTGGAAGTGATATTCGGGTGATAGAAGGCCGACTTTGTAACAGTCTTGATGCGTCTCTGGAGGCTCACTCAAATTTCAGGCCTGATCGCTGATTTAAGCTGTAATAACTGAACTGATAAAACGTTTTCAAAGTGTTTTTTTTTTTTTTTTACAATGAGATTTCAAAAGAACAATTACTTGCGCAGTTTCCGGTGAATTTGTCAACCCTGTTGGTAGATGTAACTTCCGGCGGACAGAAAAAGCCAGTGACACAAGACAAGTAAACACAGACAATGATACCCCACACAGGATTCTTCACACTTCTGTTTGGCTTCCACACTTGTGTAAAAAGGACTCACTGGTTCTCTTTATTAAATCAAATTTAAATGGCAACTAAACAAAACAAAGATGTCAAGAAAATGACGTGATTTCTGAAAGGCAAATAATTCGCCAGCTTGCCTTTTGGTGTCAAGTAATTTGTTATGTGCAAACATTTGCAGTCTATCATTGTTTAGCATTATTTCTAACTACGTTGCACATATTGGCAAGACAAAGGGCACAAAGTTGCACTGCCAGAACTAAAATGAAGTTTCTTTTTGAACGTTGTGATTTTACTTTCCACTAGGGGGCGCAAAAGTGTTAAAAACATCTCAGGCAATGTAAAGGATTTGGTGAGAAATCCTATTAGTCTCCAAATATTTATACACATTTACATATTAAATGCATTATACCTATATAAAGATCTGTAGAGTGATTCTAGTTTATACAGTGTCTGCAATAAAAAAAAAAACAAACAAACACTGATTTAAAGATACCTTACTGTGTCTATAGATTTTTTTTTTCCTGGTTTATTTTCCTTTGTAAATGAATCCGACAAGTGAATAATGACATTAAGAATACAATTAAATGAATTACAAAGTAGCTAAAACACAATAAAATCAACGTTTTGAAGGCTGAACAATACAATCTGTGCTCAAACAAGAGGCAAGAGTTGTTGTTTTATTTTCCCCGGGCAGGATCAATGGCTTCATGGCCAGACTAAGGCAGAAAAGCCTTTCGGGTAAAATCGTTTATTTTCGGTAGGTTGTCATTTTACCACCACCAGGGGGCGCACGAACATTAAAAACATATAAAACGTATACTAAACGTGTGGAAGTAAAAGTCACTGATCAATCTAGCTTATTTGTTTTTTATTTCCTGTATTTCTGACTGAAGTTACCTTGAGTACACACACACACACACACACACACACACACACACACACACACACACAAACACACACACACACACACACACACAAAATAAGTAAATAATACAATTGAAGGTAAAGAGCAGGGGCCTGTCTGGTTCATTAATTCATTTAGAATACGCTTAGAAAAATTAAACATACAAAAAAAAATAAAATAAAGACCTAATTATCAAGTGGTTTATTAAACTGAGTCAAATTTGAGCAGGATAAACACGAAATAACAGCACTGTGGCGGATTTTTGTTAAACGTTGAACGTGCTTTTGTGTACATATTACAATAACAGCGTACATTTTAAAGAGCACTGAACCAGTCGGTTTAACAGGAGATATCAAAGATTTAAATTTGTTCCTGAAAAAGCAGACACAGCGGCTAATTTACGTGCGTATTCATTATCGATATTCTTATTCGATATGAATATGAAATATTCACTTCAAAATTGACTGTGGTGGGAATTTTTTTTAAAATATATTATTTATTTATGTCAAAAACTTGAAATTTGAGTAGATGTGAAAAAAAAGTGATTACAGGTATATTTCTGATGAAGGCATGTGTTACTTAAATACAATAAAAAGTGGCTCCATTGACTAGTTTATAATACTTCAACCACAGCAATATTATTGCCGATATAAAATGATAGCTTATTTATAGATACATGTAAAAATTATATAATGTGTTACTCATTCTATTTTAAACATGTTTTTGTGGGTTTCATGTTAAAAAAAAATGTTTTTTTTTTGGCCCCTATAACAATTTCTACCAACCATAAAGGAGGAGGGAGCTGTGGGAGGGGAGGTGGAGGCTTAGAGGGAAAAGGAGGAGAAGGGAGACTCGGGGAAAAGAACAAACAAAACGCAGACCTCAGACCAGCCCGTCTCGCCTGCCAGTCCGCGCTCCCTTATCCCGGCGTCGGCGGAGAAATCTGATCCCAGGTCGGCGGACCGCCGCGTCTCGCCCCTCCGCGTTCTCCGAGCCCCGGGGACTCAGACCTAAGAGGAGACCGTGAACCGTCGGCAGCCAGGTCGGCCACGCCAAGACCCCGTCCGCGGCAGAGCACGGCGAGGGAGCGGACAAGGAGGCTGCGAAGGCGAAAGGGAAGGCTCGGAGGACCCGCGGAGGAGTTCAGTGTAGAAGCACATCCAGCGGAAGGGGGAGAGCAGAGAGGACCGAGTGGCGGCGCATACGGAGTAGTATTACGCTCAGCTAATTTCCACCGTTTTCCATTCTTGGCAGCGACAGTGTGCCCTCAGAGCCACATTTATAAGGAGAGCTAGCGGAATGTAATGCTAGCGAGCTAGCTGACGGTAGCTAGCTAATTAGCTTGTCAGGCACCCGAGAGTCGGACGTGTGATCTTTATTAAAACAGGTCACAGATTCTGGCGTCATTTTTCACTTTTAACCCCCTCTCCGATGAGAAAGGCTGGTCTTTCTGTTGTTGTTTGGACAAGATTTTAACGTGGCCATTATGGTCTGTCTGTAATAACCAACGCCAAGTTAGACAATAAACAGAGCGAGCTTTTCCATATTGATGAAAATCTGTTCAATATCATCCGTCCGAGGCTCTCCGTGAACACCAAGCTGTGGAGGAGAAAACAAAGGAATAAAAGGGGAAAGGAAAGCAGGAGGACAAAAAGAGGAGCAGACTCTTCATCAGTGACTGCCCCCCCACCCCCGTCCAATGTTAATGTCGACCGACGTTGCGTCCATAATGCTGCCCGTTAACCGGGGAATGATGGAGCGCGAGCGGGACCTGGAGACGGCGGCCGGCGGAGCGCATCCGAACGCGGCCGCCGGAGCCGCGGTCGTCCGGGGGATGAAGCGCGGAGACCCGGAGCCCGACGCTCAGACCGCCGCTGCCCTGACTGACCTGACCGGGGCGGAATGCAAGAGACCGAGGATAGACGGCTCCGGTGAGGTCGGACAGGTATGTAAACACAAAGAGTCACATCTGCAGCTATTTTTGTTTTTTGTTTTTATTATAGGAATTTTTTTTGTTGTCGTTGTAATTTTGTGCAATATCTACTGAGCAACACTAAAATATATTTATATATATATATGTGCCTCAAAAAGGCCAAGTCTGTCTCATCAATAATGTGATCATTCAACAAATCCCACTTTCAGCAAAATGAAAGTGTTGAGTGAAAGCAACACATTTTAGCGAGCGGCAGCTAAGATGTTCTTTGTTGAGATCCTGAGCCCAGTGAGGGAGCAAACCCAGACAAAGGTAATATGATCCAGCCTCCATTGCTATGACAGACAGCAGCCCAGCAAAGATCAGAGCCATTCATCATGCCTGCCTCACAGTCAACCCAAGGCTTTTTGTCACGTGTTGCAAGGCACTGTACATGCATTTTTCTTTCTGCTCACAAAGACAATAAACACCTGGACTGATGGTCCAGATAGGAATGCAGTTAATCACTTGGTCCTCCCCCTGTCCCCACCCCGATGCCCCACCATCACCTCCTGCTTTAACGTGGCTAGGTGTTAAGACAGAGGGAGAGACAGACAGGATTGGGGGAGGGGTCAACCCGAGCGAAAGACAAAGAGCAGAGTCTTTTTGCCGGAGGCTTGAAGGAGCGAAAGGGGGGTCCAGGGTGGTGGAGGGGGGGGGGTGGTCCGGGGTTCTCCTTAACACGGGTCTTCCCTGCTCGCATGACTCCACAGCTGAGACGGCAGAGCGTCAGCCGCCTCGCTGGAATAATCTGTGGCTGCGGCGAGCCAGGGGGGGCTTCACGATGCGCCTCTCGCTCGCTCTATCTGGATCTGTTGCGATTCAGTACTAATGCGCGGCGTATGTATTTTCACAATTTTTTTTCAAATGCTTTTTATTTTATTTTCACGCCTCGCATTCTTGCTCTAATCCAGTAGTCACGGGGACGGGCTGCGTTTTTAGAGCCGAAGGAACGGAGCCGAAGAGTAGCGGAAGGTCAGAGGTCACCTCCTCGTGAGCGAATCCGAAGAAGTTCCTTGGCGCGAGAGCAGCAAGCTGGGATTTGAATGAGAGTGCGGATGAATTTGGAGAGTTTACACTGCTGCGCACTGCTGGTCAGCTGTTTTGAGAGAAACGGTGACTTTCTTAGCCTTTACAAATATGGCTGCCTGGAAACATTCGTAGGTTTGGAAAAGTAGATGTCACACAGTTGCAAGAAGATATTTATTTATTTATTTTTCTTGTTTTGTTTTTATTAGAATAAAGACGTCAAATGAACCAAAATCTAGAGACGACATGTAGAAGATTTCAGTCCGGATTTGACTGTTCTGTTCCACAGACTGGGCTTTAATCATTTGGGATACCAAAAACGAATCGAGAAGACATAGCGGTGCACCAATTGCAGTTTTCTGGCCGATCACAGATCTTTAAAATTCCCATTTTCTTTGTCAGAAAAGTCGCTAAATTTGGCAGCAGACTTGCTTGGTTGGTGACGGCGGGACGACTGGGAGATTAGTTTGAATTCGCATATAAACATCGGCCAATTTGTGATCGGCCAAAAGGAAAATGAAGCCAGCCAGCTGATTAGAGACTGGATACCTGAACAAAAAGCCTGATGAATTCAACATCTAATGCCTCCTTGTCTTATTTTTTCTCTTATGAAGAGAAGGAAAGGATAAAGGTTAAATTACTCTAATTGAAAGCTGCTGCAACATTTTACATCCGTTTTTTTTTCTAAATCTAAATCAAGCCAATATGTCAAAAAACCCCCCAAAACAACCAACTAGTCAATGTAGAGATGCACCGATCACATAACAAATCGGTCAATTTTGCCTCAATCGATGGGTGGCTAAATAACAAATCAGATTTTTTTTCTTAATAATTTAATGAATCAAAACTGAGAACTACAAGAAGATAAGATGTTCTTCAATGCACTTGTTTGACTTTAGTAAGCCATATACCCAAATTCTTTAATTTTTTTTCAATATTTCTTTCATTTCATTCACATTCATTACTGAACCTGAAGCTCAGATATTTTCACTTTTACGGGTTACTGCGTTCAAAATAATAAAACAAAAAGAGTCGTTGCCGGCCAGTCGGGACGGCGAAAAAAAATCGGTAGCGGACTGAAACGGGAATCTGCGCGTTTCTGGTCACATCAGACTCAGACCGGGTTGAGGAAGAGCAAAGGAGAATGAACGGGTGGAGGAATGATGGAATGATGGAACAACCTGCGCATACGAAGGTTGGAACGATCTGCAGATGGATAAAGTTTCAGAGACGGATGAAAGTCTGAGGCGTGGGGTTGGGGCTTGGGGGGCTGCTGAGAGGAAGAAGGGACGTGTTGTGTGCGATCAAAATGCACCAAATATGGAGGGGAAAGGAGAGTCGTGGGGATGTGTTTGGGAACCGGTGGACCAAATAAAGGCCTGGAGAAAGAAGGAAAACAGGAGATAAAAATGAGAAGCACTTTACGGAGGATAAAAAAAAAACAAAAAAAACAACAGAGACGCACGATCCCGGTCAGCACGGAGGTGACGAGCTCGGGGTGGGTGATCACCGCAGGATCTCCACTGAGGCTGCTGACCTTCCAGTCTGCCTGTAATAATAAATGAGAATCCAGCCTCCTCCATTTGTTCTCCCCCTCTTCCTCCTGCGTGTCCTCTGATTTGTCTCCCTCTCTTCCCCCCTTCAGGCTTTTTTCCAGATTGCTAATTGACTCCTGATTTGCAGCCTTTCAGTCCACCAATGAGGTGGAGCTGTCCCCTCCTCTCCCCCTCCCCCTCCATTTTTGATTATCTTTCCATTTCTCAGTCCATCCAGCTCCATGATGGCCGTATTGATGTTTACCCTTGAGGCGGTGCTGCGATCCGACTCTCCCTCTCTGCGCGCGCCGCGCTCTCTCCGATCCAGAGAGCCGATTTGTCCTATCGCTGGCAGTAAAGAGGCTTTGTGTCGCGCTAACGAGATCAAAGCTTATTTAGACGAGGGCATTAGCCAGACTGATCGCTGTGACGGGCCAAAGCAAGAAGCGGAGGGCTGGACGGAGTAATATTAGGTAGCGAATGTTAAAGGTTACTCAGCATGCAGTTTAGGATTCACGCTCTGGGCTTGGAATGCAAAAATGTTGCTGAATATTATAGGTTTTTGATGTTGAGAGTGGAACGTCAGTTTTGTTTTTTTTGTTTTTTTTAAGTGGCTTTTTGAGCAAAACTTCAACCCATAAAGGATTCCTTAGTTGTTCCGTTTAAGTGCCAGGCATGGAAAACCTGCACTTGACCCACAGCATGGAAGCTTCCCTACCATTAGCTGAACGTTTTAGTTACCTTAGCGCCACATCGTTGAGGCTCGGCCTGTCAGAACAGCAACAATAAATCAACTAATTGCACGATAAAGTAAAACCAGCTCAGATTTCCATTTTTATCTTCTACCAAAAGTGGATGAAAATAAGTAACTTGCCCTTTTTTTTTCTCCCAAGGATGATTTTGCTTACAGAAACTTGTTCGTTCATTTTATTTGTTGTTTGTGTTTAGTTATTCTGGATATTTAAAATGGCTTCCAGCTCCACTTTTAAGCATTCATTACAATTTCAAGTTTATTGATCTCTGAGAATGTGTTCTTGCATTGCTATTATTTTGCCATTAGCATAATACTATTACTCGATACTGGTCTCAAAACAGCAATAATTATCGTTTATCGCAATTACTTCCGGGACAATGTATCGTCCAGCAGCGTTTGTTATCGTGACAGGCCTAATCGTGGCAATTTTTTGTGAAAATATTACTGTTGTACACCGACCTTTTGAAAGGTGTAATAATGAACATTTGGTTAAAAAATGAAGCAATGTAAAGTTTTGAATGTGAAGGTTTTGCGTCATGATTTTTGTTTGGAGGCTTTGCCTTTGAAAGTAGCCGAACCTCCAGTTCAGAGAAACATGTTTGAGTAATTCAGGCCTAAACAGGCAATATTATCCCCATCTATAGCCTCCAGAAGCCTGACCAGACATGTGATACCATGGGGTTTAGAATGACTGGATGTGATAAAATATATATTATGGATGCACCGATCTAGGAAGTTTGGGCCGATGTGCTTCTTTGCTTCAGTGAAAAACTCAGCACTATGCTGCACTGCATCACTATGGCTGACACAAGACCACAAAAAAGCTACATGACCAGCTCCCTCTGAAACGCATGCAGAAACGGCAATAAGGTGGGGGCGAAAGATCCTCAATATCAGCTCGGTATTATTTATCGGACTGATACCGAAATGTTCAAAATTGCATCAAAAGGATCCTTTGTGATTGCACATTTTAATGTTGTGCACCTCTAACTATGCAGTATATTAGCTTCGTAGTTAATATATTAGCTTCATGCTAACTATGTTCCAACAGTTGAAAAATCTACAAAAATCATACATAGTAGTTTCATTGCGATGTTTCTTGACAAAAAAAGCAAAAAATAAAAAAATTGAAGTGAATAAAACTCATTGGACATTTCAACAGTAAAAATAAGGGGAACTGCCACTATGTTTTTATTAATAAAGCAAAGTGTGCGATTAGTGATTATTGCACTGGACGTCCAGTCGGCCATCTTGGTATCTGAACTACACGTGTGAATTGGAGGAAAAATTACGCAATTTTTGTTTTTAGAACAATTTGAACTTCTGTGCCATGATTCTCTCGCTCTAAAAAAACTAAACAATAAAATAACGCCAGTGCCTCATTGTGTTACATTAATGTGGTTTGCTGCTGCATAATCCACATCAAAATTAGAGGAGATTATTGATAACACAACTCACAACTTACTGTCTGTTTTTGTAGGCACTTAAAAAAAGATCCAAAATTTCCTATTTGAGACACTTTTTCTTCCTTTCTTAATGAGCATTAAAACTCTTAAAAATAATAGAGGTTTGTCTACTTCGTTTGAAACGGTTGGAAAGTAATCTGCAGATTTTTTTTTTTTTCTTTGGCTTTTCCCTTTCGCTCTCAGAGGAGCATAAGCTCAACATACCCCCGGGTTGAACTGGAGGTGTGGTAGCTGTGCTAATTGTGCGCTAAAAGTGTGCTGCTTTGACTTGCAGGAGGTCAAATCCAGTCCCGCCGCCGCCGCCGCCCGGCTTCAGGTTCCCCGCCGCCGTTTAATGATTGCTGTTAAACTTTGAGCCGCGGCGAAGTGGAGTCACCCTTGACTTTTGAACCGGCAGCGATAAGCTAAAAAAAAATAAATAAAAATTCGCCCAGACAAAAGTTGCTCAACTCATATCGTCTCTCCCTCTCTCTTCGTTCAGCTCACTTTGCTGCTGCTTTGTTTACATAAGTGCAGCAGTTGTATTGCCAAAGTGTGGAGGAAGAATTAGATATAAAAAAAAAGGAAAAAAAGAGGGAGGAGAAAAGGGAGAGTTTGCATGAATACAAGAATAGCTCAGCATGTCTGCGTTCGCTCCTGTAAAACAGCGCTCTGTTATGATACTTATCGTGCCGCTTGCATGTTCAGCCTCCCTTTATGGTCATCATGTCACACACACCCCCCCCAGCTCCCATCCCCTCCCCAAGGCTGCCCCCAAACTGTCACATGTGCTCCCATCTCCACCCACCCACACAGCCAAATGTCAATTTAGTGTTTCCCTTACATGGGGGTCATCTGTGATGCACTGCCGCTGCTTTGTCTTTGCAGCCCAAGTGTCACGAATGACGCATAATCTGTCATGCAGCAACACCTTTAATCAGAGGAGATTGTGAGAAGCACGTAAAATGCAAATACGCCGGTGAAAACCTCAAGATTTAAGCTAAGAACTTTGGATACGTTCCAGAATCTTAGCTTCATGAATTACTGCTGCTGTTTTGAAGCTTTTCTCTGCCAGGATGCTGATTTTTAGCTGGTTCTGGCTCCCCTGTAAAAACTATACAGTTTTGAAAAGTACACAGCTTTCACAGGGATTTAGTTGCGGGTTCACAGATTTGCATAGTTTTCTGTGGAAAAGATTTCTTTCTTAGACCACATCTAAAATATTAAAAAGAAAATGCTGCTTGGCAAGTTGAAATAATGAGGTGCAGTGCTACCTTGTATGTCATCCGATCTAGTAATGCCATCTATTTTCCTCGGTTCTGATTGGCTGTTCTCCAAGAGCAGTGCTAAGGAAGACTATCGATGCAAACTTTTGCATCTTTGGTTTCCACTGTGTGTACTAATACAACTTAAAAGGAGTAGGCTATTTGGATTTAAAGCTTTATCATATTTTGTAGTTCAGTTCTGATAACTTTGAAAGCGAGTACATGGACTATGACTTCTTTTTTACCTAACTGTATGTTGGCAACTGTGGGTCAGAGCAATTATAGCCCCGCGAAAAACAATATGATAAATGCCCAGGTGTAGTCTTGAGGTGTGCTTGGTTCTTGAACTATTAAAATTGGCAGTTCTACACATTTTTAGAGGGGATCTTAAATATTTGTGGATTTGAGCTGTTCGTGGTCCCTAAAGCTTGATTTATGTTGCGTGCCTGCGTCCACGCATCAGGCATCACGATCAAATGATCTCTTTTCAGCAACAACTCTGGCCAAATTTTCTGCACCGGTTGCCGTAGGTGCTCTATACTTCCCTCTAGAGTCTATCAGAGTATGGGCTGCGGTGGAAACAAGCTACATCCAGTATAAATGCTGAAAAAGTTATTGGCCTGAATCCTGGGTTTACTAAAAAGACGAAATAATCGAGTTGACATTTTTTTCCTGAGTGTCCAGTTAAAATGAGCGTCTCATATCGGTAAATTAGTGCTGTTAGCACAGCTAGCATTACTAAAACCAGAGAACGTAGACCATTACCTTCACCCTGACTTGTATGATGTTGCATAACTGAGATTAAAGACTTAAAAGTACAAGGAAGCAATAATGCTGCCATATGTTAATCCTTCCTGTTAGTACCTGAAAGTGTTGCTCTCTCTCACAGCTGGAATGAGCTGCAGAAATAGATGAACTTATCCTTAAAAACTTGAGTGTTTTTCCTGTTATTTTGTTGGAGCAAAAGAGACAAATGGTGAGACAAAGTGAGCACCGAGAAGAGGTGGGAGGTCACTGTGTTATGTGCGGGAAACTGTTCGATGAACTAGAGAGCACAGTGTTTATTGATGGTGCAAAATGGGCTGTTCATTGACAGCTCAACAAGACTGACACTTCATTCTTAAATATTCTGCTGGAAATCTGCTTTTAGTTACTATGCAACAAAACTCACACTTGACTGACACGACATGGGTTTCATTCAGTTTCATATATTAAAAAGACAAATAAATGAATGTAAATGAAAATGGCTCGGATTTCTGTCTTGCTAAATTTTTTTTTTTTTTTTTTTTTCCAATCGGTCTGTTACCTGTAGAAACAGGCAGTCTGCTTCCACGAGAACCTGTTTGCAGATGCGTTCAAAGATCTGCTCTTCGCAGGCCACACAGGCAGCGGAGAAGTAAACAGTCATCAATAAGTCCATCCTGCGAGTGCCCTAAAGCTACATCCTGTTGTTCAGTCATGTCTAGGACTCCCACTCTCTTAGAAAACGCATTAACTGAAGCTTCAAAGAAAGCAACCTGAGAGGCTCTGACTGTCTCCTTCAATGAATACATTTTGTTTTCTCAAGGCCGGTCCGAGGCATGGAAATAATCCTCAAGTACTTGAAGACTCTACTTCGTTTGGGCTTGTTTATGCCATTGTTTTTTCAAGTCGAAAAGCCGTACCTCGTGGCCTAATTGCTTGACTTTAAAACGGGAAAAGTAGCTCATTGAACCGTGCTGAAACTTTTCAAAACCTGGCTATGTCTTGATTTCATACTAGCTTCTAGCATTGGTGAAATGGTGTATGTATATCGCAGGGTGAATGAAATTGCCTCGATGGATGTACCGACTACAAGATTCTTCCTTTTGCCAGAAAACAAAATTGCATTAATTAAAAAATTTGCCTTTGGTTTCCTTTTAGGAGGAATGATAATTCGATCTTATTCTGGATGGGTACAGTAGAGGAAGATTCTCTGCAGTTGTAGCTTGTTGACTTTGGATGATGTTTCTGATGACATGTAGTCAGGTGGAGTCACTGAGCTCTCTTGTTGTATGATTTAGGCCGAGCGCTCCTGGTGGGATCTATTTCTCAGATGCAGATTAAAATCAATAGTTGAGAGTTGGGAAAGCATATCATATGCTATTTTTGAAGGAAAGCGCAGCTGAAAATCTGAAACTCTCTTCTTTTGCGTTTGCCGAAGTTTGTAACAACTGGTTTGAGATTGAACTTTTTCTGTGAGATCTACACAGAAGCGTAATTTTGATAGCAATTGTCGTTCGAATTCAGTCGACGGGAATGAGAATGGACAACTTGAAGCTTACCTTGAAGAAGGTTTGTGAAATAGAAAAGTTTCTGAGTTAGCCTGATGTAATCTCATTGATCTCTCCAAAGGCAATACTTGCATTTTTTGTTGATCTCCACAGACTTTTTCCCCCAGAAAACCTGCTAAGCCTGTCGGTAGGGGTGCTAGGGCAGTCCACCCGAGACCCGCAGTGTTTTTGTGTTAAAAAAATTGCTAAAAGTTAGAGAGTCAGAGGTAAGTGCAGGGACGATGCAATTGGTGCGCAATCCCTTGTGCCCAAGTTCAATGCGTCAACTATAAGCCTAGCTTAATCTATTCTTAGGGTCTCTGGTATTCAAAAAAAACGCTATCTAAAATAAACAATGCTTAGCCTGGTGACCCGCCAGGCTTATAATGTACTGTGGCAGTGTTGCTTTTGTTCTTAGCTTTGGACGATACTTGGTAGTGGATCAAAGTCCTGTTATCAGAGTCCTGTTACTAGGCTACTGTCTAAGATTAATGTCCGTCACTGGAAATGTACCAACGTGGCTTACTGAACAATATTTTAGGCTTCATACAATAGTTTACTTTTAAGAAATCTCACTCTGGAAGATTTCTGAGATTTACCATAAAAGCGTGTCATGTTTTCAAGCAAATTTTTTGACGTTTCAAACTCATAAATATCCTCACATTTTCAATTAATTTTCTTTGATTTTTCAGCAGAAATGCTCTCCTTTTTTTTTTTTCTTCTTTCTTTTTCTACAGTGGTCCTGAGACGCCGCCGCACAGTGCCAAGCTTGGTCACTGTTCACCCGAAAATGATTGAACTCGAATCTTTTTTTGTTTTGTTTTGCAACTTCCTTTGCAGATTTCTCCTCTTTGGCTGTGCCCTGCACCCGGCGGTTGCTGCCCCTTAACTCTCCTGCACATTGCATATTATGATGACCAGCCTTCGTTTTCGTACCACTAAGAAGTCCCCCCTTGAAGGGTTAAAAACTCCAGAACGCATGAAACAACACGTACGGCGTGTTTCAGCTCGGCCTCAAATGAAAACTCGAGTCTTGCCTCTAAGTGTCTCTTAGCGGCAGCAGGTGGGGATTCCTTAGAACCGGCGTCGTTCCTCACACCACGAAGGCAGCCCCGGGTGGCAAGAGTCTCGCTCCGCTCCGCGGGCCGTTCTGTTCGATACCTCCGGATGCCTGCAGCAGCCTGCCTAATTGCACCCTCCTGCCTCCCCCACCCCGCTCTCTCCTCCCCCTCTCTCACCATCTGTTGACCTCATGTCATTCCGCCTTCCTTCACCACCGCTGCTCCCTTTTTCTCCCCCCTCCCTCCTTCCCTCCGTGTCCAACCCCGCTGCTTGCAGTTTGCTCCAGCTACTCCCAACTTTTTTTTTTTTTTCGTTCTCTCCCTCCTAAAATAGCTGGCGGGAGATAAAGAAAATAAATAAAGCCCAGGCGCCCTCTTTCAGGTTTGCCCTCGCGTCGAGTTAAGAGACGGGGACCGACCGAGAGAGTGGGCGGCCGTGTTCATAAGCGTGTGACTGGTTGTCTGTGCCTTCGTCTGATCTCTGCCAGTGGAGTCTGAAACCAATGCCTTCGAAAAGTTGGAGGGGGAAAAAAAAAATTGTTTAAAGCCATATGGTTTGTAGAAATGAGAGTTTAGGGTTTTTTTTTTTTTCATCCTAAAAAAATGCCTGTGCTTATTTAATATACTTCAAAGTCTTTGAATCAAAGGCATAATGTGTGTGTGTGTGTGTGTGTGAGTGAATAAAGAAGGCAGAGATCAAGTACAGACCCCCGGCCCCTTCCCCCATCCTTTAAGAAAATATAAGTCACATGACATTTTTTACTTGTGACTCATTGTCTCCGTTTCGCTCGTTTTTTTGTTTTGTTTTTTTTTTTCGTAATATTTTACTCCCCTTTCTTTACTTTGGCCATCTTTTCATCCACATTCCTTCGTCTGTTTTCATCTGCTCCTTTCTTTTCTTTCGTTCTCAGCCGTCCTCCCTCCGTTGCTCCCCCCCTTCTTCTACCAGCAGATTGATTCCAGATGTTGCTAAACTCATCCACCCCTCCTTCTCTCCCTCCTTGTGTTTTTCTTTCCTCCACAAACCCCTCCCCTTTTTTTTTTTTTGCCTTTTTCTTTTCCTTTTTTCACCGTGGAGCCTCCGGAGACTCTGCAATTTGATGGTTTGGGATGGCGTTTTCTGCGGCGCGGCGAGGTTCCCTTCTCGCTTCTCATCGCCAGCGCGTCAAACGAACCCCCTCACGTTGACCGAGGAAGACGCATTCAGGGCCCTTTTGGTTAGCGGAAAGGAGTTAATTGGGGGTAAATGCAGAAGAAGCGCTGCAGATGTTTTAGAGCGTCTCTGGAAAACGTGCCTCAGGATTCGTAGATCCGAGGTTCTCGGGGGGGCCCCTCGCGTCACCAGCGGTTCGTCCTCGGCTCAATGCGAGCCTGTGAAGGAGTGCTTTCCCCCCTGGGGACGAGGCACGAGGGGGAAATTGGTTTCAGATGAAACGGGAAGTGGAGGGAAAAGACAAAGAGAGAGCTGTTTCAGGCGGGGGAAAAGGGAGGACGGGCCCCAACTCCCGCTTTCTCTGACAGTCTGAGTTTACAGCTCGTATAACAAATGTTAGTTTTTGTTTATTTCTTTCCGTTTATTTCCTTCAAATGCGGCGCGTTTTATGAAAACCATCTTGTTTCTACTCTCCTTTGGCTTTCATGAAGCACACAACGTCCGCACACGTCTTTAGTGGTCCACGCGTTAGCATTACAGTGCCCTGTGGAATTCAGCACAATTGAACCTTTTAAAAGTTTTTTGTCACACCAAAGTATTTAGTTGAGATTTTGTGAAAGTAGCCCAAAATTGTGAAATGTAAAGAGACATAAAAATCTGGTGAGAATATACGTTCAGGTACCTTTTACTCTTCGCTCACGGAGCCACTCCCGATAAGTGGCTCCGTTCAAGTGAACTGTGGTGCAGTTCGAATGCATATGTGAACGCTACAAACAGGAAGCAGACTGCAGCAGTGCAGGGCATTTTGGGCAAACGCAACCATAGCGAACATGCGTGTGTTTAGCACCAGCTACAGAAATTGGTTGTGGTTTTCTGCCAAAGACAAAAGGGAAATCCTACAACTTCTAATGTCTGACATTAGACACGGGGCAGTGTGAAAGCGAACCGCAGCAGGTGAAAAAGCAACAAATGTTTCAAATTCGGTAAAGTCAAGTTTGTTTGTGTAGCACATTTCAGCAAGGAGGCAGTTCAAAGTGTTCTACACCGTAAAGTATCACTCAGTAACCAACTATGAAACAAGCAATAAATGCCGCATTTTGTTAAATTGTGCAACTGTCGTTCCTGTACAGCACTTTGGTGCAGTTCTATACCTGTTTTTAAAGTGCTATATAAATAAATTTGACATTGACATTTGACATTGACAAATTCCATCACAGGTATTGATCAATGTTCCAGTTCTTCTGAATCTAATGAATCTCTAAACAAATGGGTTCCAAGCCTGGATTCTAAGGATGTCAATGTTTCAGCACGTTTGCTGGTTTTCTGGGACTGAATGCTGCTTCTCCATGTTTGGTTCTGGAGATGGACCAGAACCAGAAGACCTGAGTGGCCTGCTAAGTTGATACCGTGGCGACAGGTCTGTAATGACCCAGTTGAACCAAGTCTACCGGACCCATGAGGTCTGCAAACACTCGCCATCTCGTCTGAACTTCAGCTATTTTTACGAAGAAGAATGGTCAAAAGTGTCTCTTCGCCTGTTCAAAAATGGTAAAAAAAAAAAACCCTTAAAGACTCTCAACTTTAATTGGAGTGAACGTTGGTTTAACAAAGCTTTGACTCAGTGGGCCTTGGTTCTGCACAGATTCCTCTGCACGGCTCTGTCTGTACATCTGTGTTTCCCATTAGTCTCTCTGTCTCTGCCAGTCCCAGTTTTACAGAGAGCTCTTCTGGATTAATAGTCTTTTCTCCGTCTGTTTATATAAACTTTGTGTCATCACGGCCCTCCTTCTCATACACTTGGCCTTGATTGGCTGGCTGAAAGCAATTAGGAAGCGATTCCCGCAGCGGGCAGCTCGAGGTCGGGGCTAGGAGGTTAACTCTGTTGACAGTCCTCGGAGTCTGAATCTGCTTTTTTTTTGTTTTGTTTTGTTTTGGTTAGCGCAGCCCGCAAGCTCATGGATTTCAAATATTTCCTGATTAAATTTACCAAACGCTGGGGTGTATAGTTATTCTCAGACACGTTCGTGTTTCTTTCTGTTAAACCTCCAGGCCTTCCCCTCTCTCCCTCCTCCTCTTTACTCAGCCAGACTCGCGCCTCGGCTCCTTTTGCGAGCACAGAGACACGAAACTCACCAGGCGGTCGTGTTTTCTCTGCAAGACGCACCAGTCATCTCTCCCTCTCTCTCTCTCTCTCTCTCTCTCACCCTCTCACCCTCCCTCTCCATCTCACCACTGTCAAAATATCATCATTTAGTTAACTTTCCCCATTGTTCCAGACCCAAAGCCCCGACCCCAACGAACCGACTGCAGCGCCAAGGCAAACAATGGATCCTCTGGCCGAGTCAGAAACGGCACGGTGTAGGAAAATAAAAAGAGCAAGAGAGACAGAAATAATCTAATTAAAAGTAATTATAGAGCAATTAACCACAACAGTGGGTTTCTGAGTTGGGGTGTGGGGGTTGTCGGGGGAACCCGGCGCCGCCGGTGGCTTCCGATTGGTTGGATCGGCTGGATCACAGCTCTTGGGAAAGTTGACTTGCTGTTTGGGTGTGAATGGTGCTTAACATAAATTTTTAGTGCTTTAAAGAACCTCTTGTTCCTTTTTTAGGGTGGAATAATTTCACAACAGCCAAGTTGGATGTTTACTGAAAATAAGAACGAGGTGCACACTTTTCAGTTTATTCCTAAAGTAATGCTTCCACACTCAACCATAAGCACAGACCTCCAGAAATCAATCAGTTAATCAGTTTCCTTAAACTTGATGTTTACCCATTTCAAAACCAGAATAGCTGTGTGCTTGGAATCGTTGTCCTATTAGAATTGAAAGACGCTGTTTAAAATTGGAGTTGAAGCGTTTTTGTTTGTTTTTTCTCTGTATAGTTTATTTAATCGTGGACTTTAAAGGACTCTGTTTATCAGAATTGGTTGGCCTCATTAAAACTGGTCAAATATTGAGCCAGAATTTCCCCTGACCGTTGTTGATTACTCCAAAAAAAGTGGGACAATGTGCAGGTAAAGATATATATATGAACTTTGATTTCTAATTTAGAAACTTTGTGAGTTGGAGGACATCGAACAAATTCATTCACAAAGGTCAAAAATCCCCAAAGTTGTTTGTTGGATGATAAAACCGTAGAAAAACGGCTGTTAAAATGCATCTTTAAAATCCCCAAATTGATGTGGATTGCCCATAATGTTGAACTTTCAGCAGCAATGATGTAACGGCGCGTTTTCGTTATTTATTTCTTTTTGCCTTTTGCGAACGTTTCAAGTTTTGCTCCGTCGCGCTGCTTTGCCACTCATTTGCAGAAGCCTAGCAACTTAACGCCGCTCTCATCCCTCCTGTTGTCTCTTTTCAGAACAATGAGCCTTTAAACCCCGGTTTCCATGGATACGCACCTCACAGTCAGGTAAGAGATTATTATTTGCTTGCAAATCTCAGCAACAATAAACTTCGAGAATCCTTGACTCAGTCGAGCGCTGTCGGTTTCATCATCCGGCTGCTTTGAAAGCTGGGGAAAAGCAAAAAAAAAAAAAAAAGGCAGAACAGACGTCACGTCTGCTGCAGTTATGCTTTTACCGCTTCGTCATTGGATGCTCGAGGTTGCTGGAAAAAATATATGCATCTCTGTTTATACTGGTGGGTGGGGGGGTACTATAAAAAAAAAAAAAAAGTATTTGTATGTTAACAGATTTATTCAGTTTTTGCTTTTTTATTTTTTTCCCCAGCTCAGATCATCAAACGAATTCTATTATTGGATAAAAAGAAAGGGTCCAACCTGGAGAGCAACATTAAATTTGTTTTCTAAAATGAAGCCCTTTAAAATTTATTCAAAAAATAAAAGTTGATGACGGATCGTAAATAGTCGCGGCAGGACTATTTAATCTTGTGGTTTATTTTCTCTCGCGGGACTTTGTCAGGCAATTTACCCTTGCGAGTTTTCCATCTACCACGAATAAGCGCGAATTTATTGTCAATTGGCTGGATGACGTTCGGTTTCGCTGCTGCCACTTCAGTTGACAACTCGCACGAAGCGAAGAAGTGCATTTTGTGCAGAAAAATACAAAAATAAATAAAACCAGGCTCTTTGGGATTTAAGACTGTAGAGAGTCGTATGCGGGGCGAGAAGCACGACGCCGCCACAAACAGACCCCAGAAACGTCGCCGTTTTTGCTACGATTGATTGTCATGCAGCAGGATCCCCCAATCATCCTCCTATATTTATAGTTTTTTTGGTCGTGAATTTTATTCATGCCGCCATTAAAAAGATCTTTGTGGAAAATAATCCCTAGACTGAAAGGAAGGTGTTTATCCTGTTATATTTGACGTAAAACTAATAGCATTTCAGAGGGGGAAAAAAAAAACAGAACATATTGACAGCCAAACATGGTGGTGTGATGGTGATGGTCTGGTGCTACTTTGATGGTCTGGTGCTACTTTGTTACTACAAATTGCCATAACTAATGGAAACATAAATTTTGTTCTGTCGCAGAAAATTTTGATTTTGGATCTTGGGCCACAATGTTGTAAGTCTCCAGGAAATGGATAAAATTATTAACTGGATGTTTTATTTCCTTATATCTACATGATCATATAATCAGTTTTAACATCTAAAACTTTCACAAAGCACATGTTCAAAGACCTGTGTAAAAAATACTTTTGCCTATTTTCCTTGTCTAGATTTCACTCAGCAATTTCATTTTGGAAAATCAGTGAACGTCCTCGTTCCTCCCTGCCGTCCCGCCTCGTTTGTCCCGCCTGCCAGATCGGAGACGCGCCTCGTTACGTCGACGGTGTTTGCGACTTGGAGCGCGCCGCGAACGCTGACTGAATGGAAAGCGGAGCCGCTTGTGACTAAGCTTCCCTTTCAAACACTCGAACCTCGAAAAGTGGGGCGAAATTATCCCATCGCCGGCTCGGAGCCGCGCGCCGAACTCGTGCTGGTGGAGGCGGCGGCGGCGGGGTCGGGGGGGAGGCTTTTCACACGGATGTTCCCATCCTTTCACTCCTCGGCTCCTCTCTCATCCTCTCGCTCATTTTTTTTTTTTACTCCACGCGCATTGCTCTCGGTAATCACTGCCTTATGTGTGCAGAGGAGAGGAAGAGAAGTCGAGTATTTTGTTATCTGCCTTCCAGCAGCAGCACACACTCAGCGGCTCAAACCGTCTCAGGACTCTTATGTGTGTGTGTGTTTAGTTATTCTAATGTGGTTTTGAGTGCTGCAATATGTGAGTATTTGTGCTCATGTCTGTGTGTGTGTGTGTCTGCAGTCTGTGTTTGGGATGTGCAGCTCTCTGGCAGTGCCACAGGAGGGGGATATTGGTCTGTGTGCCTGTACGCCCCCCTTCTCCCCCTTCCCTCCTCTCCACAAAAGATGGAAGATCCTCCCAAACCTCAAGCTCTGTCTTTAGTATCCTCTTCTCTTTTCCTCTCCTTTTCGTTTTTGTTTTCAGAAATACAGTTCAAAAATGCGACAGAGCATGAGGTTTAGAAGCTGATTTTTATTTAGATTCCTTGTTCCTGTCCCCGCTGACCAACAGTTCAGTTATTTTTAGTTGGATGCTCAGTTGACGTTGCGTCGAAGACAAAAAGACGACGACGAGACGGAGCTGGGAGAGACACAGAAGCGAGTTATTTAAAGTAGAGCTTTACAAATCTGTTCAGTCTTTTGATATTGTGTCACTTTATAGCCAAAATGTGGGTTTTTATTGTTATTAATTAGATAAAAATATGCAGGTGAACACATTTACCACACTATTTGGCAAGAAACCAGTCGGGTTTTATTACAACCTTTAAAAAGTCTGACTGATTCAGACTTGGACCAAAACCAGAAAGTTGCAAATTGACCTGAAGACGTGTAAAATCCGATAGAGCCGAACCCCAGGAGACTTTCAGATTCGAAACGAGGCTCTGCAAAGTCCGAGCTCAGAAGGGCACAGAATAAAAACACACACACACCACATTTTTCCAGACTTTAATTTATTTTTTTTTTTTTTTTTTTTGCCAAAAACCCTTAAAAACCATGACTCATTCTCCCTCCACTTCATAATTAAACACATTATGTTGGTCACATAAAACCTCAAAAGCACATTTTCGGTTTGTTGCGAAGCGCTAAAAACGCACCAACAAAGCACCTGGAGCTTCATCTGCTTGCGAAACGAGCACCCAGCCTGACGACCCCGGCCAATCCGAGGCGCATGCAGAACTCCGTTAGTCATCTTTCACATTGAGAACCGACGCACACTTCTGGAATTGCGCTATAAATGATTTAGAAAGTAACTCGTGTTAATATATTCCCCCCCCCCCTGAACGCGCTGGTTGCCAGTTATCATGCAAATGGAGTTAGCCGAGCCTAGCTTGGGAAGATTGGGCCTCTCGCGCCGCGGCGGCAGTACATTTGTCTTTGTCGAGCTCCTGTCCTATAATATGTATGCTTGTTTGAACTGCCTGCAGGTCTGCCTGTGTCAATATCAAAGTGTTAAACGGTGACAAGCTTGTGTGGGTCCCTGCTGCTTGCCTCTCTGCGTGCTATGCATTCACTTAGGCGGCTCGTTGCAATGTTTTATGATTTGAAGTCATTACTGTTGCTGTGCTTCAAAAAGTATGTCGAGATTAGTTTTGAAAATCCCGACCGATACCCGATGTTAATATTGCCATCGATAGCCAATACGCGCTGATATACACGCATTTCCCTGCCCTGAGGAAACAATCGCACTTCTCAGCTTCAGTTAAACACCCCGCTACCTCATGATGCATCGCTATCACATGACCAACCCCCGACATAAACGGTAACAAAATGGAAATAAACATCAGTTATTAATATCGACCAAATTTTACTTATCGGACCAATACCTCTACGTAAAAACAAAAACATACTGTTATACCAATATGCAGCTACATCACGAAACCCTTTTTTTTGCTTTCGTCACTTATCAGACTGATTTTAATGTTAAAGATAATCTGCATATATTAAAAGAAGGCTGCTTTCAATGGACCAAAACTATCCAGACTCACCTGATCCAATGCTACAAAGAATAATAATAAAACAAATCCTCCCTGAACCTGATAGCTGGTTGTGCTGCTTTTGCAAAAGCAACTGCTTTCAAATGTTTGTAATAACACTGTGGAGGAATTTTGACCCACTTTTCTTTGCTTAATTATTTTATGCCAACCGTATTGGAGGATTTTCAAGCACGCGAAGTCTGTTTTAGGTCATATCACAGTGTCTCACTTTTATTTAAGCTCGGACTTTGACAGTCCATAGAAACCTTTGTTTTTTTTGTTTTTTTTAAGTTGACTCCGAGGTGTGCTTTTTGATCATTGTCCGACTGCATAACCCAAGTCTGCTTCAGCCTAAGGTCACAAACCGATGTCCAGATACTTCCTTCTACACACAGAACCAAGTTGGTCCAAAGAACTCGTTTCCCTTTATCTTTATTAAATCTTAATCAGAACATTTCACCTTGTGTCTACTAACTTTTCGTCTTGTAGCCTAATTGGTTTGAGGATCTGACATATTTGGACAAAGTCCGAAGCTGTAATGGGGAAGTGTTTGCGTTCTTCGCTCTGATTGGCTGGTGGTCGTAGCCTTTGTTTTGCCAGCCAAGGTGCACCAGCCTGAATCCAATCAGAAGCACATCTGTGTGTACACTGTACGCCATGTGTTTATTGCTGCGTCCAGCCTGTGGACTTTAATCCCAGGATCATCCCCCCGTTCATCCTCTCATCCTTCTCACTTACAGCCCTAATCCCGTCATCCCTTGCTCTTTTTCTCCACCCAGCCCTTTATCCACTTATCTCCCTATCCCGTTATCTCTCGCTCTCATCCACTGCATCCTTGCTCTAGTCCGGCTAACTTTTAAAAACAGTAAAAATTAACCCCTCTACATCTCACGCGCCACGTATCTTTCCCTTCCCTTTCATCCCTCCGGACTCAGTTTCTAGCCAGACTCAGCAGATGCCTGAATGCTTGGCATCAGGGCTTTTTCTTTCTTTCTTCCTTTCTTTCTTTCTTTCTCTCTTTCTTTTTTTTTTTTTTTTCTCTCTCTGCAGAGTTCAGTCCCTCCCATATGAAAGTGCAGCGCAAGGAACTGCACTCCCATCTCTGCAAATTAAGCGCCTCCTAACAATGCAGTGTTGGAAAGTGGCTGAACAGAGCCAGAAGGGGGTGAAATAAAGGCGCAATGCAGCGAAATACAGATTCACGTTCAGCTTGGAAGCTCCGGGTTCTGGAAGTGGAGGCTCAGTTGGACAGCTGCAGGAGAGAGAAAGAGAGGGAGAGATGGTGATCTGGGAGCCTACCCACGCAGCTTAGCTACTCTTCTGGCCTACCTACCACTGCTTTTTTGCAGCTGACAGCCTGCCATGCAATAAATAAATCATCAAAAAAAAAAAAAAAAAAAAAGCTGCAATGCAGTGGGGGTCGCATTTTGTTCTCTCAGGCAGCCACTGCGTGGATGGAAGGCAACGTCTTCTTCCTTTCCCGTTTCTTCTACCCGCAGAGGCTTGAAGAGGCACCAACAACAGCGTTCTGACTCCATCCGGAGACCGGGGGGGGGGGTGGTGTTTAGGTGGCTGCATGCGGGGATGGATGCTTTGATGGATAGGAGGCACTGAGATGGAAAGGGAGGGAAAGTTTTTAAAAAGAGGGGCGGGAACAAGAGGAAGGCAAAAGGGTGGAAGCAGCAAGACGTGTAACGTGAGCGTGTGAATGACAACCTCGGAGCGAAGAGGAGAGAGAGAGAGAGGAGGAGAGAAGAGACTCAGGCTGGCAGGAGGAGAGAGACGGAAAGGCCCAAGGGGGATCAGAGCGGCCGGGCCGCCGAGACGAGGAGAAGAGAGGTTGAGAGTGACAGGCAGACGGAGCTCGCGCGCCGGAGAGGTGGGAAGAAGGGACGCCGGTTTAAGACGAAGGGGGAGCAGGCGAGGTGGAGAGTGAACTAGGGAGAATTTAAACGTGTGAGACAGACGTGGACTGAAGCCATCTTCAGCTGATGGTCCTGGGGCACAGGCGCAGGAGAGGTGGAGGAATACGAGGAGGAGGAGAAGAGACACAAAGGGAAGGAGAGGGAGGAAGCGCCGGGGTAGTGGAGAGCTGGTCAGCAGTTGTTCCTGTAGATCAGACGATGATGGGGCTGTACTATCCAGCTCTGCTCCCGGTAAGTTCACTCCTTCGGCGGAGCATGTTTTCGTAAACTACCTCGCGCACGTGTCCGTCGACGCAAGGCTGAGCGGCGGAGACACTAACGGTTATTTCCTCTGGAGTTTGGTTTGGCTTCATGTTGAGCTAATTGGCTGTACTGTTTATGGTACTGCCCCGCTCTGCTTTGCTGTGTCTTGGCCCAGGTGAGGCCTCTGTCAGATAGTTGGCAGAGTTTCAGACCAACAGCAGGGCTTGTCCCTGCAGCTCTGCTGTTCTCTCCTTGTATAACACCCTGCAACCGTTTATTGCTGATTGCTTTGCTTGTTTTGCTATAGTTCAGGATGCAGTGTTTCAGAATTTTCCAGCCAATTTGTGGCACTTTTTTTTGTAAAGCATTGACCTGCCTATGAAGGTTTTAACTGATTGAGATTTATCTGTAAGAACTATCATTTTGGAAGAAATCTGAATGGAACAAAATGTTTTTATAGCTTTCTTGCTGAGTGGTCGTTTATGTTGGAATGCTATGTCACATCAGTCACAGTAAAGCAGCGACTAATTTACCTTTAGCATAATGAATTGATGGTCACCATGGATCCCAAGGATCAAGAACCATTACTGTCCACAAATAGCTTAACTCTGAAAATACTTACAACCCCCATCTAAAGACACTTAGAAATGTTTATTTTAATTCTTAAAACACCAAATATACTTTAAACACACAGAGTGGAAACCATCTTGGCACTAACATAGAAGCTACCACGTATAGTCTTTCTTTCTCTGCTCTTGGGGATACAGCCAATCAGCTCCAAGGAAACTGAATGACACTCCTGAATTGGCTGCTTTGCCAATGCCAACCAGTGGCATGTCATGTAGCATTGGGCCTGGGTCTTTCAACTTTCCAAGCTTAAATCTCTAACTTAAATATTAAAGATGCGATATGAAACATTTGTGACTAGTGTAGTTTCTGCAAATAATTTGGAGAAACTATCAAATTTAGCGAATACCAAACTGCGAATAAGCGGGGGATCCACTGCCGTCACTGCACCTAGCATTGCTATAACATCTTCTTAACCGTGTTTGTAGCAGCTTGTTTTAGCCATTTGCACGGTTGGCAGACATAGTATAGCTAGCTAAACTTAAGAAGCCGTGTGCTGTGTATGTAATGCAAAAAAAACAACAAACATTTCCGAATCTAGCATCTTCCGTGACACATCGAAGGGATAAAACTAACCAGCTTTGTAGTTAATTCAGATTTCCTACTAGCTGCTCACAATCTTTCTCATTCTCTTAAAAACCAGAATGAACCTCCAACATGTCGTGGCATGTTGAAACATAAAGTTTCTTGCCGTCTGCGTTGACTGCCCCAGAACGTATTTCAAAAGTAGTCATCTTGCCTGAGAAATGGCGTCCCACCTTAAAGAGTGATGCGAGCAGCTGGTGTGGTGCATTCAGTGACTGGAGACATATTGGATTTTTGAGCGTCACCTCTCAGCATTCTGAAAACTGGCCACGTCCTGTTCATTACGCGTTCCAAGTTCTTGTTTTTGTTTAGTCTTTTCCGGTTTTATTGCAATATAAATCACTTTCGTGTTGGGTCGCTGCAGTGGAGGCGAAACGAGGGCAACAACTGCGTATCTGCATTGAGTTGGCAGGGTAAAAACACTGTATTGCACTAAAACCAAACTCAAAATACCAGATTGCAATGCAGTCGATGTTGCGTACTGGGGGTGTTCTCAGCATATGGTGGGTGTGTCTGTGCTACTTTAGCTGAGAGACAGCCTGAGGATGAGAGCTGCGTCCTGGCCCTGTTATAGCACGTCCCGCTCTCCACTCGTGGTTTCCTCTGGGCCCGAGGGCGGGCGGCTGTTGGGATCGCAATGGAGATGGTAGAAGAGGGGAATGCGCACGGACGCGAGGTAGCGACAGCTGAAAACCGCATGTGTTGACACGCACGTTTACATTCGGGTACTGCAGGCTTTCATCTGTGCTGACTGCACAGTGTCACGTTGTGTTTCGCACGCTTGTGTTTGTGTGCGCCACATCATGTCGGGGAGAGGCAAAGGTTTTGTCCAGCATTTTTCGTTTTTTTTTTTTTTCTTTCTTTTTTTTTTTTTTTACCGTCGTCATCCAAGCTGTCCGACCAGCTTAAACTTCATCTGTGCACTGGATCGAGAGAGGCAGGTACCGAGGCACGCTGGTTTCTGTGCACAGAAATGCCACTATTAAAGAACTTTACTCCAACATTTACACCGATCTTTGATTTAAGCCCGATTTTCAGCCAATCAACACAATGTAGCTGATTTTTTTTGTGCCTTTCCTGCCCTCATTGGTCATTAATAATTCAATCTACAGAAAGAAACGACGTCACACTGCGTGCGAGCTGGTGAAACAAGAGTTTTGCAAAGGCTGTGACGAGATCTAGCCACGTTAAAGCACCAGGATATTTTTCTCCAATCTTAAAGTTGCTTCCCAAAGTGTTGTCTTGGAGCTGTCAGCTTGTGTCTTCCTCTAGTGAGGGAAAGGCAAGCAGCTATCTAGAACCCCAGAGGGAAATGTACTGGCTTGACAGTTAAACCCAAAACCACTCATGCTGTAACCCTGGCAAAGTCTTAAGTCTGACGTAATCTTTTAATATTACCGACACATTTCATCCGATGGAAGTTGTTGTAACATATTGAAGTGGCCCAGCCAATCCTGACGAGAGAATCTCTTTAACAAAAATAAACTTTTCACCAGGTCGGGTCTGCACATGTGCGTTTAACAAAAATCCCCCAAATGTTGGCAACTTCATGACTTTGTCACTGCATTTAGCGACATTTAAGACAAAATAACTCTTTATCGGCCGGGATCGTAATCGGCAGGTTTTTGAAAGCTGGGTGATCGACCAGAAAACTGCACCCGTATTCAATATTAAAACCCATTTGAAATTGATTAAATCTTTCACTCATTAGTAAAACCACAAGGGTGCATATTCAAGTTGTTTTTTTGGACTTCAGGACCATCTTAGAGTTACACATGTAGCATAAACCCATGACACAAACCAAAAGTTAAATACTGATTACAGTTTCTTTACAACTCGGGTTGTGATTTGTGGAACCTTAATCTGCGTACCCAAACGTAACGAGTTTTAATTTTCCCACAAAAAACGCTTTTGTGACCTCGCGGACTTTGGATCATACCTTAAATCTTAAGGGTTTCTAAAGCCTGCCGACATTCCGAAGTCCCGTTGACGGTGAGTGCTCCTACAGTAACGGCTTCCGCACTGAAGGGTGGCGGTGTCGCTTGTGAACCCCAGCTGTGTTGCATTAGCTGACGGGAAAAGGGATTTGAATTTTGACATCACGTCAGTGCTGGCCGAGAGCCGGCGTGTGTTTTAGTTGGAACTTTAGTTCAGACTCGAGTGCCTCGTCAGCTCGACAGCGATCCTGCAGTTGGAGGTCGACGTTCAGTTGTAAAGCTATACTAAACATAGAGTGTTGCGTAAGTATTGCACAAACACCTCTTCATCCTTACACACCACTTACGCGTTTTTATACATTCATCAGCGCACACACTGGTCTATCCTCGCAATTTAAATGCCTCTCCTGCAGAAGAGTTTTCTTCCCTCTATTTTCTTCTGCCCTTGTTTGTTTCTCCGGTTTTGTTTTTTTTCGACATCCCTGCAAGCATGTGCAGCTCTAAGCGAAACACATTATTCATCTCCCGACGAGGGTGACGGCAAATGGAGGATGGCCCTCGTAATGAGGGGTAGAGGGGGTAGCTCCGCGTGGGAATGCACTGTGAAGGTGACACTCCACCAGCCACGCTGCTTCTCCGCAAATTTTCTCCCTCTATTTCTGGCAGCTTGTCTCCAGAAGGTTTGGAGACGACCAGAGTTATTTAGAGAACAGAAGTAAGCGTGAAGTAATCTTATCTGCGGAAGATTGAAGTCGGCAGTTTTACCAGTTGCGTTGGGGGTTGAGAAAAAAATAAAAAAATAAATAAATAAATAAAAGAGCAAATAAAAAGAACATTTCATGATTCACTGCTTTTTATGAGAAAGGTTGAAGCCTTCAGACTTCACTCTGGTATCCTGCTTTGTCTGGAAAAAGTATTTTCTCCGTCTGCATTAGTATGGAAAGATAACAGAGAACGAAGTGATATTTCTTTCCACACTTCGTTCCCAATTCATTCCATTGTCAAAGGATTGTCCATTCGGCCATCTATTCATACTTCTGTTTGTCATCAGTTCATCTACACATCTATCCATTTATCCATCCATCCATCCATCCATCCATCCATTCATCCATCTTCCGTTTTTATGAATAATTTCTTAGTCGTCAATCTCTTTTAATTTATTCATTGTTTTCCTTCCATTATCATCCACCCATTCGTCTGTCCTTCTGTCCCACCTTTTTCTCTTCCTTTCCTCTTTCCGTCCTCTCTCCCTCTCTTTTTCTTCCTTTCGTTCTCTTTTTCTGTCTTCTTTCTTTCTCTCCCTCCGTCTTTCTTCTCAGACGTAAGAATGAATATAAGTTACATTAACCGTTGACTAATTAATGTTAACCAGAAGTTAATTTAATTTAAATGCACACCAGATTTTTTTTTTAAATTAATTTATTTGTGGAACAGTTTAAAAAGTCATATGTCTTCCTTTCTTTTGACAAATATTGAAAACATTGTGCTGGTCTTTCCTAATCGACACTGAAGCGACGCAACATTCAGACATTTCGAGCCCCGACCACTGTAAAAATATCGTTCCACACACGCATTTGTCTTTTGTGTCATGTGAAGTCAGAAGGTTCACATGAAGGCTGCACGGCCATTCTCTGGTCTCATCAGACCGGTGGATGTAGCTTTGTGCTCCCGTCCGTCCCTGCTGGGCTGTAATGGCTACCTGTCCTGCTGTCGGCACATATCAGGCTGATGCCAGCAAACACAAACTGCAGGTAGCACATGAATTAGACAGCACCGCTCTGAAGGCTGACCCTGGATGTCCATATATTGGCAGCGACCGTCTAAACGTGGACGTGCCGAGCTTTAAAAAAAAAAAAAATGAAGAAATCGCAAGGAGACCAAAAACCTCCATTCTGAGCTCATGCTTTTTTTCTTTTTGAAAATGAAAAAATACATAAAAAAAAAAAAAAAAAAACATCTCATGGAGATTTAGATTTCTGAGCCAGCTGTTCTGCACATTTGTCAAAGTGACAAATCATGTTTAGTCAGAGATTTAATCAGGAGCACTTCATGCCGAGCCAAATCATCAACCTACCACACCGGACAGAGTCACAGGATGAGATTGATGGCATTCGTACCGTCTGACCCTGCGAGTCCCAGTTAAAGCAGAGCTGTCTGCACCGCTGGCCTAATGTAGTGTGTGAAGCCTCTCCACCTCTGGCTTAACCGCTTCCCTGCAGTCCGACGTTAGCGCCGCTCTGAGCGCCCGCCGTCTCCTCACCTCCGACTGTGTGCAGTCGGAGGTGAGGTGTGAAAGTCCCTCCACGTGTCGCCTCGCCTCGCGCGTCGATGTGGAACAAGGAGGTGTGTCCGAACGGCCCAGCAGCATGTCTGGAACATCTGAAAACCGTAGAGGAGCGACCAGGGCCGGGTTTACAAGGATAAAGGCCTCTGGACTGGAGACAGATTTGGTATCTGCTGCAGAAAATTTTCTTCTACTCATGCAAATTACAATACATTCATGGGTAGTGACGTACATGAATTGATGTATTGACATACCCTGATCTGTAGCTTCGTGCTGCCTCTGTCCTAACCCCTACATAAATTCATAATCTTTAAATACTTATGTGTTCTTTATAGGCCTGTCACAATGACGGATTTTCTGAAATAATGAATTGTCCCGGATGCTATTGCAATAAACAATATTGTCGTTTTGAGACTATTTTCGTGGAACATAATGGTAATGGCATAATGATGCAATAACACATTCCCAAAGCTCAATTAACTTACTTAAATTCGGATTAGCATTTAACACTGGAACTGGAAGACGTCCGCAATATCCGAAATACATAAACAAAGCAGAGTCAACAAATGACATGCGTTTTTTAAGTGTAAGTAGACAAAATTGTCCATCAAAAAAATGGCCTAGTTTAGACTGAAGACTTTTGTCGTCTAGTTTTTGGTAGAAAGAAAGGAATGAGAAAAGAGGGAAAAACAAAATCAATAAATCATGTAAGTGGAAACCAATCCAATTTTGACCGATGCTGTTTTTTTTTTAAGTCTGAAAAGTCACTAAATAAAAGCTACAAACTCGCTAAGTTGATAACTGCGCATTTTCAGACCTTTGCAGAGGTAAGATTGGTGTACAAGATTGGTTTCAGGCACAAGTATTGGCCAAAGTTGAGGAAACTGGAGTCGATTTATTGCCGCATCTCTAATTGACAGATCAATTAATATTAACCTTATTCTTTTATTTGGACAACCTGGTTTCTGTCCATCCAAACAATTTGGTAGCTTCATATATAAAGCCTGACCACTCTCGATTTATCTACCTATAATTTATATTAAACTTCCCTTCTTATACTTTGGAATATCTTGGACTAATTGTTCAATACATTATTCTATTTAACAAAAAGCCTCAGCTGTAACAGGTAAAGACAGAAACAGGCTTGTATTTTCAGGCTTCGTTGCCCAGGGCGACATAAAGAAAAGCCCCGTCCCTCTGATTATGATAACGACCCCGATGCTGACGATGATCAGAATTGTCAATAACCGATGAGCCGCGTGTCGCAGAGGTCAGCAGGCCGACAAACGCCGCCGGCGCTGAGCGTCTCCGATTCACACGTAAGCTTTGCTTTTCTTTCGGTCGGGTTTTCGAGCTCTGACAAAATCTTAAATTTAAAAAAAAAAAGAAAGAAAAAAGTCCCAGAGGCTTTGTGAAGCCTGTGTGTGAGACCATGTGAATCTGCGGGGCTCCTGGAGGGGGTGGTCCCAGGAAGTTATTAGTTGTCGCCCGTGGGAGAACACAAGACTTGAAATGAGCAGTTCTAATGAGAACAAATGTGGGTCTGCAGGGGCCGCTGCGTGCGACTAAATGTACTGTAAAGCTCAGGCTCAGAACCCTGACTCTGCGTTTCTGGCGTTTCATTGTTCAGTGTATTGTAGGGAAAGTTTTATTTTATTTTTTTATTATACCATCTGTGCCATGCTGCTGTAAAACTACATAAAATATGTTTACAGTGCCTCACAAAAGTGTTCACGCCTCTTGGAGTCATTTGGGATTTGTTGGGGAAACTACCGCAAAGTTTAATGTGCTTTATTTGGATTTATGGCAGACTAACATAAAAAAAAAAAGTTAGGAAGTGGAAAAGAGAAGATTTTAAAATCTGCAGTTCTTTTTCGGTGCCCACCAGCTCGGCACATCCAGAGAATGAAATGTTTCCTTATCCTCCACAGGAAATGGTCTCCGGCTCCATCAGATGAGACGTAAACATGACTTCAAGTTTTGCCTCAGATTTCCAATTGGATTCCTGTCATTTAGTCGATGCAGCATCAATGTGTGCGATAGTCGCTTGGATTCAAGATTTAAAGGACGATTATATTTCAAGTGACGTAGATGTACTCTCTGCATACAGATCAGATCTTTCACCATTTTCTTTATTTTTTTTCTTTCGTTTGTTTTATTTGTTCATTCTTTTGCTTTTGTTCATTCATTCGTTCTTTTTGTTTCATTTGTTTGCTTGTTTATTTGTTCTTTCGTTAATCTTTTGTTAGTTTTTTCATCTTGCATTTGTTCTTTAGTTTGTTTCATTTGTTCAATTGTTTGTACTTTTCTTTCTTTTTTGGTTTTTGTCTTTGTGTATTTTCTTCCTGTCTGTTTCTTTATTTTCTTCTTTTTACCTTTCTTTCTTTCTTTCTCTCTTTCTGCTCAGATGAGATCTGAGGTGAATGTAAATGCACACCACACTTGTCTAATTTGTATTCATTTATTTTATGTGTAAAGCAATTTTTTTTAAAATGACACGTTTTCCTTCCTTTTGACAAATATTCACTGCATTATGTTGGTCTGTCCCAATACACTGAGGTTTGTGGTTCAATCACGACAAACCTCAGAGGGTATGTATGGCTTTTCCAAACACTGACAGACATATCTCATTAATAAAGTTGGCTCATTTTGAATGGAACGAATGGTGGGGCGAAAGGCCCACACGTCCACGACCATATAAGGTCATAGGCTGTGGCCTGTCCTTTGATGGACATCGTGGCGCAGACAGAAGCTGGGAGCTGTAATGGTGTCTGCTGGTGGTTTACAGGAGAAATTACCGCCTGGGTTTCGTCAAGCAAAGGGAGTGGAGGGGGCGGGGGGAATCCTGGGGGGTTTTGTTAGGAAGATGGGAGATGGGAGGTAAACGCCACTTACTGGAACCGCAGAGAAAGAAACGAGACGGTTCGCAGGACCCGAACCTATAAGTAGAGCGGAGCCTCTCTCTCTCTCTCTCTGCAGACGGCAGTCGGTTCCACTAGTCTAATTATCATGTATTACTGTGATTGATGAGCTTCAGCAGCTTCACTACGTGGCTGTCAGTTCTGTCTGCGCTTTAGGAGGCTGCAGTTGGAGGCGAGAAGGCCCCACCCCCCCTGTCCCCCGCCCCCACCTCGCCTTCGCTCTGTGTGTACAGAAAGCCATATGGTGTCACAGGTAGCTCAGCTGCTGCGCATTTCTGTGTGTGCATGAGTGGAGTGCTTTAATGAATGTGCTTTCCCCTCTGATTTATTTTATGTTTCTTTTTTGGGGTTTTTTTTGTTGTTTTTTTTTACTTTTTGTTACGCCAGAAAACAACCTTTCGCCTGACAACGCGATCTTCTCTGTCACATCGGCTCAGCTTGATTTTCGTGCCGTCTGCTTAAATCACATCTCGGGAGTGTCAGAATTCGCAGTGGAAAGTTTTTGTTGTTGATGTTTTCAGGCCAGCTATAACTCCAAAAAGGAATGCCTCATCATTTCCTATATGGCCCCACTCTTAGGCCTCACTTTTATTATTCCCACCATACTTATTTTTTTTTTTTCTCGTTTCCATTTTCTCCCCCTCTCTGTTGGGCCATATGACCGTGCCATGTGGAAGCGAGCAACTCCTTAGTCAGCAACTGCTGTGCTGATTTCAGTCTGTCTCATTATTATTGTTATTATTATTATTATTATTACGCCATTAGGCTATTTTGTATTTTTGGGTGTTGAGGGATTGAGATATTTTAGCATTTGTATTCAGCTGTCTTTACTTTGATTCTTAAATAAATGGGCAATATGAACTTACCGTTTTATTGCCATATTTTGCGCAATTATTGACGCAACTATAACTAAAGTGATAATAAGAATTGTTTTTATTACTGCTTTCTTTTAGGTAGCAGCTGTGACTGCATCATAGTCACATAAACACAAATGCAGCTCAACATTCCCATTTGTATCTTTAATACGTCAATCACATAAAAAAAAATTGTGATCAGTATCACTAGCCTGCACATGCTCTCACTGAACAAACATCGTAGAAAAACGTTTAAAAAACAAAAAACACAAAATGGACCATTTAAAAAGAAAAAAAAGAAGTAATTCATTGGAATTTATTGACAACAATATATCAATGTTATCACAATATGGAATTTATCACGATAAACGATAAATTTCCATCCCTGTCGCCCATTTGGCAAAACGGTATGTAATTAAATCCCGAGGTAACTCTGGAGGAGCTGCCGAGATCCGCACCCCCGCTGGGAGAATGTGTCGAGTGGGTACGGGTTAGTTGCGGGTTACGACGGCATGCCACCGTTTCAAACGCTCTTCAATATTCAGTCGAACAATTTCTACATCTAATGTCTTTTGTGAAGAAGATTCTAGAGAAGGATTTGTAGGGAACGGAGTGTTCCTGGCCGGCGCACTACAATCAGCCTGATTTCTGTTGGCCAGAAGCAACACAGTCGGCTGTTTGGAAAGTCACGGCATGGAAACTGAAGGAGCACAGCTCGTTACTGCAGTAAAGATGGAACTGTTTCCTAGCTAAGCTTTTCAGGCGGCTAATATCAGCTCATTGTGATTTAATATGTTCCTCTATAAAGAGCAAAACACCCAAGAAGCAATCTCATCTCCAGCTCCACAACTCTCGTATCTCGGTTTAGTCCTCTGTGTATTTGCTTTAAAGTAAATCTCCCAAAACTCTTGAAAAAAATCTCTTGGATTTTCTACACTTGTCTTAAACGAAATAGTCGGAATTAACGTCGTTTGCAACATTATTGTAGCCAGAGGCGGGCACTGTTAACTTAGTTAAAGCAATAATTCTAAACTTTAATTACACTAACACTAAAGTGCTACACCAACTGAGCTAATGCTAAAGCGCTAACTTCAAATCAACTAGATGTCGCATTAATGTTTACATGTTGTTCTCTGTTGTTGTTTTTTTTTAGGTGTGAAATTATTGGTGAAGAAAGAGAGGAAGTGGAACAGACTTTTCCTACTTCAAAATAAGAGCATGTCTACTTAGTTGAAGAATTCTTAGTGGTCGAGAACCAAAACTTATGCCGGAAAAATTCATTTAGGGAAATCTTAAGTGTGTCGATTGTTTTTGAAAGTTGGCAAAATCACAATACCGAAGGTTAGCTCCACATTGGCAGAAGACTTGAGACCCTAAAACGGGACAGCCAGAGCTCCAACAAAATGATTTGATTCAAAATATAGTCATGTTACGATGACCCAGTCAAAGTGTGGTTCTTAACCACATTTTGCAAGGGTTTAAAAAAAAATCGGCATTCTCCATCCAGTTTCACTTAATTTGAACTATTTTACGTTTTAATGGTGGCATAAAATCCCAACAAAATACAACTGAGGGGAGAAAATGCGGGAGAAAAGTTAAAGGGGTGTTGATGCTTCTTTAAGGCGGTGTAGAAAATGAACCCCACGCTGTTAAATCAGCCTCATGATACAGATGGATAATCAGTCTTCTTTCCCTGCACTCAGCCTCATCTTTTTTTTCTTTTTTCTTTTTTTTTTTTTAATCACCACTCAATATTTCATTCATCCTGTTTTCCTTCCTTCTGCCCGGCACTTTGTGTGCTGTGTGCAATGAAGCCCCGAGCGAGGCTGTGCCTGTAAGACGCGCCCTTTTGGGTGGCTTCAGACAGGCTACCGCACGCTCACGAGCTCGCATGCCTTAACAAGTGCGCTCATCCAGGGAATTACAGAAGCCCGGGCAGCGAATCACTTCTGCATTTATCTCTTTGAACAGATTTATTGTTTCCGTTTCCATCGGTTGGCGACAATAAACACGTACAATAAGATGCAGCAGCACAGGGTTTTTTTTTTTCTCCCCCCCCCCCTCCCGGCGCTTCCTATCTCGCCCTCGTCCGGATTGTGCGACATCCCCTATCTGTCGGGCTCAGGCCCCAGAAGCCGTCTGTGCTGCAGATGGGCCTTTTGGCCTTGGATGCCTGCTTGCTGCCAGAGCGCCCGTCACTGCGGCAGAGCGCCGAGCTGTCAGGCTATAGGATTAGAGGGGGAGCCCGGCCAGTCGCGTTGCGGCATCTTAGTTACTCCGGCTAATTAAAACGGCTGTCTGGAGACGCAGTGTCTCCGGGCGTCAGGCAGCCCAGATACAACCCGTGGCAGAGGGCCAGTCGCTGGTTCACACGGCATCACCATGGGCTCAGCGGGAATAGTATATATACTATTATGATTAGTTAGCAAATATTCTATTTATAACGTAGAGTGCAATATAAACTCATTCCTCTAGGAATATGCACCGTCTCTGAACATCCATAAAAAGTCTTAAATTCATGTATCTGAATCTGAAGCCCGAAATGTCTTGAATTCATGACAGAAAATAAGCTGCCCTTGCATGCAATGTCAGGACACTCTTGTAAAAGAGATTGTTGGACTTTTATCTGTGTTAACCTGTGTTAATCACAGGTCTTACGTTTTTGTTGTGATTACTTAATCTTGCATGTGGTTCTAAATTTTCTCACGGGACTTTAATGTTGCACAAAAGTTTGAGTCACGCTCAGACTTCTTTTCTGCACTCTCGGCATTTGTTGCTACCTGTAACCAGCGGCTAATATATTCTCGCTAGCTTGCAAGCTAGGCTAGCTAGCTAGTTAGCTAGATATTTTAGAGCTACTAGGGTAATTGATCGACAGTTGTAGGTGTAGGTGTTCGCTGTTGGCCTTTCATTTATTTGCAATTTTATTTTTCCACATTTCTATCATGATGCAAGTCTTAAATTCTATTCATAATTCATATCTGAGTACTGTGAAGGCTGTTGGCTCCTAAAGTTGCTCTTTATCGGTATGTTTGTGTAACCCAAGTTGACTCTTAACTATGAAGACAAAATGTATATATATATTTTTATTTTTTTTCTGGTTCAAAATGCCTTTTTTCCTTCTTTGTTTTGTTCTCCATTAACATTTCTTTTTCTTTCTTTCTTTCCTGCAAAGCTTTTTCTCATGCAGCTCAGTCCGAAATGCCCTTGGGTGTGAAAAATGATTTCGTGTAGCATCGGTGCAGAGTCACCACACGCTGGTAAATTGGTTTTGCTGTAATGTGCAGCTCATCCAGCTGCAGATACAGATCCAGCTCTGCTGACAGGATACACGTATATTTAGCCCGCAGGTGTTATTTTCTGCTTTAAAAGTCAAGCGGGAAAACGCAGAAACAAGAGCACAGCGCCGGCTTTGAACGCGTCACTTAATGCGTCGCTGTATTTTGTGATGTATATTTAATTATTTTTTTTTATCCCCCTCCTCACCTCCATCCACCCTGAAAACATCTTTGTATTTCAAACTGTATCAAATTTTACGACTCTTAATAATAGATGGGTTTGCTGTAAATATTTCATGGTTGGCTGACTGAAAACACATGCCTGTCAGAGATATGGAGGTGTGGAGTCAGGGTGGGGGAGGGGATTATTCACAGGGAATAAAGGGAAGGGACGGAGAGCGAGTGTGAAATTTGATGCCAAGAATTTTACCCCTCCTCGTTTTGCCGATACTCTGTGAACGGAGAATAATTGTTAATTTCTCTCAATCTCCCTCCTCACCCTCTTCCCTAATCCTACAGGGCTCCCAGGACTCAACCGGAGGACAGGAGGGTTTAGTAGCCCCGCCCTTTACCACCTTCCCTCCACCTCCCCCACCTCAAAACGGCCTACCGGGGACAGAGTTTGGTCCGGGGGCCATGTTTGCCGCCGCGGGCCAGAGTGCAGTGGAGGTCGGTGCGGGTGCTAACGGAGCCACGACTACAGCCAACAACAACAACGTAAGGACTCCTCCGTTAATAACATGCGAGATTGGACAGGAAATGTTTTCATAATCCCCTTACAAGTACATCCTCCAAAACTATTATCACCTTGAAAGAGCTGAATACCTTTTGTCACTAGTTTGAGACACTGAAACTCGTATATTATATAGATTAGGGCGGAGACGATTAATCGGCTGAATCATGATTAATCGGTTATTAATATAATCGTCAACTAATATAGGAATCGATGAATTGCTAACTGGAGTAGGCTGAAAAAACTTGATCAGCTCATGAATTAACCCAAAACTGTACAAATATACGTACATATACATTTTGCACTCCTCAAGTAGCACTGTTTTAGCTTCACGGAGTTCAAATTCACTAAAGGAATGCTATGTTTTTGCATTTTAGGCAATAAATTGTTTATTTTCTTGTTTACAAAATGAATAGATTGCTCATCTTTTAATCCATTTCTAATATTGTCTTGAAAAGACTAGAGTGACCAAATGAAAAATCTGTCAAATTCACCAACTTCTTCATCCGATTAATCGTCAGAATAATCGACTTCTAAAATAATCTAGCTGTTTCATGGGTGACAAAAAAAGTCCAAGACATTTTCATACTATTTGATTTTTTTTTTTTAATTTTGGATGTACTTTAGTATTCCTTAATGCATTTTGTCATATTATCACCTAAAGTATTTGACTGGAAGGATATTTGATTTTTTTAAACTGCTGGATTGAAATCTGGACTTTGACTGGGCCAATTCCAGTGCATAAATACACTTCGATCTGTTGGCGCTCTGGCTGGATGTTCAGCGTCCCCCACAGCACGATGCCGCCACCACCGTGTTTCACCAGCAGATAGGTGGTTGTTTGTTCAGGGCTCGTCACTTTATCCATAATCTGTGTAGGTTAAATGAATAAAAATGTAATTTTATGGCATGACAGTCGAATTACCTACAGCGGCATGCGGTGAGGGTTTTATTTTTATTGCCAAAGAAGCTAAAATCTAATAACCCTTCTCATCAGCTGGAGCCCAGTTTGGCTTTAATGATATAAATGAGCTTTTATGAAGCTAACAGCAGATGACAGTAATATGGCGAAACAGGTTCAGGTTACATCAGCAGCGTTTCAGCATCATAATAATGTGCCGACATCAGCAAATAACTCAGAGATGCGCTGCTGAGCCATTTTCCTCAAGTCATTGTTATTATTATTATTATTTTTTCTACTTTAATTAGTCAAGCTGTCTACCACTTTTAATTTGAGAGATGCCCAGTTTGCATGATGCCAGCTTCATTTGCTGTCTTTTTTCTATTCATTTTTCTTTTAAATTTGAGCTCTGTGAAATTTGTTTATGGAGCACAGCGCACTGCTTCTCACCGTACGCACACACACACACACACTGATAAAGATCTAAAGCAGCTCCGCTTTGTGCTGCGCTTCAGCGTCAGAATTGTTTACTACATAAATAAACGCTGCTTTCATGCTCAGCGGTGTGAAGATTATCGGTTTCTCGACATGTCGGACGAGATCTTCAGAGAGATGCAGAACTCTGCAGAGTTTTTCCACACCGTCTGAACTACAGGCAGAAACCTCCAGTATACATTTCATTTATAAAGGCCTCCACATTTTATATAGCGAATGGTGAGCATTCATATCCAACCGCTTCTACTCGGTTGCACCTAAATTAAATCCAGTGCAATCAGTTGCTGCCAGAAGTCACCAAATGTAGGTAATAAAATAGACCTGCCTGCCATTTCCCTTTGGGATCAATACAGTAGTTCTGAATATGAAATTGAATGCGTCTGTAGGCATCAGAGGTCTTGTTAAAGAACATTACAGAGACTAGAGGTGCACCGATAAATCGGCCGATCGATTAGCCACAAGGCATGGTTTAGATTTTCCTTTATGTCTTATTTTTAAAAAAAACACAAATTTATTCCAAAGAATGTAAGAAAAAATTTGGGAAATCTGCGATTTTGCAATATTTACATGAGAAACCTACATTTTCCACCAATATGACCTCCCGCTGCAAAAGTCTGAAAATCAACCGCCGTCTTGCTTTTGCTCTACCTGAAGGCTCTTTGTTCAGGGCGAGAACAAAATGTTCGTGTTTCGCCCGACATAGAAAGCTATCATTGCATTAATGGTACTGGCAGATTTGTATTAAAAACTATTCCTCATTCACCTATAAAATTTAATGACAGGAAATGAGATGGCTCTCTCATTTCCTGGAAGAATATAAAAAGGGGGTTTAGGTTTAGGGGGAAAAAATTAGGTTTTAATTTGCATCTTAATAAAAATGGCACGCTGGAATTGAAATATACTTTGTCGTCATTTTGGGACCCAGACCTTTCTCACCGTCACACTAATATTTAACTCATTTAGCTTCTCTGATCAGATTCAAGTAAAAAGAAACAAGTTAGTGAAATTAAAAGATTCTTTAGAATGTAAAATGCCTGTTAGAGGCAAAAAAGAAAAAAAGGTTTTTAAAGGGGCAGTGTTACATAAAATTGACATTTTTGAGCTTTACATAATGGTATGATTTTATTCCCTCATCAAAAACACACCTGGAGTGTTACTTTGATTCTTTTATGCATGTTTGAGAAATCCTTTAATCTCCCGCGGCAACCATTCAGCTGTGCAAAACACCTGGGTGGACCGAGCTCCACCTTCAAGGACGAAGCTCCTCCCCAAGAGTGGCACTTTCCAAGCTTCCGAACTTCCACGACTCCACCACTCAGCTCCTTCAGACTAGCCAGCTGCAATTAGCAAACACCTGGTGGAATTATGCATCAGCTGAGCTCGTCATAGGAGATAAATCTCAGTGAAACGTTTCAAAAAAAGACTTTAATGGGTTAATTGAACAGCCATGTTGTGATGACTTCCTGAATGCAGAGTTTCAGAAAGGGCAGAATTTTTTTAAAGAGACAGATGCCCAATTTCAAGATGTTAAATTAGGAAGTCAAATTTCTTTTTAAACCATTTTGTTAAACACAGCATTTTTATAACAACTGAATTAACATGGTTACTTGATTGTGCTGTAAAATGATGTTATGTAGCTAGAAAACACATAATACCGCTTCTTTAAGACAGAAATTTTGTGGAGTTTGCAGACACTGTCCATCCAGTCTGCCTGAATTTGAGCTATTTTGGAATGTATTTCCAGGTGTTTGTGTAAATGTTTCCTTCTACTTCACTTTTATTCTCTGCTTTTTGTCAATTTTCCAAGTTAAATCTCAATTAAAAAAAAACAAAAACCGCTGTCTCACTCCTCTTCAGGGAAAGACGGAGGAGACGTCTCAGGGCGAGGCGGGTGCGCAGTGTTCTGCAGGAGGCACGGGAGCGGGCGGCTCAACGGGAGACTCCGCAGAGGCCAAGGGGACCCCCAAGCGCCTCCACGTCTCCAACATCCCCTTCCGCTTCCGGGACCCGGACCTCAGGCAGATGTTCGGGGTACGGACCACTCCGGGCAAGATCAATAAATCAGTCTAGACGCGTGGCGGAGCGCTCTGGCGAAACGACCGCTTTCTGAGTGGGCAAAAGATTCAAAGTGGGACAAGGGGGAAGGCGACCACGGGGGTCCCTGCTAATGCATCCAGGGGGCAAGCTTCTAACTGTGTCAGTGTGTTAGTGTGAGTCACAAATCCTGGGGAGGGAAATGGGACAGAGCAAGTAACAGATAAACAACAGTTTAATGTCTTTGGTGTAATAGTGACCCCTAGTGTACGCTCGCCGAAAGCCTCCGACTTCCAAACAGGCTTCAAAGAGGCTTTGCTGTGTAATTATGCTCAATTATCCGTGTATGTATTTGCTGAACTCTGCCTTCTGGTGTTTTTGCAGCAATTTGGGAAGATTCTGGATGTAGAGATTATTTTCAATGAGAGGGGGTCAAAGGTGAGTCGTTTCTTTTTTTTTCTGATTTGTCTTTGTTTGAGTGAGATCAGTTCCGATGTGACGACGAAGCCAAAAAGCAGCCGGAGCTCTGATTGACAGATTTGATTTTCTCCCGAGATTCTCACTGTGTGATTTAAAAAAAAAACACACACACACAAACTGAAGCAGTATTCACACACAAAAAAATGTAATAAAATGTGTTGCATCATCTGCCTGCTTTTATTTAAAACAGAAAGGCGACAATGAACTGCTGCTGCTGCAAGAATAATAAGAGACTCATCGAGTGATAGTTCCTTTGCCTGACCTTTGAACTCCGGTTAAAAAGTCACTCTGTGTACACGTGCAAAGATAAAATAAAGCTGCTTGTTTTTGTTTGATTGTGCTTTCTGGAGCATCTAGATCTATATCTTCAAACTGAAGATATTGTCAACAGATGTTATGTTTTTCACTAATCCATTTCAGAGAGGAAAATATGAAGTTATGGCTGACACAATCATGAGGAAAACTGCTGAGTTGGCAGATTTAAGAAGGCGTTGCTAACGCTGAAGGAAAGTTTGGTGGAAGGAAAACGTGTGCAAGTGAAAGTTGCAGTTATAATCACAGGATTTAGTATAGCAATTAGTATTTCGTTGACAATTTTGGCTCATGTTACAAAAAGTATGGACGCTTTAAACCCTTTAGCCGTAAAAGAAAAAAAAACAAAAAAACGGCAACAAAATGTTTTTTTTTTTAGCAGTGAAAAACGGACCCGGTCCGTTCTGCCGTCGCCCTTCCTCTCCCCTCCTCCTCCTCCTCCTCCTCTCTAACCTCACTGTGTGCTGCAGGGTTTCGGCTTTGTGACATTTGAAAACAGCGCCGACGCGGAGAAAGCCAGAGAAAAGCTCCACGGCACGCTGGTGGAGGGCCGTAAAATTGAGGTAATTTCCTCTCTTTCTCTCTCTCTCTCTCTCTCGCTCCTTCATCTTCTCTCTCCGCTCCTCCATCAGTTCTGCCTCTCTGTCTCCATCCCATCATCCCTTATGTGATATGCTCTGATGCAGCCCACTGGTATCCTACTTCCCCCAGTCCTCTGCAATCTGTTTCCTGTTTGTTTGAAATCCAAAGAGACCTCACCTTCTTTGTTTGTTTTTGTTTTTTTCTGTTTGTTTTTTTTTTTAATTAAATGTGCTGGAATTTTTTTTTTGTTTTTTTGGGGGGGAGGGGGGGTGGTGCAAGAACGAGAGCAAAAGCATGCCTTGTTTTCACGTCAACCTGTCGGCCTCCTTGGCTTCGTTTCCCCGACTACGCTCCCCTCGTTAGCCACGCTGATGTTCCAATTTTTCCATGCAGCAGCTGGAATGATGTTTGTGTAGCTGCCACCGGAGGGCATGGGAGAGGAGCCCGGTGAAAGTGAAAGTATGATGCATGGCAGATTGCAGTCGGATGCTCTTTTGTTTCTCCTCCGTGGCATTGGGTTCACCTCTCTCTCTCTCTCTCTCTCTCTCTCTCTTCCTCTCTCTGTCTTTCTGGTGCTAATGGGTAATTGCAGCAGCATGCTGGCGTTCGCATGCTCACTGTTACGCAACGCTGGATTCTTTTCCAGTGGCTATAATGTGTGTTGTTTATTATTTTTTTACTTTCAGGTTTGTTTGGATACAATTACGTGTTTTCTGTTTTACTGAAGCATGTGCTGAGTGTTTGAATGCAGATTTTGGTTTCCTAATCAGGGGATTTTTTTTCCAGCCCATCTTACTTGATCCACCTTAAGCTGGGATTTCTGCATGGGCTTACAACGGGGATCCCCCCCCCCCCCACACACACACACACACACACACACCTCTCTCCTTTTGGGCTTGTGCGACTCACTTCCTGCATGATGGATGAGGCTGAGTGCTTTTTTTTTTTCTTCTTCTTTTTTTTTTTTTTTTAAACTCCTGCTGCAGTACAGTTGAGAAAGAGAGGCAGCCACCTGCATCCTGCGGTGCAACATGATTCCCTCCCCTCCTCCCTTCATCAATGCCTCCCCCCCCCTCCCTCCCTCTCCATCTTCAGCCAATCAGCAAGCAGAGCGGATGCCACCGGAGCCACTTCATCCTGCATCAGTCTCACCCATGTTGGACTGTTTTTGTTTGACCGTGGGGTTCTGCATGAAATCTGCAAAGAAAAGAAAAGAGTGTGTGCGTGTTTGTGTTTGTCGTCCCGTCGCATGCGTCCCATGGTGATGGTCTGTAGCGTTGCCGGGCAATCGGCAGCATGAGAGAGAAGAGAAACTGCGGACGTTTTCTGTTTTCCCATTTCCTCTCACTTAGATTCGGTCACAATTTCAGAGTTTTATTGAAGCGCGTTTTGGACGGAACAAGTGGGATATTTGTCTTGCAGTTCAGAAGCTCTGAAATGCAGGCCTCACGTTACGGTGTCTTGCAATAGGACTCGGTCCTATTCGCCGTGTCTTATTCTGATTCTATGTGAAAGGTCAACGCAAAGTATTGCGTGACCTCAGCAACTTTAATTCAGTTCAAAGGATCCTTTGATGTTACTTTTTGAGTTGTAAAAAAAATATTCCTTGATTTAAAAAAACAAAAAGGGTACCTTGCAAATTTGACAAATAACTGCTATAAAATACGGCAAAAAATTATCACTGCACCCACTGTAGTTTTCAGATTTTATGCCGATACCATTTTATTTTATTTTTTTCTTAAATAGGGAACAGTAGTTGATTTTCAAACCGTTGCAGAGGTTCATGAGATTAGTGGATAAGATAGATTTCCTGAGTAAATATCGGTCCAATATTTGGGGATTCAGGCCTGATTGGTCGGCCAATGAATCGGTGCACCCCTTAAAAAAATTCTTTATCATTTGGCTTTAGAATAAAGAATTTTCTAAAAAAAAAGCTTTATAAATGCAAAAATGTGTTTTTTTTTTGTTTTTTTTTTATGAAAACAAAGGAAAATTCTAAACCGACATTTTCTATATTTTTTCCATGTAATAGTTTCCAGCATCATTTAAAATGTTTAGAGTTGACATGACATGAAGTGCCTGTTAATAATGACCCGTTCACTTAAATCAGATGTTTTCAAATTTGAAGATGTAAAAAAACAAAATGTTCGCAAAGATAAATCAGTATGAATCCTTTTGCAAGACACTGTATGGTGATATCTATACAGGGGCGCCGCCAGGAAGCTTGGGCCCCATGACAAAAATGAATTTGGGCCCCCCCACGCAGCTGCTGTTACAGGTTTTTCACCTGTCAACAGTGTCACAATTTTAAGGCTTGCAACTGCCTTAGTTTCTTTGGTCCAATACTGAAAACTAGCACAATATTTACTGCTCATGAATTTTACGTGCAACATAACTTCCCCCCGCTATACGGCGCCTCTGTATCTATATGTGGCCTTTTGCCAGTTCTGTGTCCTATCTGTCCACTGGCATGCGGTTAGCGGAAGAGGCCTTGGTGTGCATGGTTCATGTTTTAACATGGCTAGCCGTGCGCTAATGGAACCCGTAGTGTCGACGCAGATGTTTTCCTTGCATGTTTGTTTTGTTCTGGCGGATTAGTTTTGTTAATGAGGCGTCATTATCAGTGCCTTTGTTCAGTCAGCATGACCGCAGTTGCCTCCAGACGACCTCAGTCCCCTTTTAGAGAGAGGCTGAACAAACCTGACGACTTAGAAAGGAGTGCTGCACTCGATCCCTCGGTGCATGTCAGTGGAAGTTGCCTAAGCGCTTTTGTCGTGGCTTCCCATTTTGTGCATGTGTAGCCTTGACGAAAACGAGAGTAGGAATGAATTTGCTGTGTTCAAAGTTATAACGTACTTTTCTCTGTCTGGGGTAAAACTCTGCGCTTTGAAGAAGTCAGTTTCCTGTATGCTTCCAATGTGTCCATGTAAGTGGCCCAACTACAGTTCACTACCTGCTTTTCTGCCATCCCATTACATCATAGTCTTCAGAAATTATATGTATATATATATATATATATATATATATATATATATATATATATATACACACACACAAAGCATGGTTCAGTGTCTCTTAGGATGCACTCAAACACAGTTCATTCCTCTCATCCCGTCCATGGCTGTTTCTGTTATCATGTGTATGCCTTAGGATAAACCATTGATAGTCACATTACTTTTCTTTTCTTGTCTAAGATAATTATGAATATATGATTTCTTCAGATTTTCCTCATTTGACCCATATTTCACTCAAAGCATCGTCTCTAGATATGGGCTTTACTGAACCGTTTGTGTTATCGTAGAGAAAATAACCTTGGTGAGATTATCAATTCGGCCAACGGCAGACAAATGCATTTCAGAGTTTCTCTGGCATCTTGAACAATTTGGAAATGTATTATAATGGGAATTGGATAAAACGGTGCAAGAATATAAAAGGAATCATTTTAGTGCCGATCAGTGTGGTGGCAGCAGTTCAAAAACTGTTCGACTTCGTGTCTGGACATTGATTTATCGGCTCCGCCACTTCTGTGGTATCATTCGCTGATTTAGCAGTCAGGTTTTCCTCTAATGTGGATCTGCAGTCTTGTAGTATGATAACCTGGTTGGCAGTGGACCAATCACACAGCCCTGAGGAACTCCAGTGTTCAGCATTATTATTGTTATTAATAAGATTTTCCCAGGTGGGCCAGCTGTAGAGAATCCAGCTGGGTCATTTATATGATTCGTTTTTGCTCAAGGAAACCCAGATATTTTACTAAGCGGTGTTGCGTTAGTGTTTCATGTCTGCACTAATAGATTGGCTCTGATTTCCTTAATTTTGGGAGTTCTGCAAAGATCTGAAAACCAGCCACCAAGTCACATCTACGTGCGCATTGTTAACAGTCGTCGCCCCACAGATGCCAACTTATCGATTCAATGTTTCAGACAAAAACAAAGAAAACTATCTGAAATGTCAAGGCTCTTTTTAAAGATCCCTCATCGGCCTGAAATCTGCAATCTCTACATATCATAGGTATCAATCAGTTTAATGTCATCGTAGTTGAACTTGTTTTTGTACCACTTATTAGACAGTGAGTAACCAAAATAGCAGTTTAATTTCGGGAATGTTGAAGAAGAAAAAAGGAACTACCAGAGGAGAGAATGTCCCCGTTGACCCCGAAGGCCGGCTCCTGTTCCAAGCCGAGTCGTTCGTGGGCGATCTGTTGTTGTCGGAGTGTGGAGGAAAGTGACGGTTTCTCCGCAGCGCAGAGTTTTAGTCGGATATCGCAGAAGTAAAGGGTGGAAAGGCTTGTTCTGTGTGCGTGCAGAAGCAGCGCCGCATGCAAGCTGATGGTTAAGCTGCCGGGCGTCGGTGAATACGAGCCGTTGATCCTCACTGCATGGATGCTTGTGGTGAAAGTGGATTGCGAGCGATTGTGCATGCCTGACCCTGCGGACCCGGTCCAACCCAAAGCATTCCAAACTCCTTGAACGGGACGCATTAAATAAAATTTGACCGAGTGTTTTCGTACACTGCACCTCTTGCTTTTGTCCCGTTTTGGCAGATGAGCTCCGTCTGAATCTGACCAGTCTAAATTTTTGTTCCTGCATGACTTTTTTTTTTTTTTTTTTTTTTTCCCCTCGTCCTGGAATGATAAATGACTGAAGTGTGAACTTATTTTTGTGACATTTCTACATGTGTAAAATTGTTGAAAAGTTTGAAAAAAAGAGTGCGACCTTTGTCCTCTTCAACCCACCCTCTTTTTTTTCTCTGTTTTGACTCATTCTGTCTCTTTCACATAAACCTCTGTGATCTTCTTGCCAGTCATGTTTGTCTTTTTTTTAATATATTTTAATTTGATCTGACATTAACATGTAGCTTTTCAAATTAATTTTCTCCTCTTATCTTTGCCAAACTCTTACTTCCATATTTTATTTTTAGCTTCTTTTATATATATATATTTTTTTTTAACTGCCTTCATGGTGACTGATAAAAGACGGTAAATTCAGCCCCGTGTCCCAACAAACGCACTTTCCCCTTTGTGCCGTAGCTTCACCGCTAGAATGACAATCGTCTCCTCATCCAACTACAAGTGCTCTCGCTTAAAACCCGACAGCGGCAAACTAATTTGGCTGTTCTTGTTTTGTGGTGGACAACATTTTGTTTTAATCAGCTGCAAATTTACAACGCCTTACAAAAGATATTCACACCTTGGGAACCACTTGAATGCATATTTTGGGGGCGGGAGCAACAACTAGTGCACAATTGTGAAGTGGAACAAAAAGCGTACACGAAATAATTTTTTTTCTTTTTACAGGATATGATCCAAGATGGTTAATATTAGGGCTGCTTATTGAATGTTTGTAAACTTACAATGATTCAACTTGCAATCACTAATAACATGCTTGTTTTATAAGGCTTTGGATTCAAAACAAAAAAAAAAAAAAAGAGTTGTGGCTGGAAAATGATTACATGCATGACTTCTATTTCAAAGCAAGATTTTATTTTATGTGAAGAATTAGCATGAGGCCAAGTGTGCTGAAACAATTCATTTAACACGCTTTTTTGGGGTTGTTTTATCTTCAAAAACAACATAAAGAGCAATGACCACAAGTTGTTCTCCAGGGATACCTGCTTTAGAAATGGAACAACTATAAACAGGGTCAAGTGTCATCAGAATCCCTAAAAACCATTTGGAAATAGTCTGGCGAAGTATAGAGCCAGTGTTTGTAGCTTGTTTTTAGACTTTTGCCATTCCATGGCAGCTCAGGCTGTTGGTGTAGACTAGAGTCACGGTTTTTCCTTTAAGGTTAGAAAAACGGGACTTTTGTATCCCGTGTCATAATTTTGTCGTCTCATAACCACGACAGAACTTAAGACCTGTGGTTAACAAATTTAAGGCCAACTTACCTTCTCTTTAAAGACTTTAAGACTTTTTAAGGCCTTGATTTTAGCTTCATGAGTTTAGGACTTTTGAAGGATGCGCAGACACCCTGAAATCTAACCCTGGACTGGATTTAAAGATATGGGTGAAAGAGTTTGAAGGTGTTTGTGGAAAAACATTTTTAACACCCTGTGTCGTTTTCCTTTCACTCGACAAAAGTGCACTACTTTTTATTGGTTTATTCGCCACATAGAATCCACGAAAGCTGAAAGGGTGTGAATACGTTTGCATGGCGCCTCAGTCTTAAAGGTGGTTTAGGCTGTTATTTACCAGACGGCCTTCTCCAGTGAACCAGATCTTCTACTGGTCAGACTGGTGGTTTGAGCGTTGAGAGTTAGCATCCTCCCCCTCCCCTCTTCCTTTTCTCTCCTCTCTCCTCCTCTCCCTCAGTCTGCTCTAAGCTGACACTGCTGCAGTCAGGTTTTCTTTTCAAGTTTTTTGTTTGTTTGTTTTTTATTTCAAATGTTGGCAATCGGGGACAACTAGGTTTCTTTTATTCCTAGGGATGATTTGTTCCTTTATTTATTATATTTTTTCTGTTTCCCTGACGACTTCTGTGTGTTGTTGTCAGTCTCCACGGTAACCACTCGCTGTTTCCTCGGCAACGGTAAGTTGTGTACAAACATCTATCACTGAACTGATCCCTTGAAAAAGAGGTATTTGACAGTAATCTTTCCAGGCTAGTGCAGTCAGAGTGAGCGCCATGACATCTCCACGTGTGATTTGTTTGTTTTTTGATTATTTTTTTTATTGTGTCTGGCCCCTTTAAGAATAAACACAACACATATCTATATCTATATATATACATATATATAGATGCACACAGACAGGTGGACATGACATGTTTAACTAAGTGTAATACCCTGTTCACACTACGTCATTAACACCTCACTGGGAATGACTGAATGTAATCACCTCCTTCTATGCAATGACACATTAATTCTCCATTGGACTCGATATGTGCAGCATTCATCTTCTCGTATAATGAAACCCCATCAGAAAGGATGTGAAGCTTTGCTCCCTGTTGCTGCCCACAGTTTCTTTCAGCGAATGCAAAGCTGCAGGGCAAATAAGGCTGCTCTTATTTCCTTTTTTTTTCTTTCCTTTTTTCTTCCTTTTTTTTTTTTTTTTAATATATATATATATAAATATATATATTGAACTGACCTGTTTGCTATAGGCAAAGATATTTCAAACGTTTCACAATTTGAGACGTTGATAAAGGAAAGGATTTCATGCAGGCGTATGACTGATGTCCTTACGTGAGGCCAGACGCGGCGTTGGCAGACGAGGCCGTAACGCCCCTGCCTGACTTTTTTTTTTTTTTTTTTATTATTATTATTATATTTTTATAGGAGTTTATAAATGTACAACAAATCTCACCGAGAGGAACAATTTTCAATAGCTACAGTGCCTGGTAAAAGAATTCAAACCTCTTGAACTTTTGTTTTTTTTGGTGGAGAACCGCAAACTTTATTGTGCTTGTATTAGATTTTATGTACGGTAGTTGAAAAATGAGTGAAGTTATGAAATAAAGAGTATGTGGCAAAGACATGATGGCAAAAATGTTGACAGCACAGCCAGCAAATTGAGGCCAAAAAAAGTGTTTTTAACGTTGCATTTTGTGGAATATTTCATTTGTTCTGACTACTTTTGCGAGGCACTGTACATTTTAATCATTTTAATTTCACTTTGTATGAACATTTAAATTAGAATGCTCCAAATCTGGGCCGAGTTGCACCAGTTTTTCATAAATTTGTTCATACCATTTTCCCGCTTTTTTTGTTTTGTTTTTGTTTTACTGGGTTGCTCCACTAACGATTAATTTCCTTTAGCTGCCAGTTTAATAATCAGAATGTGAGTCATCCACTGTTTTGGCCGAGGGCAGACTAAGAGGAGCTTCTGTTCTCATCAACAAGCTGAAGCAGCTTTATCAAATGCAAAGTTGTTTTCACAATGAGCTTAGTTACATCAAATATTTTTGAATATTGATTGTCGGAACTTTCAGACGAAATGTAAATGACCTTTTATTGCCTTAAATAGTATAAAGCTAAAAACCTTTGCAGACGACAAACCGAGTTTTGTGTTCAAAATTTGTAAATAATATCCCAGGAGATATTTGTGTCCATATCTATAAATGTAAAAATATTTGGCTGCCTTGTTCTGAATCAGTTCTCATGCAAAAAAGCATTAATGGTATAAGCTTTTTGTTGTTGTTGTTTTTTTCAGAAGTGTAAAGTCACATATAGAGAAAGGCTTATGAAGTGTAAAGTCGTCGATTACATATTTGAACATTTGAAGTAAATATGATCAAAAGTTTTTCAGACTTGTGAAAAAACTTCTTAAATAGCCCTCTGATTAAGCACCCAGGCTAACGTTAGCATCAATAGCGGCTACTGGTTAGCCAGATGTGATATTCTCTCCGTGCTTAGCTGTCATTCTTATGTTTTTTTTTTGGCATTGTTTTTATTTTATACCAAGTACCAAACTGAATTTAATTTCAGACTGATTGTTTTGGTGCTTTCCAACTTTAGCGTTAGCTCTATGCTGTATTCTCGCATTGCTTAAAACAAAAAAATCATTCACATTGTATGTCATTGTTTCTATTTTGCACCTGCTACTGAAAATGCTTTCACACAAATATTTTAAAGTGGTCAAAGCATCTTTAGGACTTTTGTAGCTTGGTGTTCTTATAACCTGGGGCTCATTATGTTAGCTTACGACAACTTTGCTAGATTAGCTCACATTCTGATAACAACTTTACAGCGTGTCACAAAGCAGGTTTTACTTAGGGGTTATTTTCTTTAATGCGGTGCCACAAAACGTCGTCATATCTCTTGTTACGCCTTCCCTTTTGGTTTGATCCAAAATGGACTAATTTAAAAGCAACTCAGATTATTAAACCTGAAAAAAATATTCAGAGGATGAAGAGCTGGTGCAACTGACTTCTGGTCACTCACCCGATCAAGCAAATTTTTTGTTTTTGCTTTTTTTCAAACCATATGCATCTCTAAACCGATATGGGGTTTACCTTTGCTGTTTTGGGTCTTTCTTATGCTGCCATTTTCTTGTCTTTTTGGTTTGGTTTTCTTGTAGTGGATTGTCTGTGTATTAGTAGTCGTAGTAGTAGTTACAATGTACTGGTCCTAAGTTTGTGACACAAAATTTTAATGCTTGGCAAAGTGTCTCATGTTTGTTTGTTTGTTTGTTTTTTTTTTTTAATTTTCCTCCTTTTTTGGGAATGAGAATTGCTCTCTCTCTCTTTACCTTTGTCTCTCTTTCTTCCTACCTCTGCTGCCTTTTTCTCTCCCTCTGTATCTCGCTGTCTCTCTCTTCCCTCCATCCTTTGGTGCTCTGTTTCTCAACCCACCACATACGATGAGATTTTTTCAGGAGAATGGTCACCAAATGTAATTGCTTTATTTGAATGATGCACTTTGGTATATATACGTTTTCAACAGTGATTTATTGATTTGAAATTTTTTTTTTTTCTTGTGTTGCTTGTGTAAACTTATTTTCCCTCTTTTTTTTCATCTTTATGTTTCCCTGTTTCTGAATACGGACTGGCTCTGTCTCTTTACCTCTCACCTGCATCCCTCACACCTAACGTTCCCGTCTCATCTTTGTCTCTTATGTGTTTGACGTGGGAGTGCTCCGATTGTTTTTGATTGGTCTCTATTCTGCATCCGAAGCTTGCTGATTGGCTAAGAATAATTTTTTTTCTTTTTTTTTGATGCGCCCGTATATGGCTGTGTGTAATTTTTTTGTTTAGATGATTATTAATTTTGTCAAACAAATGTTTTTTGCACCCTCCTCTTTCTCTCCCTCTCTTTTTGTATTTTATTTAAAACTGCATTTATTCTTTTAGGTACGTAAACCCCACAAGTTTGGTTTCATATGGAAATGTGCTTTGTTTTTGTTTTTTTGTTTGTTTGGTTGTTTTTTTTTTTTTTGTCCGGATTTATCGGCCAGGCTGGACTGGGAGGGCAAAAGTGGGATGAGAAAGGATAAATGTTTTCGAAATCATTAACACTTTGCCTTCCATATTGGTCTCTGTTGATTTGCATGTGTTCATATCCCATTTCATTGATTATGCATGACCTAAATGCACTTATCACTGTGTACATATGCAGTGCCTTGGGACAGTATTCACACGTCACTGGATTTTGCTTCAGTCACAAAGGTCAATAGATTTCACTGGGATTTTATGTGATGAACCAACTCAAAGGAGCGCAAGATCACGATGCAAAAACTATACATTGTTTTCAAAGTATATTTTACTGTTTTTAGTTGTTTTGATTACGTCTGATCGACCTATTCAGGTTTATGAAACATTGGTGATCCGACAGAGAACTGCAGTCTGTGCACTCCTAGACCAATGGCGTCAGATCCAGTGACTAATAAAAGCTCAGCAAGCTGAAAAAGTAAAGGGACATTTCCCACCCACAGCCATCAGCATCTACAACTCTTTGAATAAATGTGTGCAGTCGGAGCTACAGCATCATTTAATCAATTTCAATAAAGTATAAAGCCTATCTTGTCAGTTTTAACTGAACAACAGCTGCATTTATTCTAAAATTAAAGCACAAACAGGTGGACTCTGCGGTCAAAGAAGGTGATGTCTGGAAGCCATTGTACGGAGCTACGTTGGTGCCATAAAATTTGTTAAAAATCAAAACTGAAAAACAAAATTCAAGTTGAAAAAAAGATTTCAAAGTGGAAAAAAAATTTTTTTATTGAAAAATAGAAGTTTGAGTTTACTTTTCAGATTCAGTTTTTTTCAGTTTCCGATTTTATTTTTCTTTAGTTTCAGGGTTTTTGTTTTAAATCGACTTTTTTTTTCAGTTTACTTTAAAAAATATATATTTTGGCAAACTTTATTGCTCCCATTTCCATAAAATTGGCTGCAGTGGATTTTACTCAGGAGTATCAACTTAAATGAACTGAATACAAATGCACATAACACTTTCCAGATGAAATTTTTTTTCTAAAATTTTAATATCCCTTCATCATTTTTGTTTTACTATGTTCTGTTGGTCTGCCACATAAAATCCAGATAAAATACATCACAAATAGTAGTTGTCGCAATGTCACAAAAATGAGTGTAAAGTTCATTGGGTGTGAATACTTTTGCAAGGCGCCGTATACAGACCCACCATTTACATCCACTAAACCGAACTGGTAGCGCCATCTGATCACATATAGACCAAACAATTGGTCCGAACCCATTCGAAGGGATTTCTTGATTCCCCTTTCCATTCTGCAACATCTGGACAGCTGTGTGAGACCAGCTAGCCAGGCTAAGCTAATTAAGTCATTCGCCCCTGACCTTGACAACTGCGTTGAGGGAAAAAATGAGGCAAAGCTCATTTCCATTTGAATGAAGCTATGCACACGAAGAACGTGACTCACCAGGCGAGGCATTGCGAACGCCAGCCGAGGCTTTGATTGTTCCCCCTCTAAATGGGAGAGTGGTGTGTGCGCGTTTGCTCCAACGCGCTCATTCCTCGACCCCATCGCTCTCCTCCATTTGCTGCATGCTAGCACACCCTCTCTTTGAGTTATGCCAAAAGGTCGTTAATCTTTGGCTTCCCAAGCAGTTAAAGACGCAACTCAGGCAGCGCACTCTCTCAGACAGGGCGGCTTATTACAGAGAGCCACAGTCTCCCTCTCTTAAAGCCCATCAAAGGGAAGACGAGGAAACATCAAGGGGACAAAAGTGTGAGCCTTTGAAGCCCAGAAAGGAGATCATCAGCCATCTTTGATAGAAAACCTTATAAAAAGAAGCAGGAAGCATGCACAGAACATACACAACGCCATCAATAAGAGCCCCATTTTGTTCGTCTGCGCATGCCGAGAAATAAACAGCTGGGTTTCCTTCGCTGCGCAACCTCACACATCCCTCCAGAGCCAACCACCGAAAGAAACTCCACTGCACAGCTTGCTTTTTGTTGCATGAATGAAAACCACCTTAACAACCTCCATCCACTTTTACCCTCAAACACAGACACAGAGTCACGTCGTCGCCGGTGATGCGTAGTCTCACTGCACATCGGTGACGTTTTAATGTCTTCAGAGGTAGATTACAACTCCTAAAATCCTGCTCAGACATGATCTCAGACATCTAGAGATTTCAAGTTTCTTTTGATGATTTAATGGCGACCTTATAAGTCTCATGTTAAACCAGCTGAACGGCAGGGGTACTTTTCTGTTGTCTTAAACACAGGGCTTCACTTTTAATGCCTTTGTCAGTGTTTAACTTGACCTTTTAATGTTGCTATGTGGGCAAATTTTAAAGATTTTTTTATTGGTTATGGACCAAACCCCTGACCGCTAATGCTCTCATTCTGTAATAAAGCAGATTTCATTTATTTTTATTGCTGATGCTGAAGACTAGATAACAATGAGGTCCAGTTCTAAAACATTAGACAATAGAGTATTACTGGCTTATTAAGTTATACAGCTCTCTGAACTACATGTATGTTTTATCATCACCTTCCTAAAAAACAAATGGCCCAAGTCATATTTTGCCACTTTTTTTGTTTGTTTTTTTTTTTTGGTCACAAAATGACTTGGGCCATTATTTTCGAAAGGTAATGTGATTTATTCCCAGTTTATAGTTTTTATGTTTTGACCTACTTACACAAATTGTAACTAGCTTGTATTTAAGAACCATAACTAGCAGCAATTTTTTCTAGCCTAGAATTACACATATAAAAAATTACAAATTAGAGGAAGAGACAAAAATGAACCAGAGTCTTTAGCTTTTTTTTTTTTTTTTTTTTTCTCGTTTTTTTAGGGTATAGAACTAGTAGCTTGGTTAGCATCGCTGACTGTATACCTCAGCCTCTGTTAGTTTCTTATGGAATACATATCTTTTAACTCTTAGTTTTCCAAACATTATGAACATTTGCAGAACCAGAATTGTCCATGGCTGACAGAAGCTAAAAATTCAAAAGATTAAGAGAAAATAAGCTATAAAATGTTTAGCATTTCTGCTGAAAGTCATACTCTTTCTCTCTTTTTTTTAAGCAGCCATAATGCAGAGTTGTATTGAATGCAGCTTCTTTTCCAGAAGCTTCTTATGCTTTCACAGATTACTCTGATTCCACGTATATCTAACTTTGAGTTTTCTTCCATCAGTAAATTGTTGCTGTTTGCTGGAACCATTGCAGGTTTGGTCATTTCACCGATGGCAAAACCCATCAGATTTCCAAACAGCCTAATCACAAAAACAAATTGTGTTTTCATATTGCTCAATGATATTGCTCAGTGATATTCCTCCTGTTTTAAGTAGAAATATTGTAATGTTTTCCTTAGAAACGTCCCTCATGGCATCATTAAGGTTCAAAACAAACTTCAGAGTGAAATCGCTAGACATCAAAAGTAGATGTTTACACAAGGAAATCAACCTGCGCTCTAAATGCTCTATATAATCATTTTTAATAGGACAGCAAATAAAATTGTCAGAGGGAGGCATCATAATCAGCAATATGCACGTTAATTATCTCCACAGTGTCATAAGCGAGCCACACATCAGCCTTGGCCTAAATTTTGAGTTTGTGTGCTAATTTTCTCTTCCTCTGTTGTCTGTGCGCTTGACTGTCTGCTCCTCCGCCCTCCCCCCCAGGTGAATAATGCCACCGCCAGGGTGATGACTAACAAGAAAATCGTCAGCCCTTACCCTAATGGAGAGGCTCTCAGCACGCTGCCCTATGGTAACAACCGCAGTGACGCACGCCAACACCGAACCTAAAAAAACCCAAAGGGAGAGGCAGTAGGACTGAAATCCCCACTTTGTCCTCTCTCCTTCCTTCAAAATGTTTAATCACGCTCGTACGCGTGCTATCATATCAAAACGATTTGTGCAGTAGCTTAAGCTCTCATCGGAAAAAAAATCCCACCACTGCACCATAAACTGTTTATTAAAAGGCATTTCTTCAGAAAATGCTGTAAGCAGAAGCACAAAGTTGTAAAAATATATGAGCAGAAATAGGTATCAAAAAGTGTTGAAGAAACTGAAATCAAAGCACACCAGCCGACTGTAGCCGATCACTTATTCATTTTTTTAGAGGCATTTTTAAAACTGAAGAGCACAGTTAACTGGTTAAATCACAATGTATAACATCTTTCTAATAGCATGTTAGCTAACAGTAGCTAATGTTCTCTACGGTGCTGGAATTTAGCATTATGCAACAATTGGTAATTATCTAGCTAACATGCTAACAGTGACCTTCTCGCTATCACTAGCGCTACACACTAAGCACTATAATTTAGCATACTATCATCAGATAATATGCCACCATTAGCTAACATGCGACTAACATCATTTTTATTATAATAGCTAGCACTGTATTTTGTGTCGAATGTAGATGGTATGCTAGCTAGCATTAGCAACCTTGCTACAGTCAACAGGTTTTGCTGAGTTGGAATTTAGTAGTTACCACTTGTTGCTACATTAGCCACGGTGCTAGTAACATCTGCTATGTTAATGTGTGGGCGTATGCTAACCACAGGTGGAATAGAGCCTGTGAATCACTGTTTGTAGTAATAAACACCAAACAAACAGCTCAAAGTGAAAGTGGTGCATTGGAGTACTTCGGCGAATTGTAAAGTGAATAACATTTTTTATATATTGAATGTAAAGGTATTGATTTTTTAAAGTGCTTCTTTTATTGCTTGCCTTTGCCCATCTCTGTTACCAATCAGCAGGGTGGAAGCTAAGTCCCATGGTGGGAGCGGTGTACGGGCCAGAGATCTACGCAGGTAAGGCCGTCCTCCGTCTGCCAAACCATCGCAGCGGCGTTCTCGCCTTCATCTCAACAAACCCATGTCATGTCCTTACAGTCCCTGGGTTTCCCTACCCAACCGCGGCGGCGGCAGCGGCAGCCACGACGGCGGCGGCGGCGTTCCGCGGCGCCCACCTCAGAGGCCGAGGCCGGCCCGTTTACAGCGCCGTCAGGGCGGCCGTGCCTCAGCCCGCCATCCCTGCCTACCCTGGGTAATGAAAATCTTCCTGTTGTAGTCAACAGCAGCCGTTGACTTCATATGCGCAGTAACACGGGACATCAGAAATAAAATCTTAGTCAGCTTTGTGTGGTGCTTCAACGAATCTGCTCGCCCGGGTCTCTGTCTGACTCAAACGCTCAGTCAGTGGTCACCCTCAGCTTCTTTTCAGTCTGTTCGCAAGCAGCCGAAACGCGGCGCTCCACTCTGATTGCATTGCACTGCACCACTGCGGGTTGATTTGAATAAACAGACGCCCTCCGACAGCAGATTTGCATAAGCACACACAAGATGCAGAACGCAGTCACCTTGTACACGAGTTTAGTTAAAGACAAACCAGTTTTGCCGTGGGTCTGTTTTCTGTGTACCGTGCATGTTGTTGTGCTGTGATGACAAGGGGCGGGGCAGGGGGGTGTGGGCGAGTCCGCCGCTGCATTTCCACTGCGATCAAAGCAGATTTGAATGATTTACGGCCTAGCTGCTACTTGCTGTGATATGATTAAACTCGGGAAGATGGAAATTGTAGGATGCAGGAAATACCCTCTCCACACTGGCTCCACCTCCAGGCGTAATTCTCTGTAAAACGACCCAATCAGAGAGGTAGTTTAATGCACTTTTCCTCGCAGGGGAACAGTCGCTCTTTACCGACACGTTTTAGATCCTTAAACTTGACATATTGGCCCCAGGAGCAGAGCCAGCCCAAGCCCCCACACTACCACAGGGGCCAAAATAACACCAAGCCAGCATGATAAAATACATGCATTCAAAATAATATTGAACAATATAAACTGTATGGAAAAAAATGTCTGTATTGTTGTATAGTTGGTGCACAAAAAATAAATTATATTAATATCCTCTGTTGTTGGCTGCTGCTGCTACTGTTGGGAAAATATGATGATATCAAACTTGTTAACTTATTGTAAATTTGGTATTTATGAGCTGATGTTACTTTAAAAATAATTAAAATAGTGTAGAATGTTTTAATACTACTCTGCATCTCAAAAGCCAATGGATTTATTTTTTTTGGGTTGCTACTCCTGCATGGTTAAAGTTAAAGCTGCAGTACGAAACTTTTACTCAAGCATGTTTTTTTCCATATTCATTAAAACTCTCATAGTGTGACAGAATCACACAATGTACTTCATAAATAAACTTTGATTTGACTTGAGCACAAACACGATTGAAAGTGCGAAGACCCTCCTCCTGGCTTTGATTGGTTGTTTTTAGGATTAGTACTGGGAGAAGGTAGAGGAGCTAGATTTCTTTTTTTTTTTTTTTTTTTTTCAGAACGTCTGTATTATCACTATGCTTTGACGGTAAGATAAAACATTAAAAAATATGTAAAAAAGTAAATGAATAAATAAAAGTTACATGCTGCAGCTTTAATAGCCATGATAACACTGGCATTATGCTAACGATAACAGGTATGTTACAGACATAGAGTAGCTTAGGAATGATAAGTCATTTGGTGTTGACATGTTGGCATTAATAGGGCCCTCAAATGAAAACCCGCTTAGGGCCCTAACAATGTTTGGGCCGGCCCTGCCCTAGGAGTGAAACGTACAAATGTTTCCAGCTGCACTCATGGAGCTTCAATGGAAGTTGTATTTCCTCTGCATGCTGCATGGGTGTGAAATAACACTTTTTTTTTTTCTCTCTGTTTTTTCTCCTCTCTGTTCCCTCTCTTTGTTTATGCTGTGTTGTGATCCTCATCCACGTTGGGGTTTTTTTGGGGACTGTGCACCACTCCGTTTGCACCCCTCCCTCCACTCCACCACACCCTCCCCTCCTGTACCTTCCCACTCCGCTTCCCTCGTCCTCTCTGTACATCTGCCATGTCCGCCCCCCCGCCCCCTCCTCGTTCCCCCTGCTCTCAGCGTGGTGTATCAGGATGGGTTTTACGGAGCTGCAGACTTATATGTAAGTAAACTCACTTCCGAAACGACACGTCATCTCTGTCCTTCACGGCCTTCTTTCTGCTCTGTTGTTTTTGTTTTTTTCCTTTTCCTTTTCCCTCTCGGGGTGATTCTGCATGTGCATTCAGTCGTGCGCCGCACAGAGCTGCCTGTATGATGGTGAAACTGCTCAAACGCGTCAATAATTTGCAAGATATTTCATGCTGGAGGGCTTTTGTTATCTGTAGTAAAAAAGAACAGTGACACACACACACACACACACACACACACACACACACACACACACACAGATCTGTCTGGGTTTAAAAATAACACAAGCTGATTAAGAATAAAAAAAAAGAGACCATCTTAATCATAGTAGGGAGGATCTGAAACACCACTACAAAGGCTGCTTTGTGGGCGGATGCTGCGGTGTGCATCAGTGTTTGAGTGCGTGTGTGTGTGTGTGAGAGTGTGTGTGCGTATCCAGGTTGACAACGGCTGTTTCTGTTCTCTCTATAGACTAGTGTTACAGGACTCAGTCCTTAGTCCCAGATTGCCTCAGGTAGGGTCACCTCACCATCGAACCTCCAGTGTGCATTGTTTGACTTTACTACCTCCTCTGATCTTACGAATCATCCTCTGATCTGATCTGGAACATGTCGTCTTCTAGTTGTTGAGAAAAATGCTTTGGAGTTTTGCTTTACTTGTTTTTATTTTTCTTCTACTAACTCACTGAATCTTTCCAGTTGTGGAAAAGGGGAACTTTTTGTTTGTTCACTAAACTACTACTACTAAAATATATATATATATATATATATATATATTGCTTGTAGTCTTTGTCACAAGCTGTTCAAAAGAGAACCTGTTGGCTGTTCAGGAAATATGAAATTGCAATTATTCAATCTTCCCGTTGGCAAAAATTAGAATTTTTTTTTTCCCCCTTCATTTACGGTCTGAGGTTTTTTTTTATAGGTATAAATGCAGGTGCATTAGAGTTACAGTGCTGGTCTCAGTTTTTGTCAAATAAATTTCACTGCAAATATTTTCCTTTTAACCAATGGTAAAAGTAAAAAAAAAGAAAAAAAAATCCATATAAAAAAATTATTTGAACAAAATCACTAGCTTTATTATAAACTGTAAACTTATTGAATTTCATTTATTTTTAAAATGTTTTATCTAATTGTTCAACAATAAATGCATTTTTTTAAAGGGCTTTCAACTGTTGCCTTATTAAAAGGAAAAACAGGCAATTTCCAAATTTTCTGCTTCAACCGTTTCATTTCGTTGGCCAAATTTGTACTATTCTTGACTTGCGATAAAGAGGTCAAGCAACGTAATTCCAAGGGCCACAAATGGTCCCTGGGCCAGAACTTTGGACACACCCGACCCGGCGCTAACGTGTCGAACCCAAGCTGAACTGTTGACACGCAATTTTTGTCACGAAGCAGCGTCAATGTGAAATCTGTGATGATGCTACTTGACAAAAAAAATTTGCGAAGCAGCCAAATCCAGGAGCTGCACTTATTTTCTTGAATGCTGATTGGCTGAACCCCCAAGAGTGGAAATCAGGAAAACTGTAGATATTAGCTTCTGCGGCGGTGCTAAGACGGCTTCCGCTGTGCACGTTAATGCATAATAATACACATTTGTTGTTTTAACTATTAAAATACAAGCATTTCTTAGAGCTGAGTCTCAAGTATTTGCCTGATTTAACTCCTTGTGGGCTTTCCCGGCGCCCGTGAATATCGTCCACTTCATGCTGCATCCGAAGCTGCAGCCTCCGTGCAACAACTGTGACCAACAACTGCTCACTGTTTTGTTTTTTTTCTTCCCCCAAAACAATTATAGCCGTGTTTTTGTTTTTTGTTTTTTTTTTCTTGTCCTTTTTCCCCCCACTTAACCATTTAGAGCTCTGCGGTTTGGTTTAGCGATTTTAGCTAGCGAGATTCCCTTTAAGCCTTCTGCCTCCAGGTTGAAGCGGAGAGCATGCGTTCTGCCTGAAATGACCCCCTCCCAGGATAATAAGCCAAGCATGCGCTGATCAGCTGGTGCATGCGGGCCTACTACATCACTGTCACCCCTTCCTCCTGTTCCCTCCACCCGCCTTGAGAGCCCCGCGCCCCCCATTAATAACCCCACCCTCCCTCTCCTGCTCTTGCTGCTGCTGCTTTTTGCCCCACAGGAGCCTTAGAGAACGATCTGGTGTTTCTTTTCGGCTTTGCTGATCTCACATTCACCTCAGGTTCAAATGCAGTGGGGGTGTTTGCTGCTGTTGTTTTGTTTTGTTGGTTTTTTTTCTTGTTGAACTCTGAATTGTAATTCTGGGTCATGCATGGAGTCTCGGTGCAGAGGGATGATTTTTGTCTGTCTGGGCCTGTGTGAGTGTGTTCTCACTTTGTTTTCCATCTTTTCTTTTGTCTCTTTATTTGTCCTGAATCCCTCTGACAGAACACCGTTTGTAACATGAATCTGATCCTCATCATCATCATCAGCATCATGTTGAGCCATCGTTAGATTATTTTTCTCTAAATCATTTGAGTCCTTTTTTTCTCCTCCGCACAGAGTTTAGTTTTGTTCCCTGAGCAGGACATTCTGTCTTCCACCTTTTTTCCCTCCTTCCCTTTAGTGGTAATACAGTAATCCTGACACTCCAGTGTCCTCTGTCTCTTCCTCTGTCTCACACTGACACATTGTGCTCTTTGTTTTTTTTTTTCTTTTCTAAATTTAGATGGATATAGTTATTTTTAGGATGCCGTGAGGCTTTTATGTGATAAAATCCTTTCTTTCTTTTTTTTTTTTTGCAAATGATATCACCTGTTCACAGTAGCCGTTTCCTCCTCGGAGCCATGCCAGTTAGTTGCGTGTGTGTATGTGTGTGCGTGTCTCCAGGGAGGCTACCCTGCCGCTGCCGCCGCCGCCGCTGCCGCCGCATATCGCTACGCCCAGCCTGCTGCCGTAACCGGAGCAACAGCCGCAGCTGCCGCCTACAGTGACAGGTGAGGCCGGCTGATCCTCAGATGAAGATAGAAAATTGTTAACGTTCTAACCTTTTTGTTTTATTGTTGATTTTTTTTAGTTATGGGCGGGTATACACTACAGATCCGTACCACGCTTTAACTCCAGCTGCTGCTGCCTACGGAGTGGGAGCCATGGTAAGGGTCACGTCTCTAAAATGAGAAAATCAGAGATTTATCGCCACTCTCTGGCACCCAGCTTTTGTAAAGTTTGGATTTGCCAATGCAGATTGCTCTTTAAGAACGTTTTCTTGTTTCCCATCTTGCTGTGAGTGTTTCTTTGTCGCACGGCGTGAGCCGACAGTCCTACAAACAACATAAGATTTTCTTCCATTACCTTCTTAGGTAACCAACAATTAGCATGGTTAGCACGGTCGTGCTGTAAACAGCAGCTTCACTGCACATCCTTTCGAATGTTGATCGATACCTAACTAATAGATGACAGGTGTGGAGGGCGCACTTCTGCTAACGCGCTAATAGCGAAGCTAAATTTTCACTTTGAGCTTTTGCTAACTTTGAAAATGAAAGTTAATTTTTCAGGATTCGTTCGAAAGCGCCGGTTTACTTGGCTGTTTCGTAAGCTTTCAGTTGAACAAAGTTAGATATTTGTGTCCAAGTTTGGTTCCTGTCGGGATTTCTTTAAACAGTTAGATGTTCATATTCATGCTCTTACTATGAAGTGTATGACGAATGTCTCGTTTTCTCTGCTCGTGTCTTTTTTCAAAGAGACACACAGGAACAAAATGAAACATGGACAGCAGAGAAGACAGAAACATGAATACAACATCTAAGGCCGTCATAGAACATGACAATTGGTTCTCTAGGGTTGTAGCAACATAATGTTATTCAAAAATCAAACAACAAAGGACCATTTTGAAATTAGTTTTAGCCATTCATATGGTTTTACTGCTGGAACTAAACTAGAACTCAAGGTTATATCAAACATAAATCTAGTTTATTTTATAAACTATAAAGTAGTCCCTTACCACAATAAACTCTAAACGAATAATGTAACAAATCGACTCTGGAACTTTGAAACAAAAACATTTTCAGGAACCTGTAAAGATTCAAATAAACGTCGACATTTCTATAAGGGTCTAATTTTGTCGTTTTTGTCTGTCTTCTGTCTTCCAGGCTAGTTTATACCGGGCGGGATACAGTCGGTTCGCTCCTTACTAAAGCCACAAAAAAAAAAAGAAAAAAAAAAACCCCCAATCCCATCCAAGGAATTCCACTTCTCTCCAAAACTCCCTCTGAAGCTCCATGTTTTTGGCAGGAGCCTCCCCTCCATTTTATCTGCAGGCAGACTATAATAGTGACAGCTCACTCCTCACTTTTTTTTTTGTTGTTTTTTGCCAGTTTTGTTTTTTCCTCTCTCTCTCTCTTTTTGTGGTCTTTGCCACATCACCAAAACCAAACTGCCTGTAATTATTTTTATTTTTTTTTCTGTCGCCGACATGAAACCAAGTGGGGGGTAAAAGACAGGGGGGGAAAAAAAAAACACAACAAAAAAACAGAAAAACCTGCCGTGACGAGGGTCTCCCACATATGAAGCTGGAACCTGCTGCTGGTTTGAACTTCAGAGCAGCATTTGGGATCATTTTAAGAAACAAAAAACAAACTACGGGACCCAGGCGGAGAGGGACCTCTGAAACACTACAAATCTTTTTTTTTTTTGTCTCTCTACACGAGCTGCCCTGCAACTCGACCCACTTAAACCCGCAGCTCCGTTCAGCACCAAGCGTAACGTTTTTCTCTCCCGACGTTGGACTGAACCGCGACTCCGAACTGCTACAGCGCTGATGTGCAAAGGTACTCTTTGTTTTTAAAACACTACATTCACGGCTACGCACAGCGTAGATCTGCTGCAATCATCTTTTCCGGCTTAATAGTTGAAACAATAATGGGAAGAGGAAAAAAAAATGGATGAAACCAAGTACTTGATTCAGGATATAGGATTTTTCTTTTCTTCTTCACTTCAATGATGGAAACCACTGCTTCGAACTATATCCCACTGCCTTCATCTTTGTCATTTCAACCCAGTATACTCGAGAAAACTCAAGAAGACGAGATAATCAGTGACAAGGAAAGATGTGTTTTGTTTTTTTCTGCATTACCTCAGTTGTTCGGTTTACAACTCGAGCAGACGTAATTATTTTCTCCGGCGGACGTCGATTCCAGTTCGTTGTGAAAGTTCGGCGTCTCGCTCGCTCTTGATGCTTTTATTTTCGCTTCTTTCAAAAAAGTTGAAAAGGAAAAAAAAACAAAAAAAACAAACAACAAAAACAACGGACTCTGAACATGTTTGTGTCCCAAAACCGTCAAGACATTCCAGCTGCAGCGAACGAGCGGATCGGACCGGACGGACATGAACGCGACGGGACCGAAAGGAAAAGCGGGAGCAGCTACGAGGGAAACGATTCAGTTCTGTTCCTTATTTCTTCTTTCCTTCTTTCTTTCTTTGTTTTTTTTGTTTTGTTTTGTTTACACTGCAGTTCCGATCCAGCAGCATGTAGAGATCACAGTGACATAATGAAGTAGGAAAAACAGCCGAAAAAAAAAAAGATAGGACTTCATCAACTAGTTTAGTTTAAAATTCATCATGTTGTGGTTTTTACTCCCGGTGACTGAAGGCGTCATGGAAACGACTGACTTACCACTTCCACACCCCCTCTACGAATCTCGCTATTATTTGCCTTTCCTTTTTTGGGGTTCCAAAGATTTCTTTCTTTCTTTTTTTTTTTTTAAAAAAGACAGAACATCTAATTTTTGTTTGTTTGTTTTGGTCCTGATGTATTTCTTCTGTGTTATTTTTCTGTTGTTTTTTTTTTTTTTAAAGGCTTTTACTTTTCCAGTATTTTACCCAGCGGTTCGCAGCTGCACCTCGGGAGGGGAGAAACGTCATCGAGGCAAAAACGACAAAAGCGTTAAAAGGTTTGCAGTGGACGTGATTTGAATTTGCTTCTCACCCTTAATTTATTGAGGTTTTTTTTTTTGTTTGTTTTGTTTTTTTGGGAGGGTCTGGGGGAAACACAAACACAGCGTTAGATGTGCAGACGGAGGAAATCAGAGCAGGTGGAAATGGGTCCGACGCCGTCCGCGTTTGGTGAAACGATGCGAAGGCGAGAAGCGGCGCCCGTCGCTCATCAGCTTGACAGAAGAACGGCGCGGGGACGCGGAACTTCAGGAGGATCGTACACGTCTGAACGTTCCGCGTCCCTTCCACGCCCAGACGTATAAAGTACGCAACGCTTCCACGTTGGGTACGAGTCAAAATACCGCGCGCAAAGCGCGCGTCGGCATCACCGCGACGTCGCACGTCGTTTCCACGTTGCGTGCGCGTCAAAAGGAGCGCGGCGCGTTCACGGGGCTGTGACCCCGCCGGCGCTCCAGAGGAGGACTGGTACCAGCGCGACGCGTGATGTGCCGTGTTTCCTGTTTTTCTCGTATGATTGTGAAAACCGTGTGCAGTAGGTCCAACGAGTATTTCTTGACGAGCATTACCTCTTTATTTTTTTTTTTTTGTCTTTCTGTTCCTTACAAGTATTATCAGAAGTGTTGCTATGCATGCTCTTGCGAGAGAGGAAAGGTGTCAGTCTTGTTTTGTTTTTTTTGTTTGTTTTTTTTTTGTTCTGTTTTTTATTATTATTATTATTATTATTATTATTATTATTATTATTATTATTATTTGTGCATGAATTCAAATCCTAGTGCTGGAGGAGGATGGGAGTGTTTACGGCTCAGGAAGCGGGGAGAGCTTTTTGCGAAGTGACTTGACGAGGAACGTGATGGAAAGTCCGGGGCGAAAGTTGTTTGAGGCTCAACGGGAGGCGACAGGAGCGCTCCGCGTTACTCTGGCGGGGAGGATCTCTCTCGCCTGTGCCTCTGTCGTTCCGGTGAACGTCCGGTCGTTTTGGATGAACAGTTCAATTCGGCTCCGACTCATCCGAGGTCGGATTCTGGCACGCGGAGGGATCCTCCTCCCGACCCCCAGCCGACGGGTGCATGAGATGTTTGCTTGTTCTCATATCTGATAATTGGGGCAAATTGTATTTGGAAAGTGTCAACAACAACAACAAAAAAAACAGAAACATAAATGAAACGGATTGATGCGAAGGAAGCAAAGGTTCTCCTATCCAGCCAGCCAGCTCAGTGGGAGTCTGTGTACAGCAGTTAATAAATGGGTTTGAATTGCATGTGAAGGTTTCTTTTCTATGTCACATGCTCTTAAAAAGCTCATTTATCCAAGTGATTTTTTTTTTAAATAAGTGAAAGTAAATAAGTGTATTTTCTCATGATGTTTTATTTTTGCCAGCCTTGTGTCTGCCTTCTGTTTATTCTCTTCATTATTATTGAATGTATATAATAAATAAACTGTTTGGTTTTTATGCT